>CM034233.1:71512858-72110358 GCA_019916065.1 Vitellaria paradoxa | reverse complement strand
ATTAATAAATCATAAATTGGGCAATAAACATAAAATAAATATGCTTTGACAATATAAGCATTATCAAGAGAATCCAGTTGCATCATTACAGTCTCTCCTTTGGGCAAAGAGTGTAACATACTATTGGACCTCCATCCATGAAGCTACTAAATGAAAGCACCCAAGTTTTCAAAAGTAGTCCCCTTTGGGCAGACTAACCTTTTAAACTCAAGTATTTTCTAACCAAACGCTTCATAATGTCTCTCCACATTAAAACATAGAATAACCCCCTTTGGGTAGGTAATTATATGCATTAATGTCTGAGAAAATACCGTAACAAAAGAAGAAAACTTAGATCTCAATGAGTGTACCACTTTGGTAGTAAACACCCATGTCAATCCAAACTTTCAACATCGGTACTAATTAATAATGTAAATTGCCCAAATTAACATTATGCATACTTTAATACATCATGTATGCACGTGATCTCAAACAAGATAGGTACAAATCAAAATGTACCTTTCAAGATCACAAATATATCAATGGTTGTCCCGTTCTCAAATTAAATAGGTATAGTTTGTGGAAACCTAAATTAGTCTTCCTAATTTATTTAATAATTTAAAACATAAAGCTATAACTTTGAGAAATAAAATTAGAGAGACTAAATAAACATTTCCATTATATTAGAAAAATACAATTTGAGCTATTTGAATAAATAAATATTTTATTTTATAGCTCCATCTGGCACACAAAAAAAAACAAAAAAAAAAAATTACAATACACACTAAAATTAATTTTTTTTTTTTTATAACATTCAAGAAATAAAAAAAAAAAATTCATTTCATAATTTTAGTGCAAACATATAAGAAAACCATGCCCAGCAAAATCCTTGCGTGGACTTCCAATAAAACGTGCAACTTGTTTGAAGTTCCAGAATGCTGGAACCGGAAAATTGAGGCGAGATTTCGAAGAAAACGAGAAAAAAAAAATTTCGTTAAGCACTATTAACATCTAAAGACAGAAACGGAATTTTTTTTTTTTTTTTTTTTATAAATGAATATTGAGCATGTAAAGTGCAGCCATTATGTTCCAGTTTGATACGAATACACATATATCTCGAATTGCAACACAGAGTGTATGCTATATATATCTAAAACAGTAATGCAACGTGTAAGGAAACGGTGCGGCGAAATTTCAGAAAAAGCCGAAAATTTTGTGAACAGTACATTCACATCACAAGACAGAAATAATATATATATATATATATATATATTTTTTAATTTCAAACAATCAATAACAGATCTGATGTAAACCCTAAGTGCAAAATATATTTACATAAGAGTCCTAAACTCACATCCATATTGCTCTGATACCAAATGTAAGAGAAAATAGCATGAATATGAATTTAGAACATCATTTTGGAATTTAATTATGCGGAAACATACCTGTTTGAGCCATTCTTTTGATTGTATATTGCCTTTGAGACGACGAACAAAACTGAAGCTATTAGGGTTAGGTCTTCCCCTCCTTCTCCAGGAACAACTATGACGGCTATCTATGGGTCAAGCAATCCAAAAAAAATCCCTTAGAGTGGAGAGGGGACCTAACCAACACACATATATATGCAGTCCAATGGACCCTCCCATAAAGAGACCATTAGACCCAATAGACCCACACTTACCGTCCAACCACAATTACATTATAATAGGTGTGCATGAGCCCATAAAATGATCACAACAATGGCCCATTCTAAATGTCTCATAATCATACCAATCCAACCCGTTTTAATAAAACAAAATAAACAATTAATGGAAGCTCAATATAAGAAAATTCTAACAAGAAATCCGTAAGACAGTTTAATTTCAATCATGAAACGTCCAGCAATAATATGTATGTTTCCTTGGATATCCTCGGGAGAAACAAAACACACTTTTGACATACAAAAGTGGGGAAAAATGTTTCCCAAAATAGATGCCAAATTTCTTCTGACAAGCCACTATATTTTCCAAAATTTTGAAAAGAAGCAGGAACCCTTACAGAGGAAAAGATATATAGAAACATGGGCATCATGGATCATATTAACAATTTTCTATAGAAAATACTTGAAAGATTCCAACAGCCAAAATCTGGCGGGATGTCTACAATACTTCTGTGAGCACTTTAAAGCATTTTCTTGAACTCCAAATCTTGCGGGAGATAGGATGCTAGATTATCTCATTATCCTTCATCCATTATGCACACATCTCCCTCGTCGTGAACATAGCATCTTTGGAAAACTATCCTGCTTCTATACTATTATTACATCCCGAAAATTTAAATACTTATTCAATCATTTTGTCAAAAAGTAACCTTTATTACATTTGTCCACCAGAAATTATAGGTGTCCATCGGAGAAAGTGTCACCAAGTAATCACACCAAGTAAACCTACAAGATCGTCTAACAGATTTCATTGACTAGGACATTAAGTTTTATATCCAAAAGGTTGCATTGATTAACATGATAGGGTTTATAATTCCAAAAGTTGACATTGGTTAAGATATCGAGTTTATAACAAACAAAAGTTGCTCTTTACCTCCCTACTGGTCATCCATGGCTCCTCCAACTTCAAGATTAGTAGTGCCAATAGACCTGAAGAAGAAATCATGGGAGCAGAAGCTTCTGCTTCACAATTGTTGGCATCCAGATGCCCCCTCGGTCAGGCAGGACAAAGTCCAATGTGCGGACCATCACATCTAGAAATGTTTCTTTAAAAAAAAATAGCAGGATAAAATGATCTAAGAAAGCTAAAAGCCCAAACCTAATTTGATGGGGCTATCTGGGAGATTCAACAAAAATTCCTACTTTGTTAACTCAATAATGGGTCCAATCCAGATTATTGTCAGCAGTATCTCCTACGAATTTTAGCACCGTTTCCACATCCATCCACTGTCATGAACCGCTGCATCTCAATGATAATATTCAGACACATGCTTTTATTTCTATACGTGAAAGTTTTCTCCTCTGCGGCATTACAATAAGTTCTATTTTTATTTTTTATTTTTTCATTTTCATTGTGCTTCACACTCTGTAATAACTATAACAGAAGAAATTGCCAGAAGTTCTGTAACGACAGGAATGAAGAGGTCAATTCAGCAATCTGGTAACATACTTTCAACCAATGTTAGCAGACCAAAAAAGGAAAGAGAGAACTTAGGGAATTTAAAATTTCCAACAATTTTCAATGGCTATAACATGCCCATGTTGCTATGCACATCTAATGGTTATCCTTGACAATCCTTAAAACTCCGTTTGGAATAGTGAATTTGATGGGATTTGATCTCATTTGATAAAAATTCTCCTCAATTCTTATGTTTGGATTTAAAATAAAATTTTATGAGCTAGATTTGATTTTATTTCATAACTTAAACTTTGGGATTTCTATAGAATTTGAAATCCAATCCAAAATAATAGAATTTGATGAGAATTCAATATTTTCTCAAACTATCTAAGTGGACATATTTTATCCCCATATATCATATTTACCATATTTTCTACTTCCTATTAACATGGCCAAACTTGGTATTTCTCTTAAACTAAATCAATTCAATTCTTAAATTCAGAATGTGATCCAAACACAAAATTTTATTTACAAAATCAAATCAAATCAAATCAATTCTTTTTTTAAAATCAAATTAATTCTAGAGGGGAATGATTCCAAACAGGGTATTATAGAGATGCAACAACTTGACCTATGACTATCCATAGATCCTCCCATACAACATAAAACAGCGATGCATACCCTCTATGAATATCCAATGACAATCTATATAACTTTACTACAAGTCTGAAACATAAAACTGTAAGACTAACTTGTCTTTGGAAATCCTGGAGATAGACAAACTCACTTTTGAGGCACAAAAGTGGAAAAAATTGGTTCCCAAAATGGATCCCAAAGTTCTCTCATAAGAAAAAAAAATATATATATATATATATATATTTATCACACTAATACAGGAATTTTCTGCAACAGAATCTGAGTAAAGTTCCACATGTTCATCCCCCAGTGGTTGTGTTTGGAGTGAGGATTTAGCAAGGGAAGAGGAAATGGATGGGGATTCAAAATTCCCACTATTGTTTAGTTTATGATGGAAAATAGATGGGATTGGGCATGGGATTTGAGAAACTAAAAAAGTAATTTATCGATGAATGCCCATTATTTTCTTATATTTTTTTATACATTTAAATAAGGACGTACATTTTGGATTTTATATTTCCTTCCCCTTTTCCCTACATTTTTTTCTTTACCTTTTTTCTTTTCCGTAACCAAATCCTCACTCCAAACACACCCTATGAGAATGTTTCTCTTTCTCATCAATCCGAAAAGCATGAAACAATTCCTAAGGAATGGATCTTTGTGAATATATCTACAATGTTGGAAAGGCAAACGTCTTTCCAAAATTTTGAAATGAGGTAGACACCATTATAAAAGAGGAAAAATATATAAACATGGGTATCATGGATCCATTTTGCATTTTTTCTATAGAAATTACCCGAAAACTTCAAACAATCAAAATTCCTTTCCTTCTGACAATTATAAAAGATAATAAAAAAGAAATCACATGGCTAATAATAAAAAAGATAATAAAACATAATCCATTCAGTAATATATAGAGAGGCTCCGATGATGTTGGAGAGATGAGCACTGCACGCCAATAGACCATAGCCAAAGATCTAATTCCACACTCAACACCTGGATAAAATAAAACAAATTTGAGAAATTAAAATGGAATGTATGACAATTTAAATTGAAGAAAAGATAAAGAAATCAAATAAAAAGAGAAAAGGATAGACAAAAAGTGTGTGGTTGCAGAGTCATTAATAAGAGAAAAGAGAGCATGACAAATAAACTGATATGATTGTGATGAAGAACTTACATGTAGGCAAGGATTAAAATTTTGTTTCAATGGCTTGTTGTGATTAGCTCACAAATGAAAATATTTGAAAAGTAGCAAAAGATACAAATATATGTAAAAATAATTTTAAAAATATAAATTTAATTAAAAGTATAAAATGATTAGGTATTGCTATTCCACTACCGTTTCATTTCTATCTCTTAGGAGGCCGAAGCTTCTCGACCATTTCAAAGAAAATAATTGATATTTTGTTCCTTGCATTGTGAAGGATATTCATATATACGGCTCCACTTTCAAGGAAAAAATAAAAAATGCAAGTTACTTGGTTTTTTCATTTTGTTGGAAACATGGAAGTCATTTGACACGTAGCTAGAAAGGCTTCTGTACATTGGGGGTTGGGGGGGATCCCCTTGATGCTTTTTTTTGGGGGGGGGGGGGGGGGGTAATTAAGTAACAATTCTTGTTTACTTATCAAAAAAGAAAGTAAGACTGCCAAAGGATCATCATCTAAATCTGTAATTGAAGACTCCAATAATTTAAGCTGAAGCACAACAAGACCACAAGAAAGAGAGGTTTTGAATATTTAGCAATAACTGGTAGATCTCCACAGGCCATGTACTGGCCCCATCAAGTTTCACTCCAACAATGATGCAGCAGCTTGGAAAGTAAAACAGCTCAGTTCATTATAATGCCAGATGATCGTCAGGGATTTAAGTGTAATAGTGTGCGTGCAAGCATGTGCCTTAAATATGTCAGTTACAGCAAAGTGTTTTTACAGCAGGGAAAAGAGAGACCAGATGTTATTTGACATGCCAATCATGAAGACTCAACAGAAACAAATGCCTAACCGATTTCTAAGAGTGGCACTCAATTGCTGCCACATGAATGAGATTAATCTTCCCATGTGTCAACAACAATCATCCAAAACATTAAAGTGGTCATATCTACAAATTCCAGAGATAAATTATGAAAGATAACAAAGATGTGCACTTTGGGGAGTCAATACAACTAATTTTCATCAATGCACAACTGGATGGATTGCAATTGAGGAGAATGAAACTTTAAGACAAGCACTACATGGACTGTTAATCCCTTCAATGGCTAAAGATTTTAACCCTTAAACGGAATAGGTTATTTCAGGAAATTTCTACATGCAGTTTTGCAGAATAACATGTTCCAGAAAAAAGTGACTAGGATTCATTTTATAACACAACTTAAGAATAACGATATATATAACATGTGACATAATACTTATCTTTCTCTGTATCTTCCAGCCATATTCATAGTTTTTGAGTTCAATTTCCATAGTTTTTGTCAAACAAAAAAGAAACAAACAGAGAAATGGATATCCACGTTCTTAATGGGTGCATCCATGGCCGCCTCTCTGGCTCTTTCCCATCGTTAGACCCACACATGTGAGACTGACAGCTTGTGACACAGACATAATTCTCTACGTTTAGCAATTTCTAAAAGATGCTGAAAACCAAAACCTAGAGTAGGGGCACTAAAGAGACCAGTTATGCATTGGAGTTCTTTATTTTGGTTGTAGATACCAAAGACCAGTGAACCTATTGATGGATCAAGGAAGTTATATGCTTCTCCATCAAATGCAGACTTAATTAGCACAGTGCACAAACATGGACACACGATACATATACGACGCAACACAGACACGAACACGTCAATACATTAACAAACAAATATATATTAATATATACATGAAAAACAATTCTTTATTCACTCTTAGGCTGTGCTTGGTTACCAAATAAAAAAAGCTTTTTTTTTTAGCTTTTTTTGTCTAATATGACTTTTTTCACCAAAATTTAAATTTTTTTAGGAGCAGTTTTTAGGCGTGTTAATTGCATTCATAAAAAAAAATCAAAAAATGCATGTCCATTTGGGTAAAAGCTAAAAAAAATTAAGATTAAAAAAAAAAGCTTTTTTATTGCTTTTTTACCCAAACGGATAGCTTTTACCTAAATAGACATGAATTTTGCGATTTTTTTTTCTAAATACGATTAACATGCTTAAAAACTACAATTTCTAAAAAGAAAATTAAATTTTGGTGGAAAAAACAAAAAGCTACAAAACCAAACAAAGCTCTACATTAAAAATAAATTTATGTTTTATTATATCAATTTTAGAAATTTTTCTTTACAAACAACTAAGAAGTTTTAGCTCTTAAAATTCCAAAAATTTAAGGATAACATAAATTCATATTATTTTTATCTAATTATTTAGTTCCAAGTTTTT
Organism: Vitellaria paradoxa; assembly: GCA_019916065.1. Taxonomy (NCBI): domain Eukaryota; kingdom Viridiplantae; phylum Streptophyta; class Magnoliopsida; order Ericales; family Sapotaceae; genus Vitellaria; species Vitellaria paradoxa. Next base: position 72,103,233 of record CM034233.1, on the reverse strand, counting down.
TTTTTTTTTTTTGAACTTACAATGTGATTAATACGTGTTGAATGATACACGACGGTCTCCCAAGTGTCCTAAGAGTGCCCAATTCTAAAAAAATAAAAAAATAAGAGGACACATCACATTTAGATGATTGTCCAACACATGTTGAAATTGACTGATAAGTGTCAATGTCTGACACGTGTCGCCTTTCTAAAAGCGTTAGTGGTTCTTAGATGTAGACAAAATGTTAATAAGAGCACTATTATCCATCACCAATACAAGAAGGCATTTATGAATTAGTTTCCCATAAGAGATTCACTCAAATTGTGTCAATTAAAAAACTGAAAGAAAAATTTCCTCCTATTTATTAAAAAAAATCATTATTAATTTAAAGCAAACAAGGACTAAAACAACATAACCATAAAGAAGGCAAGTTAGCAATTGAGTCAGAAGTGGAAAAAGCCCTAGACCTGCTTTCCAGATTTTTTCCGGATCAACTCCCTCATTTTCTCGACAGCATATATTGTGCAAGCACGTAGCTCCACTTCCTCCTCACTGCCTGAATTAATTTCACCATTAGCCTCAATAGTGCCAGCCAGGGCTGAACTGTATCTCAGCACACCAAACTGCCGAAGCACCGCTGGAACAATATAATCAGCAAATATGGTAATTGCCCCAATGTCATTGAACTCTCCATATTCTTTGCCCTTGAATGCACCCCATAAATCTGCCGCAAATATCTGTGCTCTTTTATACAAGAATACCTGATGACCTTTGTAAACTGAATGGTCACGGAAACCTAGAATATTTGAAATATTTATTGTTTGTAAGTATTCTGCCCAGTCTTTGCAATAGAGCAGACAAACAATTCAAAGAATTTCTCAGGTCAAGTAGTAGAGGTTTAACTTAAATATGCAAAAACTAAGAATACCAGGAAAGTGACGAGTCACAAGAGTAACAAGCTGTACTGCTGATTTTCCACATGACTCTACAAGTTTGGATGCTTTCCCCTCAAAGTTCCTCTCTAGTTGAAGCCCAACCTAAGCCAATTAGGTTAAATTGCATAAACAACTAATTTGATTGGTAACCAGTCAAATTGAGAAATACACAAGATGGATAAGAAAGTTTATAAAATGATGTACCTCATGAAGTAGGCGGACCCGTTCATCCTCCAAAGGCAGTGGTCTTGGCCATCTCAATAATTTGCGTAACTCAGAACCTGGGAACAGTCACCATAAAAATTACAATCCTTGGGGACTGCAACCAGATTCCCGGTCATAAACATGACTAGTGAATCAAGCAACTTAAAATCTTCACCAGCAAGCAAAATTTAGATCCCGTGGGAAGTGGGCATAGTTTGAACAGGAGGGATATGTTTATACAGGGAAACTAGATTAATTTAAATTGTCATAACAAAAAATTGGCTTTCTAAGAATAAAAATAATGAAAATAATAACAGCATTTTGCAGTCAAGAGCTAAATTTACGCACGTGCAGACACACACACAGAGAGTGAGCTCTTGAAATGGGATGGACACACAATAACACATCTAAATGAACATTGAAAGCTCAAAGGTTGAGAGGCAGCCTAAATACCAGTGTACTTTTGCAGACGATCAGCATCAAATGCAGATTTATCATTTTGAAGAGCTGCCTTCAGTGCCAAAGCCAAATGATCATAACTTAGATCTGTGTCTATTATGAACAAGCAATATGATTTTAAAATGTTAGTGAGAGAGAAAACTCACACAACTATACATCAAACACAAGTTCATATCCAAAATTTTTATTTCAGTCAGCTAAGTACACTTCAGTAAGTTAAAAGATTGGAGAAGCAACATTGTAAAATGCACTACCCTTGACTTTGATTGAGGATAAGAAACAAAATTTGCTAGTCAAGCTACACAACGCTCTTCTTTTGTGTTTTAAGTGACGAGGTGTTATGAAATGTTACATATTTGGATACAGCGGCAGCGGTGTGGGAGAGGCTAGAAAGTTGTTGCATGACAAAGTCTCTCACAGAGTAGTTATAATTAAAGAAACGATTGTTTACTCTTCATATGCAAGAAAGTATGTAGATGAGAGATTATCTAAAAGAATTCAACAGAACAATTATGGATATGAGGAATATTGATGATAAGGTAGATGATAGGATCAATTCATAATTTTCATGTGTTCGTTGCCCCCTTATTAAGGGTGGAAACGAACCGAACTGCTCGTGAGCTACTCGAGCTCGGCTCGAAAAAAGCTCGGCTCGAGCTCGATTCGTGAGTTAAACGAGCTCGAACCGAGCTTGGTTTTTGGCTCGTTTTGGATTCAAGCTCGGCTCGAAAGCTTGCGAGCAGGCTCGGTTCGAAAGCTTGCGAGCAGGCTCGGTTAGAATAATATATATATTTTTAATAATATATATATTTTTAATAATATTTTTATTATATTTTTTAAATATATTATATTTTAAATCAAACTGACGGCATTTTGGTTTAATTGAGCTATTTACGAGCTGAATCGAGCCTAAATTCTTCTTTATCGAGTCGAGCTCGAGCCTATATAAAAGCTCAAATCGAGCTTGAGCTCGAGCTCAATATAAAAAGCTCGGCTCGGCTCGGCTCGGCTCGATTCCACCCCTACCCCTTATGAGCATTTTGTGGCTCCTATTTTGTATGGTAAAGATACTCTTACCATGAAGATGTAAAGGCAACTCTAAACTCTGAGTTGAAAAGGAAAGTGTCAAATGGTGGGAATGATGTTTAAGGTAACGTATTGGTAGCGAAGGAAATCAGATTCATGGGAGAACTCTTGAAAGAAGAAAATCTACAAGTAGGAACAGTAGGTAAAATTCCAAATCTGTGAAGAACTTCAAATACTTCCAGTGTCATGAAAAATGGGCATATGAAGAAGGATTGCCCTCGAAGAAGAAGGGACGGGGTGATAAGAATGAGGCAGAGTGATCAAAAGCAGTTAATGTGGCCGAGGAAGGATCGGAATATGGAAATGTTAATAGCCTATCAATCTCGAGAGGTTTTGTTCGCTCTACGAATGGTTGGATTCTTAATTCTGAATGCTCACTCTCATCACATAATGTGTCTTAACCGTTGGTTTGAGCCATTTGATACCTACAAGTTAATAACCTGTGGTTTTGTACATGTGGAAATGATGCTTCTTCTTGTAAGGTGGTTGGAATAGGCACAGTTAAGATTAGAACATTTGATTGTGTTGTGAAAACTATTGGCGATGTTAGGCACATTCTGAATTTAAAAAATAATTTAGTCTCTAAGAACTTTGGATGAGAATGCTTCTTGTTTTAAATCTGGTAGTGGAATTTGCAAGTAACAAAAGGAGCTGTGATTGTAATGAAGGGTCAGAAAGTTGCAGCAACATTACATTTACAGGTTCTCAGGGAACGCTATTATAGGTGGAGTAGCCATAACAATATCTTCAGACACCAAATTTGATGATACACTCTTATGGCATATGTGTTTTGGCCATATTAGTGAGAAGGGTCTGCCATAGCCAAAAATTGGAAGTCTTCAAAGGGATTAAAGAGTGCAAGCTTAATTTCTACAAACATTGTGTTTTTGGTAAACAATATATAGTTCAATTCAAGACTGAAAACCACAATCGATATGCAATTTGCCGAATCACATAAAAGTCCTAGTGTCTCATTTGTTTATGCTTTGTTTAGAGTGTGTGCGTGTTTTTGTTTGTTATTGGTTGCATAATTTGTTAGTTTGGTTCTTGATCTTCTTCACCGCAGCACACCCCAACTTAGAACTTACAAGTCAGTATTCTATTTGTCCGTCCCCGTGGGAAATAAAATGCTACCTTGTCCCATTTTAACAGACCTAGTACCTAAAATAAATAGAATTTTCAGAAAAGTTCAAAAAAATTAAAAGCTGGGGTTAAAATGATGTAAATGTGATACATGGCGAAATTTGATTGAATGAAGTTGGGGACTTTTGGAGTTTTTTTTGTCTTTCTGAGTTTTTTTTTTTTTTTTTTTTTGGGAAAAAAAAAATCGAGTTCTAAAAGGGGCCTAAAGGATGTTCTGTGATTATTTTATTTTCCAAACAGATGAAAAAAAAAATCAATTCTTTTCTTGGCCATTCAGGCAACAATAAAAGTTAAAAAATAAAGGCAACAAAACCGTGCACCCATTACTTAAAATAAATCAGATTCCCGTATGTAAACCTGCACTATTGTTTTGAGAAGAGAAATGTATTTGTTGGTTCTTATCAGACAGCTAACAAAATGGTAAAAATTACCATGCAAGTTAAAAAAAAAAAATGAAGAAAACAAAAGATAAGATATATGGGAGAGAGAGAGTGAGAAAGATAAATGCGGGAATAGCCACAAATGGACACCAGGCAAATGATAAAAACCCATAGACAGTACTACTAATAATAAATAAATAACATTAAAATAACATTAAAAAAGGTGTATAAGCATACCGGGCCAAAAGCAAAAATTCAAAGCATCCAAGACAAATAAGTACTGAACTGTGAGCGGCCCGTTATCGAAGTAGTGAATCCCTTCAAAATCCCACTCGATTTTTGGAATTGAGTCCTTGATGGTTTCTACAACTTTCTCAATCCCTACATACATAACATTATGTATTGATATGCATATATACACCAAAAAAGATAATAATAATAATAATAATAATAATAAACTTTCACTGCGCCCAGGGGAAGAGATAAAAGAAATGAAACTCGTCATATACAACATTGCTCGATTCCATATTCGAAATTTACATGCAATGAGGCAAAAGTGAAAAGTGGAGAGGACCTGAGAAGTCTACAGTGACGTGAGAAGATCGAGCAGCGACCCAAGCAGAGCTTTCCCTAACCTCATCCATGGCCGCCGCCTTGAGAACTTCTCCACGAACGTGTGTAGCTTTGAGTTTGACTGAGTATAACTAGTTTAACTTGAACCCTAAAATGTATATCAATATAGATATATGGATATATACACACACACGCACACATTGTTGGAATTGCGGACCACTGATTTTTGGCATGTTCGAAGTTTCCCGCTTTGGTGGTTCCGCATTTAGCTCCTTGACCGGTCACGCAGCTCACAGCAGCCACGTGACCCAAATTGGAATTGGAGCCCACCGCTGACTCCTCCCATGCTTTCCATTGGGCCGGTAGAAAGAAAACCTTTCCTTTTGTTCACTTTTCCCATGTAAAAGGGGTCCACGAAAAAACATTAATTGGGGGTGTTAAGGGTCCACACTCAACCTAAGTTGAATCAATTTTTTTGGGCAACTACAAATTTAAACCCGAGATTGAACGGGTTTTAAATTAGAATCGAGTCAAAAATATTACCTTAATTCGGTTTAGACTCATAGGGATTGGGTCGGATTTATTTTCAGTTCACGTCAATTCGAATTCAAATTTTAGAATTATATGAATATTTATATTTTATAACATTATACACTTTGGCAGAACCAAATAGGGTTAGGAGGCAGGTAACCCCTTAATTTTTGTATTAAATTACTAAAATACCCCTACAATTTTAGTTTTATTAAAATTTTAAATTAATTTAAAATATAAGTATTTTAATCTTGTTAAAAAATTTAGGTTATGCAAATTTTTTTACACAAAAAAATTATAAAAAAATACAAATATTTTTGTGAAACAAAGTGTATTATTCGACTATACTATTAAATATTTTTGTGCATAATATCATTAATTTTAATATATAAGATAACAGATTATATACACAATAAAATTTAATAATAATTATATTTTTTTTGTAACAAATGAATTTTAGTAAATCTTAGATACTATTAAGATGGTCAATTAAACCATTAAATTATAAAAAGTATATTAATTGAGGTAATATGCAAATATAGTTTTGTTTTTCCCTAAAATCAACATCACTTCTCTCATACTCTTAACTTTGATATAACTGTTTGTCCCTTTTTTAGGTGCTTAATACCCCTTAGTAAAAATTCTAGATATGCCCTTGATTATATCAATTTATATATTATATTAGTTCAAGTTGAGTTATTTTTTGTTTAAGTTCACGTTGAGTTCCTACAAACTCAATAACCGAATTAAAAATATCAATTTGTTAATTTTTTCATCCAGGATCAAACCAAAAAAATGGCATAAGTTCGAATATTTGATTAGTTTGATTATCGAGTTATTCAATTTTTTATGCACCTATAACATTAATCGCATGTCTGAGATGGGAGTAGGGAGGGAGAAATGAAATTTTAAATAAATTAATGTGTTTATTTTGTGGGACATGGTGAGATTTGATTTGATTACAGATAAGTTGATTTTTGAATTTTTAAAATTTTTGTAAATTATAAAAAATAAAAAATCAATTAAGAAACTTAAATTAACGAAACTTACAATTGAATGACTTATTCCACAGTCGTAAATAATGAAAATAATTTCTTATCAAAAAATATTCATAATTCATATGTTAATTAACATCATACTCGTACAAGACACAGTTACTCCTCCCAACTCTAACATAGGCCTCCTCCTCCCCTTTTCACATAGGACAATCGTTCCATTAATAGTTGTCCCTTATTATATAGATTATTCAAATTTTACACACAGACAAATTTGTAAAACACTCTTTAACACTCCATGTGTAGTTGATAGGATTTGATTTCATTTGATAAAAATTATCACATATTCTTATGTTTATAATTAAAATAAAATTTTATAAATTAGGTTTGATTTTATTTCATAACTTATAATTTGGGGATTTTGTAGCACTTGAAATATAATATGAGACCATAGAATTATATGATAATTCATTATTTCTGAAGTCATTTAAGTAAATGATGAATTTATCTTTACATATCATATTTATCTTATTTTTTATTTTTCTATTAGTATGCTTAAATTTTATATTTTTCTTAAATCAATTTAATTTAATTATTAAATTTAAGATATGTTTTAAACACAAAATTTTATTTATCAAATCAAATCAATTCATTATTTTAAAGTTAAATTAATTCTAATGGATGAATGTAAGTGTTTGAATTTGACCAAACTGGTCCAAATAGTAAGGCTGCCTGTTCTATATTTTGATTACAAATATAAGACAAATTTTAAATAGCGTGGTGATAATTTCTTGATTTATCATTCAAATTTAAATTTTAGAGAAAATTAATAAGATTTACACAAATAAACAAGATTTAAAATACAAAAAAACATCTACTATTAATTTTGTTTGGAAGTATCTATATATTAATTAGGCTAGAGAGTAATTTTTTTATTTTAAGTTCAATTTTAAAATTAAATTAGTCATATTGAATATCAATCAAAAACTTTATTAATAATATTCAGTATTTGAATTATTTTTATAAAATACAACACACAATTAATAAAAAAATATTTTTAATTTGAGTTATTTTTATAAAATTAGTCAAAAATAATTTAATACAATTAAGATTAGTATTATTTACGACTCAAGTTAATTTTACAAAATGAGTAAATAATTAAAACATAAAAAATATGTATTAAAATTAACAAACAGTTAAAATAAAAATTAAATTAAGTCAATTAGGTAACGTCGTGATTTAATATAATTTTATAACAAATCTTGACTTCTATAATTGGGCCAAATCAAGATTAAGTAAAATATAAACTTTTAGTATTTATACGGAAACTCAACTTTGATAAATCCACTGGCTCACTGATGTTAACACAAATAAATAATTATTTTATAAAATTATGTAATTTTATTAAAATATTTTATAACATATTTAAAATTATATTTGTCTATAAAACATATTACACAATTTTGTGCATCGCATAAGTAAACACTAGTAAAAAAAATCTAACGGTCTTAAACTCCCACTACTTTAAAATATAAGGTACACACTACGGGTAATGAATACTTAAGGATGCCTATTTAAAATAAAATATTACTCATGTAATTCTTATATTAATAATATTTTCTTAGGATTAAAAGACTTCTAACGGTAATGATAAACAGGAATCAAGATATCACAACAATTAAATATTAAATACTTACTTAAATACGATAAGGTTTAGTTTGTTTACTATAATATATCAAGACATCGTTTAGAATTATAAAAGTTAAGATAAAATATAATTTTTATTACTTTTTTACGTTTAAAGTGTAATCAATAAATTAAAAAAAAATATTGAGATGAAAATAAAAATCCGTTCAAACAGATTTTGGTAGACACTTTATAACTTTCTGTATCATGATTTTTACAAATTTGTATAGATTTTATGTTAACTTATAGAGACGTTGAGATTTGTTGAGAGTTTTATAAATTTATAGAGATTTGTATTACGTAGTTTGAAGTAAAAAAAAAAGTTTTGCAGAGATTTGAAAATAATTGTAAAGATTTCAAAAGAATTATATAGATTTCTATGATTTTCTAAGCTCCAAACTTGTAATAACCCTTATTTTTAATTTCCAATTCTTAATTTTTAATTTATAAAATTTTAATATATATATATACAGAGATGGAAGGGGGACACGCGACATTGAAACCACACTCCCCTATTTATTCATTGCCAGCAAAGGCTCCGTTTTGAGCCCTACAAAATAAAATAAAATCCTACAAATCTCTACAAACATGAATTACGAGACAACAAATTTTAAAATTTTCACTCACTACACGAATTACGAGATATTTACTTTTACAATTTTATTTTATTTTATACATTTTTATACAACTCCAAACACACCCAAAGTCTCCTATGGGTAGTATATGATGGGGAGATGTTTAGCTTTGGGGTAGGTGGGCTTTTTGGAGCTCCACGTGGAACAATGCACTTATATATATGTATGTATGTATGTATGGCATAGTGTTGTGGGGGCAAGGCAGAAATCGAGAAAATGAAATAAAAAAAAAAAAAGAGAAAGAGATAAGTTAATATCAAAACTCAAATTATTTTTCAAGACTTCTAATAAAACTCGTTCTTCAGGCACCTACACTGTCCGATTGAGAAAACGAGATCTGAATTAAGTATACAGTGACTTTTTGGTTTTCCAACAAATAACAAAGTAAGGAAATTAATGTATTAATTATACTATTTGTAATGGTTATTTTAATAGAGATATAATTGCAAGTTTAAGTTTATATTATTATTAAATTAATATTAAGTTTGATAGCTGGATTTTCAGTGACATTGAAATTGTGATTAGATTTACAAAATTTTATATTTAATGCTGAGACATGTTATGATATATTGAAATAAGGTGAATATATATTCATTGTGAAACAGATGATAGAATGAAGACATGAAATTATGAAAGCTGATAGACACTCATAGATATTATTTATAAACTTTAACAATGTAAGAGGGGAATCTAAGAAAAAAGTTGATTTTGAGAAAAGTGAGAATATTATACAAAATAGGAAGGGTCATAAGATACCATTGGGTTGAAAGGAAGGGTCATGAGATACCATTGGGTTGAAAAATCTTAAACCTGTACAAGATTGGGTAATCATGCTTGTGGACTAGTAATCTACAACGACAACGAAAAATGATAAAGCTCATCGTGGCTTTTAAACGTAGATCTATAAACGACGACGTAGGGGTGTTTTACGACCCATATATGTATACGGACTGACGATGATTTGGACTGCTATTTTGATTGTGGGACAGTCTTGCAGATTATCATTTTCTACCTTGGGAAAAGAAAATAATAAATGAAAAAAGGTTAATAAGAGAAATAAAAGTTACGAATTAATGTTCTCCTATCCTGCCATGTGTTGATGTATTCAATGATTCTTAATTTTATTCATTATTTTATGTGATTCGTGGAATGTATTACAAAAAGTATATTTTTATACATCGTGAGTACAAAGTGGTTTAATGCTCGCGTTCTTACAGACTGTGCTGCAAGTGCATAACCTAATTCCAGAAGGGCAAGTATAACCGTTTGAACCCTACAATTCTATTGAGTAGTTTTATATTATGTTTTAAATGTTGTAATCTCAAAAGTTTATGTATACGAAGGAGTCACTTTATAAATAAATAAAACTTATGTTATTTGATTTTAATTTAAATTTAGGTATGTATTTTATTAGTCAATTAATCATTTTTATTAATGAACGGTAAGTGACTTGGAGAAGTAAATAGTGAGACTGTAATGGAACATGTGCATTAAAATTTTAATTTAAACTCAATTCTCAGGATCTTGGGATTTCAAGATGTGACAAAACACGCCTTAAATATTTTTGTAATTTATTTTAAGTATATATTTTAAAGTGTTTATTATATGCGTTTAATTTCTAAACACTTATCTTATCTTTAAATTGTTTGTGAAATTTGAGGTCCTAATCACGAGCATGCTTGAAAGCGAAATTTTTAGACATTTTTAATATTCTTTTGTCAAAAGGTATTAAGTGCAACTTTTATAATTGTTCATAAAAATTAAAAATTTTTAATAATTTTTTATTGTTTGGTAAAAAATTCAAAAAATTGTCAAAAATTTTAGAAATTTAAAATTTTTGTTGGTTATTTGGTTAAAAAATTAGAAAAATTTTAATAAATTTTATTTATTTATTTATTTATTTTTGTACAAAGATGTTATCAATCGTTTAAAAAAGCAAAACTCCTATTTTTTTTAATTATTTTCCACTTCCTAACAGGCGCTTAAAGATGGCAGATAGGAGAAATTTATACTATAATATTAAAAGAATGTAGTTTATTTCTCATCTCGTATTTTCATCATAATCTTACGTGACATGTAGTTTATTAATTTAGAAAAGGGATTTGAAAATACTAAAGATTACTTAAATTTTAAAAAAATAATATATTTAAAATTTAAAAGCACAAAAAAGTCTAAATGTTAATATTAATAAAAATACCTAAATACTAATTAGTTTTTATAAAAATTTAAATTTGTCAGGTTGACAATTAGATTGAAAATTTATTTTAATAATATTTTTGATTCAATTGAATAATTAAAAAATAGTAGTATATATTAAAAATTTGACAAACGTTTTCAAATAAAAAAAGATTAGTCTAAGTAAGTAGTTTAAGATTTAATATATTTTCCAGAGCAAAATTAAATTTTTAGAATTGAGTCAGATTGAGATTTGATAAAATATAAATTTTTAATATTTATATAAAAATGTGATTTTAATCAGCTGTATTTACTTATTAAAATTAATATAAATAAAAAAATATAAATATAAAAGATAATTTAATAACTATCATTTAAAATTATATAATTTTATTAAAATAATTATAATATATTTAAAAATTTAATCTTTTAATAAAAATTTATTATATAATTCCGCGCATCGTATTGAGGGACGCTAGTTGTAGTTGAAAAGCAGTAATAAGTAGAAAAAAATAAGAGATAGGAAGGGGTTAAAAAAAAAAAAAAACGACAAAAAGAAGGCCATGGGAAAAGAGGGTAGGGTCGAGGTTCGATTCTGGCATTCTGTCTAATAGCCCCGTTTGATGGCCGTAAGGCCCCTGCGATTCATCATCTCCAACCCTAATAGGCTCTTGCTCTCTTCTATCTTCCCCTCGCCGTCGCTCTCTCCCTATCTCTCTCGTCCATCGCCAACACCACCACCTTCTATTTTCCTCCGCCGTCTCGCTTCGGGGGCCCCACTTCCCCTCGTGCAACAACCCCATCAACAAAAGCAGAAACAAAGGCAACAGCCGCCGCCACCGCTTCCGCCAGCGAAGCCATCATCATCACCGTCGCACCGCCTTCGGCTGTCTTTATCTCCGTCGGAAACCCTGGCTCACAAGATCGCCAAATCCATCCGCCGCCCCGGCGCCCCCTCCAAGGCTAGGGTTTACGCTGACATCAATGTGATCCGACCTAAGGATTACTGGGATTACGAATCCCTCACCGTCCAATGGGGGTAGATATACGAACATACATATATGTTTGTCTTTAATTTGACTTTTTTTTAAGAATTTACGGTGGATTATACTGAGTTGTTCTGTTTATTGATTGGCAATGTAGGGAGCAGGATGATTATGAGGTTGTGAGGAAGGTTGGGAGAGGGAAATACAGCGAGGTTTTTGAGGGCTTTCATTGCACCAATAACGAAAAATGTGTTATTAAGATCCTTAAACCCGTCAAGAAGAAGAAGGTGAGTTGACCTATTTATTTTATGTGTTCATGATTGAATTGTAGCCTTCTCTTGCTTACTTCATTGCTCTTAAATGTTTCTTTCCCCCTTATGCTTGTGGAGTTCCAGAATTATAGGATCTGTGGTTAATTTTTGTTTCATTTACACCCAATTCAAAGATTATAACATTATGTTAGGTTAGGGTCAGTTACGGGGTTCTTATTTGGGGGCGATAATAATAGGATTGATTGATGCTCATCCAGCTGAGGTTGTGTTTGGTCCCATTTCGCTTGAACCCCACCCAACAAATGTTCTGACATTCCATCTGTGCTCCAGCTTATAGGCTTAGAAACAATTTATGACTTGGATTGAAAAGTTTATTCGGTCATTAGGAGTGAGCACTAATTTAATTGGCATTAGCGTGGCCACTTTTTAACAAAGAGGTTTAGAGAGCAATTTCTTGACCATTCTTCCAATATCTATTTTCTTAATTTGTGTTGCAAGGATGCATTGGTGTCTAATTTAAGGATTTGACAATTGAATCACAATGATGCCCACATATATTCATTGGAGTTGGTGCCTATCTTTTTTACAATTTATATTACATGAAGAGTGTTAAATCAATAACTAAGGGAAGTTGAAGCATATCGCAATGGGAGGTGGAAATTTTGGATGGATTAGCAACTTAGCATCTATTTTGGGATTGAGATAAAACGAAATAACTGTTTTGGGGCATGTGTGAGGCTTTTTCCTAATCATATTTGGTTCTCCAGTTATGTGATTCACAATTTTTAGATAAGTTGGTAGGTTGGAAGCAATAATATTTGTTAAATGGAGGGAGTCTTACAATAGGAAAGAGCAAGCTATTGAGTCTTTTTACTTCCTTTATGTCTCCTAGCATTCCTATTTTCGTGGTGAAAACTGTGGAGGGGATGGGGAGGACACGTTGCGGCGGAAATACTCCAAACCAGGCTGTGGGAGGGGAGAGGTGATATCTTAGAGACACATGGTGTTGAACAGAGATGTTGGAGATGCCATTCCTATTTACTTTTAAGATTGTCAGGGTTAAGATTGCTTCCATGGCTGATTATGTGTGAGGGGGTTGGTTGTCTTTGGATTTGTCGTTTGGCTTGCTTTGCTGGATTCAAAGTGTAAGGAGATTGAGGCTTTTTTTCAATTTACTATATAGCAGGTCTGGAGTTGGGAGGGGAGATGATACCATGGAGGTGGAATAGTTAAATCAAAGAAATTCAAAATTAAGTCCTTTTATCATGTTTTGCAGGGTAGCTTGGGTCTATAATTTCCATGAAAAAAAGTGTGGATATCTAGTAGCTAAATCCAAGATTTCATTTTTTGTATGAAAAATATTGTTTGAAAAAATTCTTACTGTGGATAACATGAATCTTAGGAAGCATATTATTGTTACTAGTGCCATAATAAGGGATGGAGTCGTGTGGGGACTTTATGGAGCCTTGGCCTTCCCACAACTGCTAGACTATTGTAGATGTCTCATGGGGGGCCGGTTTAAATTTACCGTAACTAGTGTACTTTTGGGAGGTCTAGGTGTTGTGGCCCCTTCATCTAGCATTCTGGGTTCCATGCCTGGCTATAATATAATTGCAGAGAAGATTAATTGTTTGATCATTTCCTCATCTATCGTTGTTCTTGTACAGACACACGCTTTAATTTTGGTTCTTTTTGTTGTCTGGTAGTTGCTCCCAAGGAAGGTATTAGAGATATCAAGAATAAGAAAAACTAGATTTCTTTGGAGTAATAAGACTATTCTAGTTACAATACTCGTACAGAAAGAATCATAATAAATGCAAAGAAGAGGCATGGAAGGTGGATTCATTACTAATCATAGATTTATTTGTGTGTGTGTGTGTATTTTGTGTGGGAGGGAATGAACAGGGGTCTTTTTAAGTCAAAATCTTATTCCTTGAATCTGAGCATGTGTATATATCCACAGGTTTTTAAGCCAACAGGAAGGGTTTTTTTTTTTTGAGAGAATTTATGTGCTAATTATTTGTATAGCCTATTCTCTCTCTCTCTCTCTCAAAAAAAAAAAAAAAAAAATTGTTAGCATCCTCTGGATGCTTTGTAATTTATTTTTTTGGCCTATTTAAAATGTTATTTGTTTAATTGATTATTATGGAATAGAGTTTCTGTTGCTAATTTCAGTGTGCATGGATGAGGCCTACGGCTCTGTGGTTTTACTTCACATAAAAAACACATTTTTGTGATTTTTGTTAGCAAGTGCCATTACGATCATATTCTAAGATTTGACACAGTTCCCCCCTTCCCCTTCCCTTTCCTTCCCTTCTCTCTATGATTTAGGTCCTGTCTTCATTTGTCATTTTTGTTATGTTTATGCATTATACATTTTCTTTATCTAATATTATAATAAATTATGTTAAGACTTACTTTTTTTTTAATCAAATGCAGATCAAGAGGGAAATTAAAATTCTGCAGAACCTTTGTGGTGGGCCCAACATTATAAAATTGCTGGATATTGTCAGAGATCAGCAATCAAAGACCCCAAGTTTAATATTTGAATATGTGAATAATACAGATTTTAAAGTGCTATATCCTACACTTTCTGACTTTGATATTCGATATTACATCTATGAACTTCTAAAGGCAAGTTTCTTATACTCTTTGTTTCTTCTGATGATGGATAAGAGTTTGATTTTTGATCTATTGTTTGGCTCCTTATGCACCAATAATGAGATTTCAATATTATCAAAAACCATGTCAGGAAGAGCTGCTTATTCTTTTTATAAGAGAAGTATAAACATATTAAGGAATCATAAAGTTTCAGTCTTTTGGGGGTTCTATAATTGTACCGTGAAACTCTCTTTTATTCTTGGATACTGCATTTCTACTTTGGAACTCGTTTTTATGTTTTCATACTGAAGTAGAGTACAAAAAGACAAGGTTTGTTTAATTAGGATTGGTGTTTAGTTTGAAGTGACGAGGTAACACATACATAAATATTTTGACTGGAGAAATAAATCTGAGTTATCATTGGTTGGTCGCGTATTTCCTGGAGAACACATGCAATTATTGTTCATATACACTCTTTTTTGGGTATAATATTCGCTTAGATTTCCTGATCTGTTTATTTGTTTAGTTATTTGGTCATGTTCAGTTTGATGTCATTGTATGTTTTTGAAGCATAGATGCTGTAATCTTATGATTCCCCATTATTATTATTATTATTATTATTATTATTATTTTAAAATTAAATGTTTGCTACATGATTTTGGTTTCAGTAGGCAGTTTCAGTAGGCACACAGGAATTACAGAAAAAAATCACAACATATTTGACTTGATTATTATGAATAGTAAAGTGGAAATTTGAATAAAGGGGAAATCGACGGATCACGTTACCAAAGAAAAAGGAAAATTTTAAAAGTCAAATATTTTGAAAAGATAACTAGATGAAATTAAATTAGTGGAACCAAGTAACAATACAAAATTGATTATATGATGTTTTTGGTTGTGTATCAAGGGCCAATATTGCACTGGTGAATGATGGTGACATTTTTGAGTGTGATTCAATGCACAATGCAAGAGGGAGGCCAAAATCCACATGAGTTGAAATTATTAGAAAAGCATGACAAATTAGTGTTTTAACTGTAACTTGTCCTTGAGGGAACAAAATGGCATAGAAAGTTTATGTAGTCAATTCCAAATTATTAGACAAGTGATTGGTGTTTTGAGCTATAGTACTTTGGATCCTTTGCCATGTGGGCAATTGTCTTAGACGGTAAGATGGCATTAAGTTTTGCATCACCATCTAGAGGCTTGCGGCAAGGAGACCCTCTTTCCCCCTTTCTCTTTATTCTAGTCATGGAAGTACTCAGCAAAGTGATCAAGAGATTGGAAGAAGCTGGTCTTATAAATGGACTCTCAGTTGGGGACTCAGGACAGATTCCGATAAGCATCTCCCACTTGTTGTTTGTTGATGACACCATTGTTTTTTGTGGGGCTGATAGGCTGCAATTAGGTCATCTAAGATGTACTCTTTTAGGGTTTGAAGCAGTATCTAGTTTAAAGGTGAATCTTAGCAAGACTGAAATCATCCCTATTGGCATCCAAGATAATCTGTGTGACATGGCAGCAATTCTAAATTGCAAAACTGGAACTCATCCTTCTACTTATTTGGGAATGCCACTGGGTGCGAATTACAAGAGTAAAGAGGTCTGGGAGTCAGTAATTGAAAGATGCTGGAATAGACTCTCAGAGTGGAAATTGAATTATCTGTCAACAGGGGCCAGAGTAACTCTTATTAAGAGCGTTCTCTCTAGTCTGCCATCTTACTCTCTCTCTCTCTTTTTACTGTCCTTGTCTCGGTCTTGAAAGAAATGGAAAAATTACAAAGAGACTTCCTTTGGGGGAGGCAAACCGAGGTCGCTAAACACAATTTGGTTGCTTGGAAATCAGTCTGCACTTCAATCAAATTAGGCGGGGTGGGAATCAAGAGGCTCAAATTGCAAAATGAAGCTCTTCTTGGGAAATGGCTTTGGAGATTCCCAAATGAAACCTCTAGCTTGTGGAAGAGGCTGATTGTTTCTAAATATGGTGAGGAGATAAGTGGTTGGCTTACTGCTAATTGTTCTAAGCCTTATGGTGTCAGTCTTTGGAAAGGTATAAGGAATATTTGGCCCAAATTCGAGTGCTGTATTTCCTGGCAGCTGGGTAGAGGCGATCGTATCATGTTTTGGAAATAACGATGGTTGGACATTGGTTGTTTAGCTGAAGCTTTCCCAGATATTTTCTCAATTGCTGCTGACCAGGATGCTCTCGTCTCTGATTATTACTCTACTGTGGGGCATCGCAGAGATTGGCACATTCAGCTGTGTTGAAGTGTCAATGATTGGGAATTTGGGAGCCTCTTCTAGCTAATGGAGTTGCTTCACTCAGTCACTTGGCTAAACTTTGGTGACGCCTTGACTTGGAAGGTGACTAAAAATAACGTGTTTAATGTAAGATCTTTTTACAGGGTTCTGAAAGGTGATGAACTAGACTATTTTCCCTGGATGAAAATTTGGAAATCTGAGGCCCCTTCTAGGGTCAACTTCTTCGCTTGGTGTGTAACGCATGGTAAAATCTTAACTATAGACAATCTCAATCGCCGTGGTTACTCTTTGGTGAATCGTTGCTACTTATGTCAAAGCAATGAGGAAACGATTGATCACTTATTCATTCACTGTCTTTGGACTGATGGTATCTGGTCCCTAGCTCTATCGTGTTTTAGTATTCATTTTTGCCCTCCTAAAGATCTCAGAAGCTTCCTCTTGGCTTGGTGGGGGCATCATTTAGTGAAGCATAAGATGGAAGTTTGGAATTTGGTTCCCTTTTGTCTCTTTTGGATTGTTTGGAAAAAGCGCAATAGAAGAATCTTTGATGCCGAGGAAAGTAATATAGTGAAAATCAAAGGCTTGTTTCTAAAATGCCTATTTTCTTGGGTTACGAAGGGGGGGATGCAGACTTATTTTCCTTATTGTACTTCATAGAATCCCTAGGCTTGCTCGCTATATAGCTTTCCTTTGGGTTGGATTGTAGATTGCAATTCCTTGATGCTGTAACTTTTTCCCATCTAATAAATTTTACTTATCTTTTCAAAAAAAAAAAAAGTTTTACATCACCATATGAATATTCCGTAAAATTCTTCAATTCTATCGTGCACTTTTAATTTCTATACGTACATAAACACATATATGTACTCATATTTATTAGTGCAATTGTCGCATCTTACCAGTCACCATTCAATACAACTTGTAATTCACAAGATTGGAATTTTAATTTCTATACGTACGTAAACACGCATATATGTACTTGTATTTATTAGTGCAATTGTCGCTTCTTACTAGTCACCATTCAATACAACTTGTAATTCACCAGATTGGAATTTTAATTCACAACTGGAATTTGATTTAACAACTGTGATTTGAAGCTGTGTGGCAGCCATGGCTCCTTTTGCTTTTTCTTGTTTGTTTGTTTGTAAATATGCATGTCCCAGTCATTATTGTTTAAATGTGAATTTTAAATTGTTGAATCTTCATGTTTACATTTTTTTATTTGTAGGCATTAGACTACTGCCATTCTCAAGGTATTATGCATCGAGATGTGAAACCCCATAATGTGATGATTGATCATGAGCAGCGTAAGCTTCGTCTTATAGATTGGGGTCTTGCAGAGTTCTATCATCCCGGGCAAGAATACAATGTTCGTGTTGCTTCGAGGTTTGTTTTCCATTGTTAGTTTGGAACTGTGTGACATTTCTTTGATGGTTGTACTGGTTGATTATATATTTTAGCTCTTAACACTTACCTGATTGTGTCACTTTTTTGATCTGGAGGATGATGTTAAAAATATTATATGATTTTTCAATCTGGGAAGCTGTAGCTAGAATAGCTCCTCATCTCTCTTAAGTTACCTGTTTTACAGTTTCCCTCTCATTTCTATTTTTTTTTTCAATTTACTTCTTGTCCCATCCCCAGTTGTGCTTTCTTTTTCATTAATAATAAAAAGTTGTTGCTCATCAATTTTTTAGCTGTTTTAATTGATACAATTTTAAAACCATGGATTTCTTGATGGAAAAGGTGAATAATTTCACTATCAATTTTTGAGCTGTTTTAAGTGAAATAATTTTAGAAGCATGGATTTCTTGATGGAAATTTGAGTAATTTCAGTCCATTGCACCTGGATTTTAAATTGAATTCTTTTTTAGGTCTGCTTGCATATATTACATATATATGAGCATGTTAATTTGTTACATTCTGATTTAGAAATGCGGCCTCAGTCATATAAGTAGTCTAGAAAACTTGGTGCTCAGGTTTGGAAATGTAACGAATGTTGATTTAGTCCATCTTCTGAAGGTTCGTCACGTAGGATATTGTAGATATGTTGGCCCGTGCTGCCGCATAATCACCAACAATGTTCTGACATGTGGCATCTAAGTAGCAGTAGGGCCTCTAGTTCTAGCTCTGTGGGTGAACCTCACTGGAGGAGAATCAACGGGAGAAATATGTTTCTACTCGATGTGGCAGAAGAATTGTAAATATTAAAGAAGAAAAAAACCTTACCTCACTCTTTCTTTCTCATTGTTTTCTCAGATTCTATCTAAAAATGAAACCCACCACAGCAAATTGATGGAGAAAAACTACATATCATTTTACCTTTACGAAATTCCTCCTCATCAATCACCGTTAGTCCACTAGTCCAAGCATGAATGCTTGTGTACAAAATGTTAAAGTGACGTGTGCAGCAACCCTGCAAAACTAGGTTTTATTCTTGGGATTTGGCAGGGAGAATTAAGGAAGGAAAGAGATTTTGGGTTGTGAAAATTCAAGTGCTGGCAGATTTTTGTGTGGATTTGTAGATTTGGAGGGGTTTTATGCAAGTGTTTAATGAGTTTCTGTTGCTTATTTTTATGCTTCTTGCATGGATGCTATTATTTGATAGAGTCCCAATTTGTCTAGTTATCTTACTATATGGTCTTTGTCCACTCTATGTTATATGTACGCATTTATCTGTTATAGATGCAAGTCTCGAATATTGGTGATGAACTGTAGGAATCTAAAAGACCCTTAGATTTTGAAGCTTCAAACAAAATGCTCCACTGTAATGTGTCCAATCCAGGCTACTTGAACTTTCAATTTACATGGAACCCAAAACAAGAGAAAGTAATAGATTTGCAGTAGATTTGAACACAGTTTTCTTACTTCAACCCAAGTGATGGACTTGGCAGAGGCATTGCTACAGGTGTGCAGCTGCAATTGAAGTAGGTTGTGGTTTCAGTGTTTCCAAGTATGTAAACAGTGAGGTTCCACATGAATGAAAGTAGGTTGTGGTTTCATTGTTTTCCAGAATGTAAATAGTGGGGTCCCACATCGTGCAATTAATATGATTTTAATATCTTTAAATTATTTGATCAGAGATTGCTCTACAACACAATCATTGGGTGCGATAACTACAGCTGTGTATAATTTTCTTAGCTTACGTGGTTAAGTTCTGGCAAACTGATACATCAACCCACATCTCTTCTTTTCTTGCAGATACTTTAAAGGCCCTGAGCTTCTTGTTGATTTGCAAGATTATGATTACTCTTTAGATCTTTGGAGCCTTGGTTGTATGTTTGCTGGAATGGTGAGCATCTTCCATTCTGCTATCTACATTGGTTGGTTGGCATCATCTTTAATTCATTCTGATGTTTTTTTCCCCTTGTTTGTTCTCACAATATCTTTCTGGGCATTCCACCTGTCCAATTTTTGTTGTGCTCTGTGTGTAAGTTGCCTGGATATATCATTTGATGGGCCTCCCCATCAGCTTCACCCCATGAGTCAATCTGATCAGGCACTCACCAACCGTTAGATAATGCAATTATTTTCTTAATTACTAATGATAGAGATGAGTTGAGTTTGATCTGTTTGCATATCTCCCATGGGTGGCAGATTGGCGGGGAGGTGCAAATTTATTACCATGGCATGTGATGTTGTCTCTTCCATACCATGCTTATCATAATGGCTTGTGCTGTGCAGATATTTCGCAAGGAGCCATTTTTCTATGGGCATGATAATTATGATCAACTGGTCAAAATTGCGAAGGTTTGTGGAAGGCGTTTGTATTCCTAGTTATTTTATTGCCAAAGAGTTTTTGCAGATGGTTGCATGTCTTTATGAAAGTTCATTGTGGTAATATTCACTCATATCTGCATCTTTTTTTCTATCTTTTTGATAAATATTTGTGTAGCAATAGATATTCACTTCTTCGATCCCCCCCTCTCTTTCTCTGATGATGATGTCCCAGATTCTTCTGGTAAGTTTGGCAATGATCATCGTAGCTTATTTGACATTTATTTAAACAAACTCACACTGCTGGAGCATTATCTTTGCATGCATATATTTCTATGTACTTTAGAATTATAGACAATTCTAAGAACACATGACTGCGTCAGACACTCCATAACATGCATTGGACAATAGTCCGTACGTGTTCTGTTAGTTTAATTAGTAGGAAATGTTTGCTTTCATAGGTACTTGGGACAGATGAATTAAATGCTTATCTCAACAAATACCGGATAGAGTTAGACCCGTACCTTGCTGCCCTCGTGGGGAGGTTGGTGTTATGATCTCTATCAGAAGTTATTTATACTGTTGTTATCAAAAACCATGTTTCAGTTTATCCAAATCATTTTTTATTGGCTGCAGGCACAGCAGGAAACCGTTTACAAAATTCATTAATTATGATAATCAACATTTGGCTGTTCCAGAGGTGGGATCTTCTGTAATTTATAATGAAAATTCAAGTTCTTTTGGCCGTGTATTCAAATGACAGTGCTAATATGCTTACTTTGCTGTAGGCAATTGATTTCCTTGACAAGTTGCTGCAATACGATCATCAAGAAAGGCTGACTGCAAAAGAAGCAATGGTGAGAATTCTTAATACATGCCTACACCGTACCTAATATATTAGGAAGACATTTTGTGGTTCTGTATTAAAAAAATTGTTCTGTAGCTAGAAAGGCGTGGGAAGCAGTTCAAGCATTGTGATGATTGCTATGACGCCAGTTGTTAACATTTATAATTTTTACAGTTGCCATGCTAAATACAATATTTTGATGGTAAAATTTGTCACTCCCCGTATGCAGGCTCATCCTTATTTTTACCCAGTAAGAAATGCCGAAAGCAGCAGGACCCGTGCCTAGTGGATTGAACCTGTCAAAAGTTGGAATCTGCCTGTCTTTGGTCGTTTGACATTACTTTGCTGAGTTAGTTAAGCTTGGATGTCTTTACAATGTGTTTACAGTTAACTTTTTTTTTTTTTTTTTTTTCAGTGAACAATAGGTTCTATTCTGATCATGTTGATAGTGGGACTTTGTTGGTCTCAATGTTGTGTCCGAATTTCGTGTGCTCCAATGAGTGACAATCATATTGTTGAGCTTGATTTTATGAAGAGATTGTATCTTCTGTTTTATCTGTGACCATTCTTGGCATTTAATTGGAGCATTTTTTTTTTCTCGTCATGCCCTTTTTATTTAGAAAAGTTTTTCTTTCCCAGAAAACGTAGTGGGGGAGAACTTATTGGGAAGGATAACGCTATCCAACAAGAATTTTTCACTAGAATGTGGCTGTATTGTTGGCCAATTGCTACAAACGAAAGAAATTGTTACAAAAATGATATTACAAACAACATCATTATGATATGATAAAATTTTAGGGAAGAAAATTATGGTTGCATATATATTTTTTTGTTGGGGGAGGGATGGTCAAGGGCAAGGTACTGATTTTATGAAAAATGTGGAGAATTGAATTTATAGAGAGGTAGCCTCCATGGAAATCTGGCGATGATAAACTACTTGGAGTTCTGGTTTTACGAAAAATGCCCCAGAGCTATCCACTAGTAATGGTATTGGGCAGGGAGAAGCCTAGAAGGTGGGTTCCTGATCATTTCATGGGATCTGCCTATTTCGTGAAATAAGTAATCAATGATTAAGATTTTGTTAACATGAAGTCATTATGACTTTTTTTTAAAAGGAAATTAGGTATTATATATTAGATTCTTTTGGGATGACACAAAATTTTAAAAAATAGTAAAAAGTTTTGAAAAATTTTAAAAATTATTTACTTTTTATCTCATTACTCAAATTACGAATTTATAATTTATCTTATTTTATTTTTTGTTGTTTCTAATAACGAATTTATAATTTATCTTATCTTATTTTTTGTTAGAAACACTCATTGTGACCTATTTAGGATGTGGTGTCTCTTATTATTTTAAAAAATATATGTGAATTGAATATATAAAACAAAATATGTTTTATTGCCTTTTTAAATAAAATATGTTAGATAATGAATAGTTTAGATACATTTTGAATATTGGTTGTTATTAAGTTCTTATTGAAACGTGTTTTATTATTTTTATTTTTAAGTACACATATTTGGTTAATTAATTTTTAATTTAACAAAGTGACACGTGTCTATGATATATGATACAATTTTTCATGGAAGGGAGGGTACTCACATACTACTGACAGTCGTCATATTTTTATAAATTATGTTAATTATTGACAGGTATCGAATATTTATTAGAATATGTTATGTTACACTTTCTTTTTAAATAGGCAGGTTTTGACTATTATATTTTTATTTAATGAGGCGGCACTCCATTCAAGCCTGTTACGGAAAAGATACAAATCCAGCCGATCTATGCTCTTTGCATCCACTATTCCATTTTTCAGGTTATCAATATTTTGGGTGTGTTTGGAGTCGTATAAAAGTATATAAAATAAAATAAAATTGTGAAAGTAAACGTCTCGTAATTTATGCAGTGAGTGAAAAATTTAAATTTTATTATCTCGTAATTTGTGTTTGTAGAGATTTGTAAGATTTTATTTTATTTTATAAAGCTCCAAACGGAGCCTTTATTCCATGCTCATGACCAAAAAAAAAAATAATAAAATAAAAAATAAAGAACAAAGAACAGAAAAGAAATGATGTTTCACACCAAAAAAAAAAAAAAAATCGAATAAAGAAAAGGAATAAATTATAGAGGCTCTGTTTGGCATACAAAAAAATACTAAAAATCTCTATAAATCTCTGTTAATTTTATATCACATTAACTTTATTCTTTCATTGCACGTATTACGAATTCTTAATTTATCTCATTTTTTTTTTATTTCAAATACACCCCGAGTTGACACGCGCCTTGTTGTAGCAAATTAGCACTACCTCATCTGTTAGCTTTTATGATTTTGTACGGTTTTGTTTCGGAATCATATTGATAAGAATACGAGGATGAAACCTTCTGAAATGGAAGACAATTTTGCGTATTGGATGGTTATTATTAAAATACAGGGTAAATCATATTTTATTCTTTTTTTTTTTTGGATGGTTATTATTAAAATACAGGGTAAATCATATTTTATTCTTTTTTTTTTGGATGGTTATTATTAAAATACAGGGTAAATCATATTTTATTCTTTTTTTTTTGGATGGTTATTATTAAAATACAGTGTAATCATATTTTATTCTTTTCTTTTTTTGGTTTGACCTAAAGGATGTGTACTTAGTTAGAAGAAATGATGTTTGTAAAATAAATAAATAAAAGTACGTTTTTATTTATAAATAAAAGTTAAAAAATAAAAAAAATCAAAATTATTATTATTATTTTTTAAAATGGGTAGTTTTTACCTTTATAGTCTTGAATTTTTTTAACTTTTTTTTAATTTTTACAAATACGATGAACACATTTGAAAATTACAATTTTAAAAATAAACATTAAATTTTAGTAAAAGGTGCGTTTGGAGCAACGAAAAATAACAAAAATTATAATTTGAGTAATTTTTTGGCATTTGTTGTGCAACCATTAAACCATATTTTTCAATGATTAATAGTGAAACTTTTTGACTTTTGCGTTAATTTTTTAGAAAGAAAAACCGTCCGAACGATTTTTTTTTAATTTGTCAAAACAGTTTTTTGTCAGAATTTATTAAAAGTTATTGAAAAGTTTTTTAGAATTTATGGAAAAGTTATTGGGGCTTATAAAAAATTTATTGGGGTTTGTAAAAAGTTATTGAAATATGTAAATATATAAAAATTTGTAAAAATTTTGTGAAATATGAGGAGTACAAAACGTGTTAGGGAATTTTGGAAATTTTCAGAATTTTTTAACGATTTTTATTGCACCAAACATCCCTAAAATATTAAATTTCATTAAAAAAAATTATGAAAGACTAAAAAAAAAAAATCAAATTTTCATACTCAAATAAGACCTTGTGAGTCAAAAACGTCAAAAGGGGCGTTTGGAGGCACATCTTTTAGTGATTTTTTGGTATTTTCTTACCAAAAGTTATTAGTTGTAATTTTTGGTATATTTGGAGAAATAAGTAGTAATTTTTAATAAAATTTAACAACTTTTTGCAATTTTTAGTCATTTAATAAAATTTTTAGCAACTTTTAACAATTTTAAGTAACTTTGGACAACTTTTAGTAATTTTTAACAATTTTTGGTAACTTTTGACGATTTTTGTGTGTTTGATAAAAATTTTGGTAAATTTTGAGTGAAGCAAATTATTGTAACATTGTAAAAAAGTGACAAAAATTGATATTTTGTCAAATATTAATTTTGCAACTTTTAACTAATTTTTGCACAAAATTATGCATCGAAACGGGTCAAGGTATCTGTTAATTGGAATACAATTTGCTCTGTCAATTATCGTGAGATTGAAGCAGATATCTAACGTAAACGGGGTCAACCAGAAACGGTTGCTTTTTGCCGAAAATGAAACGCAAGGGACGGACTGACTGACGTTGGTTTGCGCTATATCATTTGAACGTATATGCAAAAGCACTGCAGAAGGGGCATAATGCTTTGTATTTGCTAATGGACAAATATATATATATATATATATATAACGTCTTCTTTATTCCATTATTTGCTAACCAAATTGCAGACGTCGTAAAAGTATGCCCGACGTAACGCCCCAATTTCCTTTTGTCAATGTATGTCAACTTTTGTTTGCTTCGTAGCTGTTTCCACACCTTTCCGCGGTCATATATATGTGTGTGCGCGCGTGTGTGTTTGTCACTCTAAAGTAATTAAATTTATTAATTTTTTTTTAATTACCATTTGGCGATTTTTTTTTCTGGTAGTTCGGGTACTGTTAACTTTTGTCAGGGTTTGATGCTGCACTAGTTAGTGGCTAGTACACACACATATATATATATCTACATATATGATATATTCATATGTATATTCTCATTCATCATACATACATGGATAGATAGATAGAGAGAATACATGCAGATGGGGAAGTGGGGGTTTGACTCCAAAGACAGAGATCCCCAATCGGACCCAACAATGGAAAAAGTGAGAAGGCAAGTCTCTCTCCAGCCAAGATATGGTTGAGGCTTGAGGGGCAGGTGTCCTCAGCTTTATTAGCCCAAGGGTCCTTTTTCTTGGCCTTTGAGTCCCCCACGCCCCTCACTAAAAAGTCATAATAGACCTGCCTTAACCACTGTCTCTCTCTCCGAGAGAGACAGAGAGATTATATTTTGTATAGCTTTTGATCAACCCTCAAACGTTCACACAAATCCACAGAGAGATTAAGGAATGTATCCCCTGAAAAAAGCTATTTCCATGATCACATTATATATATATATATATGATGTATATGTATCATCAATCCCATTAGTGAAAATGACAGGTCTACACGCCGCTAAAGCTGGGCTGCCGAGAGTGGTCCCCTTTAGTGTGCAACAACTTTAATAATTGGGGACAAGTTTTAGACATAAAGAATCCAACTTCTCCTTGCTAATGAGACATTTGGCATCCAATCCGATACTGGAGATTGGGACTCGAAGGGGACCATCCCCACCCAGTTCACTTCCACACACACTCTCAAAGTACCTATGTGTGTATGCATATATATATATATATATATATTTATATCCCTCCTATTCATTATTATATATGAAATCATCACCAACTTATGTTAATATTGTCAAAAAGGAGATAAACTAGTGGTCTTGAATCTCTAAAGCAATAGTCTTGTGCCCGTTTGGTTTGGAGAAGAATAGTTTAGAGTGTATTTTTTATTACAGAAACTTGAAGCATTTGTATTAATTATTGGATTAAGTGCAAAACTCATTAGAATGTAGATCTCACACTTGATCTCTACCGATTAATATCAGCACTACTATAGGGGCACTATGCAGTCCTTTAATAAAAATGCACTACTGGTCTCTCGATTCATTGGGTTCAATGGCACAAAATTTAGTCTACTAATTATTGAGATTACTTTGGAGTTCAATAGTCTCCAAGTTGCAAACTTGTAATTATTGTTTTTATGAGTTTACAAACTGATTAATAATTCTATAGTAATAAAGTTGATATTTACAACTAGGTTGGTTTACACAATTAGGAAAGTGTTTAACAGACAATAATAGCATTTTTATTTACAAATTCAATCCTACAAATTTAGAGTCTCACACTTGTAATCGTGCAATTTAAAATGTTCCTATTTAGTCATATGGTTAATTTTTAAGAATAACTACGACACTGAAATAAATTTGTGGGGATAAAATTTTATGGGTTGGGCAGTGGAA
Source organism: Vitellaria paradoxa (assembly GCA_019916065.1). NCBI lineage: Eukaryota > Viridiplantae > Streptophyta > Magnoliopsida > Ericales > Sapotaceae > Vitellaria > Vitellaria paradoxa. Next base: position 72,076,084 of record CM034233.1, on the reverse strand, counting down.
ACAAAATATTCAAAATTTTTTTATGAAATTTATTATTTTAGACAGTGTTTGTTTGGGGGATTTGAAAGAGGAATTAGATTTATAATTTCATTAGACCTATAAAATGGGATATATACAGTCCCTCATCTCTCTAGATTTGATTTTTTTTATTTTTTATTTTTGTTTCCTACTTTCTATTTTGAATTCATTTTTCATTTCGTACTTTAGAAAATAAGAAAGATAGTTCAAACTCATTTAGTTATTTGTGTTTTCAAAATTTGTCTTTGAAAATATAAAATGAGTTTATGCATGAAATGAAAAATCGTAAAAAAGTTATTTTAGGAGTTTTTAATAAAAAAATAAGAAAGATTTCAAAATACAGACAATATAACATTTTTTGTTTTATCGTTTTGAAATTTTTTATACATAAAACAAAAATAAAAAATAAAAAATAAAAAAGTAAACTAAATGCCACCTTAAAGTTTAAAATTATTTTTTATGATATTTTATATCAAATCATATCTTATATTTTACATTATATTCAACCAACCAAAAGCTAAAAAAAATACTTATACATGAAAGGTTAATTCTATATTTATCCCTAAATTCATATATTTTCTTATATTACTGATCTTTTATTTTCCAACCTCTCCAATAAAATGGATGTTTATCATCTTTTATGAAATCCCACAACCATGTGGATATGGGTGCGCATTAGTGACCGCAGCTATGGATAGATCAAGAAGATGATGGTCATCATGAGGATGTGATAATTATGGATGGATGTCCATGACGTGGAAGAGGTTTCTGAATTTGTTCTTATCCTCAAGGCCGAGTCCCATCCTTTCCGTTTCAGTACATTTTTGTCTTTGTCGTAACTATTCATATTCGTGTCAAGATTCATGTGCATATATATATACAGGCATATGAATCCATATGAATCCAAATATATAGATACAGAGTTATCACAAAAATCTCCAAAAAGGTGCAAAGAGCTAGTCGATGATAGATGTATCATATCTAGCCAGATGGAAATATATCTTAAATTCAGCTAACACTACGTTAGAAGACTTTATTTTATTACAAATTTAGAAAAATTAAGGTGTTTCCAAAGCGAATTTGAAAGCCTTGTTTGATTGGGGTTAAGGTTTCGGGGATTGAACCCTAATAGAGAGTTGAGATGAAGATCGCGCAATATCACAATTTTGCCACCCACCCATTTCAAGGAAATAATTAACTTGAACTATACAAGTCATTTTCCGCAAAAACTTTTGGGTTATGGCCGACAAGAATCCGGGTTCTCTTTCTCAAATGGAAGATTTAATAATTAAGACTGACGTTAACGCAAAAATTTGCAAATATACCTTTGTTTTGAATGATAGTAATAGAATAGTGAAATCCCTTTTTGCCTAATTAATTAAGCCCCAAACAACTTGGAAATATATATATATATATATATATATGTTTAATTATAATGCGAAGTTCCCACAAATTAAAGCATAGTTTATATTTTTGATACTTATATATATATATATATATCTATAATTTACCGAAATTAAATGCAGTGAACAGTTTAACGACCAAAGCTTTATGACACACGAGTCACGAGACCATGCCCCGCCTGGAAAAAGATATTCCAACCTTAACAATTAAGAAAATGGCCAGCTCAAGTCGAGGGGCACATGCTCCATGTAAGAAGCCAGAAATCCATGCTCCTGTATTATCTCCGTTTCATCACCTTCTCCTTCTTCTTCTTCTTCTTCTTCTTCGTTTGTTTTCCCTTCCCTTTTTAATAAATTCTCAAATGTTCTATAATTAAAGTTGGATAAAATGCTAAAAAAAAAAAAAAAAAAGTTAGATGTTTACATGGGATAGGATAAATTTTCATTCGCGTGGTTCGTACGTGTCTCTTTTATTGAAGAGAGGATAATTAATTCAACTATTCTGACAATCTGAGTCTGACCATATGAATTCACTAAATTAGTGACTACACATTCGTTAAATTACAATGTGAAAGTGAATACCCACCTCCTCGAATTTGACACAGCTATAACGCGTAATCAGCCATCTCTAAGACAAATCTGTGATCAGGGAATATATTTGGTCCTTGTCGATCCTTGGTTCCCTAACTTGTATCTCTTCTCATCGTGCGATGGTTCAGCCCGGGACACCGGCCCGGATGCACCTTGGATTCGGATACATTGCCAACCTGGATTTGGTACTTCTCCCAAAGTTATGTAGGTGGCAACATCTTATTGCTACCGTCATAACTTATATTCTTATCCCTCCACTAAATCGGTGTGGCTCTATTAATTCCGTCATATAATATATATTTATATATATATATATCACTCAGCTCAATGTTATATCATTAAACTGTGATATGTAACTCATGAATCTAGATCAGGATTCAAACTTTATTAGGCTTATGGCTTGGTTTATTAGGTCCACGAAACATATACATGTATAGATTATTATGTACATGTCATATTGAGAGGGATTAAAGTTGAGAGAGTGATGGAAATGGGCTTAGAGAAAGCAACATTTTCAACATTTCCACACTATAAGGATATATTATATATATATATATATATATATTTGAGAAGTAAATACTACATGAATAAGATAATGGTTTGGACATTGGCCAAATGCACGAAGAAAGGAAAGTGAAGCTCAGAGTTGGTCAAGCCAAAATGATGCAAGTTGAATGGGTAACTTTGCAATTATAGATGCACGCTGACTCTAGTCAAATGCCTGTCTTGTGATAAAAGTGATCGATTATTATCCATGAATAGTCATATATATATATATATAGAGAGAGAGAGAGAGAGAGAGAGGCATGCAAGGGGCTGGTCTGAACTAGGAGGAGACACTGGTGCATAATATTGGGGATATGGTTGAGCCGGGGCCGCACCCTAGTGTCGGACAGTCAGCGTACAAAAGCTCAAAAGGGAAGAAAAAACAAAGAGGGAAATGACAGCTCCTCAGCCTCCAAATACGTCCCCCCCCCCCCCCCAACCCCTCAAGTACATACCTAACCAAATCCACGCTATCTATCTTATCTATGTTTTGTCCCTTCTTCACCCCCTCTCTCTCTCCTCTGCCAAACCCCAACCCCAAGTATCAAAGCTAGCTAGCTAGCTGTACCCCATCTAAACCCTGAGAAGAAGAGCTAGGTCATTTCAATTTCATGAGGGACATTTTAAACAAAACTGTAACATTTCAAGTGTTGAAAATGATATATATATATATATATATATGGTTAAACGCCAATCAAACTCTTTTATAATGTACCATTTTTGAGAAGTAAAGATTGTTTGCTATTTTTATAGTAGCGTTGAAAGTTAATGGGTCAAGCTTTTGATCATGTCACCCACCCAAAATTCCTGTAAAAATACGTAAACAAAAGGGTCTTTTAGATTTGCTGATTATATAATGTGTATATATATATATATATATATATTCGAACAAACGAACCTAGATGTAGCCTAGCTTTTTAAACCATAGAAGTAATATATTTTATACACACATCTCTCTCTCTCTCTCTCTCTCTCTCTCTCTCTGTATGCATATAAATATAAATATCGATTTGAGGGAGGTTAACTAATCCTCCTCTGTATTATCATTTCTCGAGCCACACCGCCCACTAATGATTCCGCTAATCTTTGGGGTCAACCTGTTCAAACCCTACTTTCCAAATGAATACTATTTTTTTAAAGCTCCATTAACAACCATGTAATTTCGACGTCCCCTCTTAGCAAGACAATTGACAAGATAATCGTAAACATGTTGCACATAAATATACACACGGAAATTTCTTCTAAACTTCCATGCAAGTATTTCACCATATACAATTAGGTTTCCATTTTCAATTTTTTTGACAACCTCTTCTTCGTCCCTTCCACCCTAGGTTTTGTCGCGTGAACCCTAATTTTGTCGCGTGATGTCAAGAAGCGACAATACCAGAAATACTTGTGCTTTGTGCACAGTGTTATTAGAATATATGACTGGGGCAAAAGGGCACGTACGGACCATGAGATAGATTACGAAAGAAAGGGAACAAGATCCCTATACCATGATCATCCCAAGGCAATTGTCTTACCTTTTGTCTCTAATTGTTTCTTTCTCCATTTTCTTTTCATCTAGGTTATACTTATAGATATGATGCATTGTTGTCGAGCACCCACGTTCATTGTTTTCGATTGAGACTATATATATTTATTCAATGATGTAACATGTGATACAATGAGTATTTGTAATAGGAAGATTTCAAACAACATTGTGGTCCCGTCATTTGATTATTCATATATCTATATATATATATATTGTACAATTGACTGGCTAGCAAGTTTTGAAAAATTTTGATCCATCATCGACCTAATCAATATCTTTACACGTAACTAATTAAGCTTGATCAAGAAACATTAATTATGAGACTCGAACATGGAACATGAGCCAAAAATGTCGCCCAAATCATGTGCTCAATTATAATATCGTTATAAAATCATCATCTTTATGTTTGATATACGACACACTTAGTTCATAATTAGGTTTGATTCGGAGCCATACTCTTAAAGGGAAAGTACTTCTCAACTAAAATTATTCAATAAATCCTATGTTCTTCTGTCATTTAAAATAGCATGATATCATTTCAAATATCTTTGTTTGCTTCCAAATCTAGAGAAGGTTGGGCAATGGTCTAGACAAAGAATATTATTAGTCATTGAACTAATCTTAAAGGATCCTTAGGGTTGCCTTAAGTAATTAAAGGGTAGATTAATGATAATTAATGAAGAATCCCTCACAATTTATTTATTTCATTTATCACTTTATTCTACTCTCAAATTTTCCCAAAGTTGAAGAATATACTGTTGGGTTGGTGGACTCTGATAAGTACTATTCACTCAAACCCTGAGTCCAACGGGAGGGTTTGGGGGCCCTCCCTGACCCAAAAATTTTTTTTTGGGATACTTTCGTAATTTTCTTGTGTTTTCGTATAACCTTAATTCTATACTTATAAATAGATGAGAGGGGTGCCTATTCGAAATACAGAAGAGAGAAAGAGAGTTGTAATTTTTTAGATCATAGTGAAAGACTGCAGCAGTCGTGGACGTAACCCCATTCTGGGGTGAACCACGTAAATTCTTGTGTTTCTCTGTGTGACTGTTATTTTGATTCAATATTCTTCGTTTTGTTATTTTCGTTTCTCATCAATCCTGGTTAGGAAAGACTAATTCACAACATATACACATAATGAGCTACTTCTATATTTTGACCACCAATCATGTGAGGTTAAAAATTTCTTTTGAGGCGGGTCAAAAGCTCTAAATAATTAGTCATGAGTGGAGATAAAGAGATGGGTAATTTAGGAAGAAATTAAGAGGCCAATCTTTGTGCATATAAAAAAATTTTAAAGAATTTGTTATAAGTAAACAGATGGGTAATTTTAGAAAGGAAAGGCCAATTAATCTTTGTATATATACAAAATTTAATTGAAAGACATATTTTACTAGGTATGCATATATAACACACACACAGTATATATGAGTGTACCTATATTTTATTAGGAAGCGTATGGGTGTATATATCCTTCAAAGTCATAGAATGAATATAATCCAGGGTTTCATCTCTACCTTGAATACAACTAGCTTTTCAGTAGTACTGTTCATTCACATCCTTCCTTATTTTTAGATTGTTTAAGTACCACAATTAAGTATGTCAACTAATTTATAAGGGGATCGATGATTCAACCATCGATTCCTCTGATTATATCTACAAATGACTCATTTACGAGTATAGAACTCTGTAGAAGGTGTATTTCAATCTTTGTAGATAAGGCATATCTTCTAAGTTGTTGATTCCAACAAGGAAAACTCTGATTGTCGTTGCAGACGACCTCATAATACAAAACTCGTAGGATTGATAGATTTTTTAAAGGATTTGAGACGTAGGAAAATACTAATATAATGAGAGAAAGAATATATAAATTTTTTATAAGACGTTGATGCATAAGCATGAATATTTCCTTGTGGAAAAAAATTCAATTTTACTTGTTTGCTCACAACTGAGTTCAATATACGTTCTCGTATGTGTGTGTATGTTTATAAATATGTTTTATATTCCTATAGACGTAGTATTCAATTCATAGATGATGTGGCAACCTTGTTTCTTTTGAGCCATAAAGTCTTACTTTGTTTTAAGGAATTCTTCAACCATTAAAATCAACCTATGCCTTGGCGTGCTAAATCCTCATTGCTCTTGTTACTAAAGTCAAACAATAGAGCCCATTTTTTCTCTCCCTTCCTCATATTTTCTAGGCAAAACCAAATCAAATAGCATCCTCAAGAAGATGAGGCTTCAAGGAACTATCGAATGGGCCCATCAAATGTACGTTCCATTCTTTTATGTGTAAACGAAACACATTGATGTGTATATATATATATATATATTAAAATCATAAGATTTTTAAAGTACAAAATATAGAATGTCTTGTTTGTATGGTAGTAAATTAATTACTAATAAATATCTACACTCATCAACCAAGCTGTTGCTAAGGAAATTTCAATTCTTAATTTCAAATGATCGTTTGACTCCCTCGCTTCTCAGACATTTCCTTTCATTTTCCTTGCTACAAGTAATGGCAGAGACGAATACAGTAGGGTAGGAATAATTATTCTCACACGTTTTTTGAAAAAATTAGATAATTATACATATTTTTATTGTCTTTATTAGAACTCTTTCAGTATTCTTATTAAAACTCTCTTTTGACACCTCTATTCTAATTTATTCTTACTGGACGTTTGGCAGTTCAAAAAAAAAAAAAACAAAAAAAAGTTTAATTTTTGGTAATTTTTTGTGTATTTGTTTTTTACATTTCTTTGTGTGTTTGGTTGAACAAAATGTATTTTTTAATATTTTTTTGTAACTTTCGGGTATTTGATAAATTTTTTACTGTAGTAAATAAAAAAAGTGGTAACTTTTTGTGTGTTTGGTATTTTTTTACTGTAGCAAACAAAAAAGTAACAACTTTTTGTTTTACTTTTTACTATAGCAAATAAAAAAAGTAAGAAAATTTATGATTTTACCAAACGCACCAAAAATTACAAAATGTAACTTTTGGTTTTTTTTATCAATTTTTGAGTTGCCAAACGGGCTCTTACTCATGTGCTATAGACTAAAAATTATACTTTTTATAATAGAAGGTTAGTAGTCAATTTTTTTCTGGCAAAACTCTTTTTCTTTTTTGTTGTTTTTTTTGTTTTTGTTTTTTTATACTTTATCTTATTGTTTTTTGTAGTATGGGATAAAAGCCCATTTGCTCATCTTTATCTTTTTCTTTGAATTATAATTTGAGTAAATTCCTTTTTTTCCTTTTTAAATTAATCTCCATCCACTATTTTCTTTCCTTTTTTTTGTTATTATCCCCGCCATTGATAAGAAGGTGGATAGTTTTGATTTAAATATGTCGTTTTCTAAAACAATAATTCATTTGATAAATTCGCAAAATATGAATTTACTCATATGCCCCCACACGCATTCATATTCAGTTACGTATGCAATGGTTCCGTTTTGAGTAACAAAATAGAAAGTGAAATTATTAAAAATTTTTAAAAATTATTTACTTTTTCACTTCACTGTATAAACTATAAACTTACAATTTATTTTAATTTATCTTAATTTATCTTATTTTTTATCACTCCCAACATACTTAATGTTTACGTGCCAACCAAAGTAACAACAATAATAAATATTTTTTTTGACATAAAAATTAATTATTAATTATAAATTCTGTCAAAAGGTGACGTGTTCACTTTTTTTATTCTTCTAATTAAATAATCCAATCATTGTCGAAACCGTTTAGTGTTTTAATTCAATTAAACAACCACCCACAGCGATGGCAGTCTATCAGAAATGATGGGGATCCAATAAAAATAAAACACCCAACCGACTTATATTAAAATAAATTACCAAAAAACAAAAGACTTATATTAAAATAAAAATTTACGCAAATTTCTGATAAATATAATTTACGTCTTGATACGATACCAAAAATCAAAGGGGGTGGGGCGCTGCAGTACTGTAAGTTTGTAAGCCGAATTAGTCAATTACCGTCACGTTTGACTGATTCAGTAACTCTTGATAATTTACAGCATGCCTCCGAGTGGCAGCGAAAACAAGTCGGCCACAGCCGAGCCGAACTGACTTAATTTTTAAGTTATTCAGCCTAGAGTTTGAATTTGGTTCAAAATTTTATATAAATTTTAATTTAATTTGATAAAAAGTAATTTAGATTCAAGATTAACTTACAAATAATTCAATTAAATCAAAATAACGTCATTTTAATTAAAAATATAATAAATAAAATGTTATAAAAATATTATTAAACTCGATTATAAATGAGTCACAAGTTAAATTTAATTTAAATTCGTTTTAGTTACGGAACTCAAGTCAGACTTTTTCAAGCCAAATTCTAATAGCTCGAAAAAATTTTAATTTGTTTTCACCCCTACCTCCAATCTCAAATACATGGTATTAAGAGCTTGTTTGGATTGCGAAATTTTGGCCCTAAAAAAAAAAAAAAAAAAAAAGATAAAATTTGGATTGTTGGGCATTCAGTATATTCTTCGAAAAAAACTAAATAAAAGTTGAAAAAAATTGATAAAGCTGAAAAAAATTATAGATTTTTTGTGTGAAAAAAATTAGAGAAAATTAAAGATTTTTAACAATATTTAACACCCCAAATGTGCACTAATTTTCTGCATTAAGTTCAATCAAATGTTAAGAGGGCCTGTATATAAATCAATTCATATGTTCGTGGGAAAGTTTAGATTGTTTTTTCAAAATGTCTTGTTATCAACTTTAGTAACCTTTTTTTTCTTTCCCTTTTTTTTGTTTTTTTGTTGAATTGTCTGTTGCTCCACCAACTTAAAAAAATGGATGAAACCTTTAACTTAAAGTAGCTCTTTAAGCAACTTTAATTGAAATGCTAGATAGCTACATCTAGATTTTTTTTTTTTGGAGCTAATAAGTATTGCATAATATTTTAAATAATGCAAAATAATTTAGTGCCCATCACACTCATATAATGTTTCTAGCTTTCCATATAATGTTTCTCACTTTTTGATGTAACTAATTAGTTTTTATTAGTTATTGCACAATTAATTTAGGCAACATTAGTTGAGCTAATACCTATAAGTACACTTAATATGACTCCTTCAATAAAAGTGATGGCTCTCATTATATGGAAGGTTGGCTGTCACCAACATAACCTTCAATAGCAAACGAGTGTCATACCATCAAAAATTTAAATCCAAAACAATTTAGTTGGATGTTGTGAATTAATTATAGGTCAATTATTTTAAAATAAAAAATTTATTAATGTTTTATTTGAAAACATTCTACTATTAGAATTAATTTTATTTTAAAATAAAGATGTGATTTGATTTTATGTGATTTAATAAATAAAATTTTGAGTTTAGAACACGTATTTAAATTCAAGAACTGAATTAAAATTTTATGTTTGGAAAGAATTGAATTAATTAAAAAAAGAAAATATCAAATTTGACCTTATTATATTTAATCTATTTTCTATATTAAAAAAAAAAACCAAATATAACCTATATAATAAGGAAGCTTAAGAATTTAAATTTGAAATATTTTCAACAGTTAAATTTGTTCAATGGTCAGGATTAAATCTCTTTCATTTCAATCCTAGGTTACACTTTTATTTTTCATTCACTTTTATTCTCTCATCTCTTCTCATTCACTAAATTTTTATTTTTTTTTATCTCACATCGCTATATGTCAACAACTTCACCTTTTCTTTTGCATATAAAACTATTAGAGTTGTGGTATGTAATATTAATAAACGTAAAGTAGACTTACGAGTTCGTACAAGGGACTAATATTTATTATAACTGTAAAAAAAATGTATTAATAATTAGGTTAAAAAATGCAAAGAAAAATGTCTAAATAATAGTTAAGCTTGAAAAATTTTTAAATATTATTTATTTATTAACAACAACTCTTAGTATTTTAAAATAAAAATACTTAACTATTAATAAGGTTTGGGATTAATTATTTTGTCTAATTTTAATAGATTTAAATTGGTCATGTTAATCATTTTTTTTATAAAACACATATGATTAATAATAATAGTTTTAATTAAGTTACTTCTATAAAATTAATCAAAAAATTATTACCAAATCTTATATAACACTCTCTATATTCAACATTTCTCATCTCTTTCACTCCAATCTTAGGTAGCACTCTTCTTCTTTATTTCCTTTTATTCTCTACTCTCTTCTTATTCAACAACGTCTCTGGTTTTTTTTTTTTTTGGTCCCGTATCACTAAATGATTACAATTTTACATTTTTTTCCATAAAAAATCACTAGAGTTATAGCATGTAATATTAATAATTATAAAGTGAACATATAAGTTTTTACAAAAGACCCACTTGATTATTAATTTATGATAGTTGTACATATTTCAAATTTTTTAATAATTAAATTAAAAAACACCAAAAAATCCCTAAATAATAATTAGGATTAGAAAAATATTTAAAAATTATTTCTTTCTTAATAAAAAATCTTAATATTTTTTAAATTAAAAACATAGAAAAAGGCCTAAATATTATTTAGGCTTGGAGAATTATTTTTTCTAAATGTCAACATATTTAAATTGATCGCATTAATTAACCATATTTATATAACAAAGAAGTTCAAGAATTTAAATTTAGGATATTTCAACCGTTGAATTTGTTTAATGGCTGGAATTATTTATTTTTTTCTTCATTTAATTTTCTTTTCGGTCATTTCACATGAAAAACACTCTTATTCTTCTCATACTTTTTATAAGAACTTTTAAATTAATAATTTAAAAAAGTGATAATATTTGTTAGAAGTAATAATATTTGTTAAATAATAAAATTTTACATATTTGTTAGAAATGCCGGTCTATATGATCTGAAGTTTCATTGAAACAGCTGGCTCCTTTCATCCATTCAACTTATACGGGCTTACCTCACATAATAAGGTGGGGTATCCCCCTTGGCCGTTTCAATTGAAAATCTAAGCAATCTTAAGTTATATCTCAACTAGTAAAATTTTTACTTTACTTTTTAGGTCATTAGTTTAGACTTTTTTAGAGTTTGGGGATCTTATTCGGTTGTTAATTCCAAAATTTAGAAATTATTCGAAATGCACATAAACTGAGCCAAATATCTTAAATATTCAAATTAAATAAATATTTGTTTGAAATAAATAAAAAATTAAAAAATATCTATTAAGGATTCATATTAATTTTTAGTTAATTAATTAAAAAACTAATAATTTTTGAATTAGTAAATTAAAAAATATAATAATTAGTTCATACAAGCAATTCATTTTTCAAGTTATATAAAAGTTTAGGTTATTTATTTTAATCAAATATTCGCTTATTTAAAATTGATAAATTAATAAAATATTTAGTTAGAATTTAAAAATATTTTAAAATAATTTTCTAAATTTTGAATTAATTAATTTTTGTAAATTAATATACCACACAATGTCATGTTCCAAATTCTTTATCCCATTACAAATAAATGCATGGTACTCTAACCAGATACCAAGAGTGTCAAATTTTTCAATTCAAAATTAATTAGAAATGAGTGGAAAAGGTTTATTAGAATCTTGTATCTGTTTGAAAGGTTCTATTTCATTGATATCATACATGCTTTATTACGTGTAATATCTAATCTAAATATAGAGAGATAAACCGATAATCAGATTAAAAAAAGGTGTAATAATACGAGATTGTTAAACAAAGTAGAAGTTTAAGTCCTCGAAATATTTTTTCTTATGTTACATTAAAGTATTTAATTCAAAATCAATTAATAAAAAAATAGAAAAAATAAGGGTGGAATTAAAGCTCAATTATGCTCCATCAGTATTGTGATGATCAATTTCAACATTTTAGTCATTGTCCTAGTTAGATTTCGTTGTGGGGGGGGGGGGGGGTTGAATTTTATTTCATTTGTATTGAGGTATAAATCTTGTATGGGTAGATTGAATTAATTAATTATTATAACATTATCTAACTATATATGGATTTTCTTCATTACAAATTAGAGTTGTTAATAAATTTTTGAAAGGTTTTGCCCTCGGTTCATAAAAAACACAAAACAAAAACCAAAAGAGGACCTACATGAGATCCATCAGAGTTAATTATAGATTACACTTCTATCTCATTATGTTTGTTCTGTTCATCTATAATTTGTATTTTTTTTCTCTATTTTTTTATTTTTTATCCCTATTCATATAAAAATTATATTTTGTTCTCAGTCTTTCAATTATTATATAGTAATTAATCCTTAAAACATATAAATATAAATTATTATAGTAATTAATCTTTAAAATATGAATCTTTAAATTATTATACTTTATATTCATATTTAAATTTATATATTATATATATATACATTAGTAATTATACATATATCATATTTCTATATTAGTAACTTCGTTTGAAAACATACAAATATAACATACAATTACAATAAGTTTTTTTATTGTGACTTATTAAAATGTATTTGATTTTGTTAATTTTTTTTTTAATATCAAAACTTATCGATGGAAAGTTATTCATGAATAGCTCGCATCTGATTTGACTCATTTAGCACTAGGACTATTTAATACTTTGCTAAGATTCTAACTATATAGAAAAGAAATTAATAAGATGAAAAAATATGAGTCTGCAATGTCAAAGAAAAATTTAATATTCTGAAAAATCTATAATTAATAGTTATTATGTTTACCTAAAGAAAGTATTAACGTTCAACTATTTATACATGTAAAATAAAGTGGTGGAATTTAAAATTGTTCAATTTAAATGACATTTATGTTGTTGCAAATAAAATTTAAATGTAATTATCTTAAAAAAAGAGTAATTAGAATAATAAAAAAGGAAATTAAGAAAGAAAAGGAAATTTTGAAGAAAATACGAAATATATATGTAAAGGTAATTTTATAAAATTCAATCGGTTGACAGTAATTTTTTAGATGGAAAGTTCAGTAGAAAAGGTATAAGTGAATGTAATGTAAATTTCAAATAATATAAATGTATAATTATGAAATATGTTGGATTTAAGTATATAAAATGAAATCACAAGGGTTATAGATGAAGTAACTCTTAATTTAGTTTAAAGTTTTGTTTGCGACAAAATTTTGATCGAAAAAAAGCTACGTTCTTGTATGGTGCAATCAAGGCCGGTTCAAGGTGCTTTGAGGCTTAAAGCGACAACTACAAATGAGGCCTTTACATTTAAAAAAAAATTGTAACTTTCTACATTTTTAGTTATGGTAAAGATATTATTTAAAATTTATTTTTCTTACTTTTTGAGATGCAAAATTATTAATTAAATCTTTATATTCAAGTTTATCTAGTACAGGATCTACGATATAAATAAAAAAATAATTAAATTAGTTATCTATCGAATAATACATTGAAATAAAAATAAAAAAATAAAAAAATATTTTCTTCACAGTATTCCCCAAATAAGATTTCCACCAAAGAAAGTCACACCAAAATTAATCGTCAAATATCTCTTAAATAAAGTTACAGAAACAAAACTAAACAAACAAGTCTTAAAGGAAAAAAAAAAAAAAAAGAAAAAAAGATGAAAAGAAGGGCTATACCTTCTTCGAGCAAATCTGAGCCTTGAGAAAACTAATGATTTGTTATCGACGAGGAGTTTTTGTTGATTAATAAAAAGTCGTCTAAAAGTCGTATGTTAAAAAAAAAAAAAAAATCAAACTACTACTCTGTTAAAAAAAATAAAACAAAAATTAATCTATAAATTTTTTTAAAACATTACCGCAAAAATCCCTTTGATTGATGTTGCAATTATAAACTTTACCAATGTATTTTTTAGCTTCAAAGTTTAAACTTTGAGAGAGATTGAGAGAGAGAGGTTGAGAGGTAGACAGGGAGAGAGAGTGTATTAGGGTTGGATTTCTACATGTTAGAGATGGTTTTATAAAATTTTTGATCTATAAAACTTTTGATCTTCCTTCCTTATAAGACTTTTGATATTCTTTCTTTGAATATATTATTCTTTTCATTTATGCAGGGGCTTTCTTTTTTTTTTTTTTTTTTTCCTTTTCTTACGAGTCATTTCCTCATTTAAATTGAGGCATTCCTTTTTTTTCTTGTGATTTTTTTCTCATTTATATTGGGACTTCTTGTGATCATTTGTTTACATTTAGTTTGAAACTTTCTACATTTTTTCTTGTAAACTCTTTTTTTTTTTTTTAATTTAGATTAGACTTTTATTATACAAAACGTATGTTAAAAATATATTCAAAATATGTTAAAATTTAACTATAGTATAAAAGATTTTTAAAAATTGGGGGCCCTCAAAATTTGGGGGTCTAAAGCGGTGGTTTTGATTGCTTTATGTTTGAGCCACCCCTGGGTGCAATGAATTAAAGGATAAGATTAAGCATATGATGCAAGTTGTTATTAGCTTACTGCCACAAGGATTTTGAATTTGCTGATTCCTTTATTAAAATATTATGGAGGTGGTAGATGAAAATACGAAAATGGATATTAGTACAAAAATGGTAAGCATACGGGAAACATTAAATTTCGGCACTTTCGAAAGAAGTTGAATTTCATTGCATTAAAGTAAAAAAAAAGAGAGAGAGAGAGAGAAAGTTGCAACTATATGGCACACAATGAAAGTCAAAAAAAAAAAAAATTCAGGAGATTTCTGATGTTAGTAATGAGATCGTTTTTTTTTAGACCCTCAAGATTACCTCAATTAGTAACACTTTGGGTTTACTTTTAGATATCATTAGTTCGAATCTCCTTATGACTATTTACCCGAACGTTAACTCTAGAACTTTAGAAATTAATCGAGGTGTATGTAAACTGATCTAGACACATAAAAAAAAAGGGCCCTTTTTTGGCTTTCCTTCATTCACATATAGTTGTAGGAATAACCACATTTTATAACTTTCACTCTTTTAATTTTCAACAACTTTCTTGTGAAATAACTTAGTTTTGTAACTTTGACTCTTTTAACTTTCAACAATTTTCTTGTTATCTATAAATTATGTAGTTGTAAGTTGTAACTTTCTCGAGTAGTTATAACTTAAATAATTTCCCATTTCAACTATTAGTTGTCGGAATAACCACATTTCATAACATTCATTCTTTTAACTTTCAACAGCTTTCTTGTGAAATAACTCGATTTTGTAATTTTCATTCTTTTAGCTGTCAACAATTTTCTTTTTATCTATAACTTATATGGTTGTAAATTGTAACTTTCTTGAGTGATTGTAACTCAAAATAATTTCCCATTTCAACAACTTTCTCGTCATTCATAACTTATCCGCTTGTAAGTTGTAACTTTCTTGAATGATTGTAACTTAAAATAATTTTGCATTAATCTCTCTTTAGGTGCCAAAAAAATCTTTACGGGATCTAGGTAAATCAATATTTACACAATCAAAGTAAATTCAAATTTAATTGATAAGGTAGATAGACTAAATATTTTCACAAAATTAGAGTGGCCAAATATTTTCGTTAGAGTCTGAATGTTTTATATTTAAATTAATATCAGTTAAATCAAAGATTATATATCATTCAGTTATTATAATTTTTTTGAAGTATAAATATTAAGTTTTTTTTTAGTAAGTATAAATATTGATGTTAGAATATTTTATATTAGATTATAATATATTATATATATATATATTACCTGTACTAGAATATTCTATATTTTATTTTATTTCTTTTGAATATTCTATTTCTTGTCTTTTTTTTTATTTCAATATGGTATCAAAAAGATATTTCATGTTTTTGATTTATCTAGTGTAATGTCATTCTGTTGCATTGTTTTTCCTACCACAAATCTTTTTCTTCCATAGTTTGAACCGACTCTTAAGGTTTTTATTAACCCTTCTTATATCAATTCTGATGTTTGTTTCTTCGTATTTTACCGTCTTAGTACACTTTTTATTTAAGATAATATCTCAACATTATATTACCAATCCTATTCACAGTATTGTTTTTGATAAAATCAGCTATAACATGTTAATAGATGTCATTCTTTCTTATTGGCCGTAAAATTTGGAGAGTTAGGTGCTGTTGTTTTTCTGATTTTTTTAATTTTATTTTTTTCTTGTTCTATCTTCGTACACTGTATATTTTTTTTGGTTATTTTTCAATCTCCATTTTGAAAAATAATCATACTAATGGCAGCAAAATTCTTTCAAGTACTTACCGTCAAAACTTCGTCGCTGCCAGTAGCCGTCTAATTTTAGATTTTACATTCACAACTTATTCTGCTATCTGATTCAGCTATTTTTAGAATGCTCATATTTCCAAACTTAAGTTAATTTACCATCTTGAGTTTGCTAGAGGGTGTTACAATATTCTATATTAAGTTATAATATATTATTTATATATATTACCTACATTAAAATATTTTATATTTTATTTTTAAGTAAGTAATCAGATTTATTTTGATACGTAAATTATCGCTATACATATCACTCATTATAAGTTTATTTAAAAGTATTTTATTTACTTTTATAATATAAATGATAAGACATAAATATTACATTTTTCTCCTCAATTCTATTTTCTCATCTTTTAAAAAAATAAAATATAAGATATTCTAATATAAGTAATATATTTTAATTTAATATAAAATATTCAACTAATTAAGTTGTTAATGGCTGATGAAAATTTTAAAAATAAATATTGGCTTGATCAATAATTTTTTATTTTATTTTAAAAAAATCTTACTAATCGACTGTGGAGATCCCTAATAAATTTTATTAAACTGATATTTTGGATACGGGTTTAAGAAAAATAATAATAAATAAAAGTTCATAAACCGATACGAGGGTAATAATTGATGATGATGATGATCATCATCGTCGCAACCAGCCCTGATCCGGTAAAAGAGTGGGCCCGCCTTTGCACGCAACTAACTCAGAAAATCAGCGGCTTCGAGAGTAGAGTTGGTTGGGGGGCTGAACGGGCAGCTGCCACCGTCTAGCTTCCGTTACGAAAACCAACTGCCACTTGCCATCCCATTATTATGCATGAGCCTCTTGACCATACAGGTGTCTTTACCTGGAGGTAAATAAAACGCACCCACGGTGACAGATGGTAACCATTGGCGAGCTCCCCCCCTCTTCACATCATCACATGACTCCCATGCATGTCAACATGGCCATGACACGAAACACATGATGATGCATAATGCATGGTGTGATGATGGCGATGGTATTATGGATTATATACGAAAGGTTTTTTAAGCAGGAAAAAAAAATTAAAAACAAAACTAAATGTGGAATGATTACGAACGGGGTCGTGAATTGATGGTAACCCCTCCCCTCCTTGTGTGGAAGTAAAATGATTAAAATTTTGAAGAGAGAGAGACTGCGCAGCCACCAGCCGCCATTTTTCTTTCTTTCTCCGTCGACCTTTTTATGATCATTAATTATCATTATTTATTACTATATAGCCCTAGAGAGAGAGAGAGAGAGAGAGGGGGGGGGGGAAGAGTTGAGAGATAGGGACTTTAAAAAGCACCGAATTAAATAAATTAAAAAAAAGTTTTAGGAAACAGGCGGGGGGGATTCTTTATAGAAAGTAAAAAAAAAAAAATTCCCCAAAACGGGTATTTATTAAAGGCAGCACAAGAGCCCACTCTTTCAGCCTGTGCAGAGCGAGGAACTTCTCACTGCCCCGAAGCTCAACGGCCCCTTTCTCTTTCTCTTCCCTTACTGTTCTATTTCCTTCTGTGTCTTTCAAGTTTTTGGGATTTGATATGTATATATATAGTCGGCCCAATTGATATATACATATATGTTGTTTGTAAGGACGTCCGGCGTGATTTTGGATTAGGGTTGGTTGAGGCGGGCTGTAGTTCTTTTTCTCCGTGTCTCTCTGTCTTGGGTAGTAACAGAAGAAAATGGAGGTTGGCGCGGTGGTTTTAGAGGTGAGAGAATATGACGAGAGAAAAGATTGCAGAGCAGTGGAGGAGGTAGAGAGGAGGTGCGAGGTTGGACCCACTGGGAAGCTCTCTCTGTTCACCGACCTACTCGGTGACCCTATTTGCAGGGTTCGCCACTCTCCTGCTTATCTCATGTTGGTACGATATGCTTTATTCTTTTCCTCCTTTTCTCTTCTGTATAAATTTGTATACAGCACTAACACACACACACACACATATATATATCGATCAGGTAGCAGAAAGTGTGATGGTGGGTGAAGAAGATAAAGAGGAGAGAGAAATAGTGGGGATGATAAGGGGATGCATCAAGACCGTTACGTGCGGGAAGAAGCTCCCCAGAGGTGGAAAGAACGGTCACGATCCCACCAAACCTCTTCCCGTTTACACTAAAGTCGCCTACATCTTAGGCCTCCGCGTTTCTCCTTCTCACAGGTACCCATTCTCATCAGAATTTTTTAAAAAAATGGGTCAGTAGACTCATTACGTATTTATTTAATTGTATTACTCTAACAATGGTTTTTATTTTGTTTTGCGTTTGTGTAATTGGCTGTGCAGGCGAATGGGAATAGGGTTGAAGCTGGTGCGGCGAATGGAGGAATGGTTCAGAGAATATGGCGCCGAGTACTCGTATATCGCCACCGAAAACGACAACCAACCTTCAGTCAAACTCTTCACCGACAAATGCGGCTACTCCAAGTTCCGTACGCCTTCCATCCTTGTCCATCCCGTATTCGCCCACCGCGTCCGCGTCAGCAACCGCCTCGCCGTCCTCGAGCTCACTCCCTCCGACGCCGAAACCCTCTACCGCCGCCGCTTCTCCACCACTGAGTTCTTCCCCGGAGACATTGACTCTGTTCTAAAAAACAAGCTTAATTTGGGAACTTTTGTCGCTGTCCCTCGAGGTACTTACGCGGCAGAGTCGTGGCCGGGTTCGGACCTCTTTTTGGCGGACCCACCCGAGTCGTGGGCCGTGCTCAGCGTGTGGAACTGCAAGGACGTGTTCAAACTGGAGGTCCGTGGCGCGTCGCGCGTGAGAAAGGTGATAGCGAAGACGACTCGGTTGGTGGACCGGGCCTTCCCGTGGCTGCATTTGCCGTCGGTGCCGGAGGTCTTTCGGCCTTTTGGGCTTCACTTCTTGTATGGGCTAGGCGGCGAGGGCCCACTTTCCGTGAAGTATATAAAGGCGCTGTGTGGCTTCGCTCATAACTTGGCCAAGGAGAGGGGATGTGGAGTGGTAGTAACGGAGGTGGCCAGTCAAGAGCCGCTCAGGTTCGGGATCCCGTACTGGAAGGCGCTATCGTGCGCGGAGGATCTGTGGTGCATCAAGAGACTTAGGGAAGACTACAACGACGGGTCTGTGGGTGACTGGACCAAGTCTGCTCCCGGCATGTCCATTTTTGTTGATCCCAGAGAGTTCTAACTTGCGAAGTATGAAAATTAAAGCTAATTTAGGGGGTGGAAAAGAAATAGTCTATTTTCCTCTTTTCTTTTTTAACATTAGGTTAATAACAGTTTTGAAGCTTGCTGACGTGGCAAAAGAAGAAATCATAAAAAAAAAAAGTTTTTTTGTTTTTTTTAATTTCTTTTCTGGGTTGTTGGGTGTAGCTGTAAAGGGTATATCCCCAGTTTTTATCTTTTTATTTTTTGGTAAATGGATGTGGCTTTTAAGATCTCTTTTAGTGAGAAACTATGTTTATCATATGAACATCTTGTTATGGTGAGTTTGATGACACTCAAAAAAAAAGGAAAAAAAAAAATCAAAATTTATTATTTTTAATTTTTTGGCTAATTATTAAAAACAAAAAAAAATTATCAAACACAAAATCATTAATTTTTTAATTTTATTGAAATTATGATTTTTATAAAACGCATCTTTAGGCTTCATTTAGTTTGCTATAAAATTTTAAAAATTTTTAAAAAAATTCTCGAAAAATTTTAAAAAATTATTTACTTTTTATTTTATTACACGAATTATGAATTTAAAATTTATTTCATTTTATTTTACTTCAAACATATCCTTAATCTACTAGCTCTTATCTCACTAGGAGGGGTATATTTGTCTTTTAAACAAAGGTATATATATATATATATATATATATACACGCACGTTGTACATGGAATGTGGATATAATTTTTGGATATATATATATGGTATGCTTTTTGTGTGGATGAATTATGGTGGAGCATTGGAGGAGGATTCTTTTGGGAATGCTTTCGTATCTTTGCGTGAATTGATTGGGGATTTGGATTTTGCTGTTGTGGGCTTGCTCTAACAGAGAATATATAATGGGGATTAATAATTGTCGTCTTCTTGCCACTAATGAGGACATCTTGTTTCAATCGTGTCCAAAGGGCAAAAGTAGGAAGTTCCTCCGCTTCCACATGTTTACGATGAGATATCAAATTACTGCAAAATTACATTCATTATTTTTTAATATTGTGGAAATATTTATCCAAGGTTTTATATATTAATATTATTTTTATAATAGTATCTGTAATATTATAATAAGACAAGAGGAGATGTATATTTCAGCTCGAATAATAAGTTTTAATTTTTTTTTATTACTTATTTTCGTTTTATTCGACTTTTTCATTAAATTTTAAATTTTTTTATAAGTTTAAATTTTTAAGTATTTGTAGGAAAAACTAAAAAATTCATGTTTGTTTGGGTAAAAATTAAAAAATAATTCTTTTTATTTTTTTAGATTTTTTTTTTACCCAAACGGGTCTGAATTTTTTATTTTTTTATTTTTTACAAGAATTTAATTAACCCACCTAAAAACTAAAGCTTATAAAAAAAAAATTAAAATTTGATGCAAAAAAGTCACATAGCACGAAAATAAATTGCAAAAAATTAGAACTTACTTTTAGTACCCAAACGAAGCTAAATAATTTTACTCATTTACATTTATATTTTTCTTAAATAAATACTTTTAGGTCCTCATTATTTTATAATTTTGTATTTTCTTTAAATATTTATTAATTATTATTTATTTAAATATTCTTAACTAATTATTTATTACTTGATATACTTTTGTCATTTTTTCTTTATAAAATAAAGTTAACAAAAATTGATGGGCATAATTTTTTATACTCCGGAATCTCCTGTAATTAGGGGAAGATTTATAATTGCAAAGAAGATAAGATTTATATCCATAATTAAGGGCGAGATTTATGGAATCATATTAAATCTCATAAAGATGTATACTAATCAAATATTTTCCTTATTTGAAATTACGACAAAGATTATAAATTTTACTCCAATTATAACTTTACAAAATATTCTTATAAATAGATGACGAAATCATATGAGAAAAAACTCTCTCTCTCCTTATATACAAAAATTTTACCACATTTATTAATTTAAACCTTAGAAATTTTTTGATAAGCACCACACCGATATTCATGGTAAACAAATTTTCATTATTTGCAACAGCTCGAATTCTCAAAAATTCAGATCGATGTTCATGGAGAACAAATTTTCAAATTGATGTTCATGGTGAACAAATTTTTATTATTTTCAACGGATCGAGTTTTCGAAAACTTGGGATCGAGAACTTACAAAGTTTCACCATCATCAAAGATCACTCGCACAGACTTCTAATTTAATCACAACTAATATGTGGGCCATGATGGGTGATGTCCCAATCATTCTAGCTGTTGACTTTAAAAAAAAAAGAACCACAACATAGTTTAGGTAAATGAAACAGTTTTAAACAAGTGAAAAGTTGTTGATAATTAGGTAAAAGTGCCCTTCTAATTTGGGACAAGGGGGGCCTCAGGTCAGTACTTTAAACTTAAGAGCATGTAGTGGGAGTCCATCCATCTATTAACATTAAAACAATTTTAATTATTGCATTAACCTCTACATAAATTCAAGACTGGAATACTAACTTCAGAGCTTTGAAGTTATAATTTCAGTTTCGGGGCTTTCCAGTTCTCCAACTTAGGGCTCGTTTGGTACCATATTATGTTAAAATTTTTTAACTTTCTCCATTTTTTTCTTTTTTATTAATTTTCCTTAATTTCCTTATTTTTTTTTATTGGTTTTAACCAATTTTTACTAAACTTATAAAAGTGGCATGTAGTGTTAAGCATTTTCTTAATTCGTTTCTATAGATTTCTCAATATAGAACCTATTTCATTCTTAGTTATTAGATCATCATCACACGGTTTGGAATATCAAATTTGACGGGATTTGATTTTATTTGATTAACATTTTCATCAATTTTTATATTTGAAATTAAAATAAAATTGTATGAGTTGGATTTGATTTTGTTTGGAATTAAAATACAATTTTGTGAGTTAAATTTGATTTTGTTTTCATAAATCAAAATTTTGAAATCTAACTCAAAACAAAATTTGATAAGAATTTATTCTTTTTTAAATCATTTAAATAAGTAAATAAATTTATTCTTATATATTATATTTACCATATATTTTTTGTTTTGATCAAATTTGATATTTTTTTTAAATCGTTTCATTTCAATTTTTAAATTTCAATATGTATTTCAAATATAAAATTTATTTATAAAATCAAACCAATTTTAAGAATGCACTGGTTTGAAAAAATGGGTGTATAAGTTAAATTAGCTGCTATTTTTTTTAGTAATTAACTAATAATCAACTAAAAAAATAAAAATTTAATTATTTTTCTCCCCAAACTCAACTTAATACTCTCTTTGTATATAAAATACTCTCTCTCTCTCTCTCTCTCCAAACACTTGCCGATCTAAAATATCTAATCATCTTCTAAGGGTTTAAATTATTAGTTTCAACAGAAAATCTCTCCAACCGAATCACCGATGCACCAATCGGAGTTCCTCCATGGATTCTCTAAATTGGGCTTCAATATTTTTTTTTTAATGCATCTACTGGGACTGTATAAATAAATTTTAGCACTCTACTCTACTTTTTTTTTTTTATTAAATAAAATTATACCATTATTTTTACTTTTTAATAAAATATGTTATATAATTTTAATATTATAAATATACTTCTACAAAAAATAAGAGTAATTATATAATTTTATTTAATAAAAAAATAAAGTTAAACGCAAGATTTCACAAATATTCCCACATTCTTGGGTGGTTTTTTTTTTGGTGGGGGGGGGGGGGGGGAGGAGGGTGTTGGGGATATTCAGTGAAAGTGAGAATCCAAAACTAGCTGTCATCATAAAACAATGGAGAACACATATGCAAGAATAAGAACAATCGATCTGAAAAGATTCATAGTGGGAATCAAGAACAACATCTATACTTTATAGAACTGAATCCAGGATTCGAAAGAACGTACACAAAATACTGTGAGTATATATGTACACAGAAAGATCTGAAGCTTGGGATGTGTTCGTTAAAGGGTGTTCATAGAGAGAGAGAGAAGAGAGTTTGTACAGAGAAATGACGAGTACGGAATGAGATAGTCATTTAGTGTGCGTTTGGGGGTGATACAAAACAAGATAAAAAGTGATTTTAAGTAAAGAATAGCGTTTGGTATTTTCTTTTAAATTGTATTTTTTGGATATGAACAGTGTCAAGATTGTTAGAACGATTTTTCAAATCCGTTATAACAGATTCAAAAAATACTGCTCAATGTTCTGTTATCTCTCTTTTGCATTAAACTGTTAGAACAGTTTTCCAAATCCATTCTAACGGATTCGAAAAATACCGCTCAATGTTTTGCATAGTAGTTCTTTTCTCTCATTCTTGCACTAAACCGTTAAGAACAATTTTTTAAATCCGTTCTAATGGATTCAAAAAATCTCTTTAGAGATACACAGCGTTAAAACTGTTAGAACGATTTTTCAAATCCATTTTAACGGATTCAAAAAAATTTATATAAAATAGCGACAATGGTACTTGTTTGAAAATTTTTGACTCGAAAAATATAATTGTCAACAAAATTTGTGTACTCTATTAACCTCCTTCTAGATTTTTCAATTTTTTAACAAAATATTAAAATTTTTTGAAATTAGTAAAAGTGAAAAAGTGTAAATGTGTAATAGAGAGCTTTAATGATTTATAAAAATTGTTAGAGATTTATCTTAGCTTTTTTTGATTGTTGGCACTCTAAACGGTGCCTTAATTGCCAAAGATAGAAACCATTGAAGAGAGAGAAACTTACATATTTTACGAGCGATGTTTAGAGTTTTAAAAAAGTATTAAAAGAAATTAAAAATTAGTGTGAGATGGTGTTCAGAGTTTTAAAAAGTTTAAAAAAAGATTAAAAATTAGTGTGAAAAATAACACTTGATAAAATTTAATTAAAAAAATTAAAAAATTTTTAGAAGTTCTAAAATTTTTCAAAATAATTTAGAGTTCCAAAGCGGATCTTTAGTTAGATTACGGGGGTGTTTGTTGGGAAATTTTTGATTAAAAAATATAATAAAAGTATAAAAATTTAATGTAAAAATGATATATAATAAAATTTGATTAGATAAAGTATAAAAAAATTAGTAAAAATTAATAAATTTTGATTAATTTTAACCAATCAAATACCCTGTAACAGTTAAATTTAATTTATGATCAAATGACTAAAAATGACGCATGGGTTTTCCTCCAATGCAAAATTTACTAAAGTCTCCTCCCCTTTCCCGATATAACGATTCTCATTTGGAAGGATATGGAATTTTAACTGAATTTTATAATCGGTGTATTAAAAAAAAAATTAATAAACATGAATTTTGTAGAATATATATATATATATATATATATATGTATAATATAGGGGAAAAATCCACCCCATGTGTCCCATCTCCTAATGGATCAAGGACACTATAATGTTCCAACGAATGTGGCCAGGAACCCTTCCACGTTCTTACAAATGTAAAATGACAAATATGTAATGTCCGGATTTGAATATTCTTGTGATAAGTAAAACATTAAAATGATAAAAGTGATATACGTATTAAGGTTATATGTCCCAATTGAGTCCCAATTTAACTGGGATATAATTTCTGGTTAAGGTAGTATCTTCTGTCTCAAACGAGTCTCAATTTAATTATAATATAATTTCTGATTGAAATAATACCTTTTCTAATAGGAGATTACATAACAAACTATTTTATATCACATTATATAGAATTATATAGTATGAATGATAATGAAATCTCCCGACTCATCAAATACAATATATTATAACTGGCATAATATCAACAAGCGAGAATTTTTTTTTAGCATGATATAAGAAAATAAAATTTTTATTTTCTCACTTAAAAAAAAAAAAAGAAAGAAAGAATCATAGAATGTATAACATGTGGTGACTGATACAAAACGTGTCACTAAAATTAAACCAAATTGGTGGAAAGTACTCATCTTTTTCCTCCAAGTTGTAGTATCCTAATGCTAATGATCATGCTAGTTGTACTCCATGTGTCATACATTGGTATATACTCAACCAAAATTTCTCGGAAATTTCATACGTTAAATTTTCCTTTTGTGTGGTTGTTAAGGTGGAATTTTATTGTACAAATTTTCCCGAGAAAGCGAGTGGAAATTGGGAGGTGGTGGGAGAAAAGCACCTCTGAACCCTCATGCGTGTCCTACATTAATGTATGGCTGGTTTTGAGTGACGGATAAAAGTGGACACCATCGGGTGTCTACTTTTATTACCGAGTCGACTTGGCTTGGTTTTGACCCCAGGAAAGTCTACTCTACTCCTGCCCTTGATCGGTTTCTTTGCGATATTTGCCTAAATGCAATGATATAAAATTTGCTAGGGTCACCGTGAGAAAGGGACAAGCGAGAAGAGTCTATTTCTCGGAAAAGGGCTTCATAATTAAAAAGAACTATGAAACTTTACACCATATAATCAAATTCCCAAATGACCAAGAAAAGTAATGCATCTTATAAGTATATATATATATATATATATATATGTATATATATATAAATATATTGGCAGTGGAAAGGTTCTTTCCTTAAGAAAAGGAAGCACAAGATTTTTATTATTATTATTCCAAGCGTGTGACTTCAAATTGACTATAATTATATGAGGAAAATGATGAAAAGTCTCCTTAATATGATGGTTAATGCATTGAAGTAGAAACTTCAACCTCTTCAAGCTCTTTAGCTAAATCCTCAATATGTATGCTTATTGATTGAGCTGGCCAAGAGACAGGTGGCCCTAGCCCTTTTCTTTTCTTGCATCGTCTGATTCTTTTCATATATATATATATATATATATATATTACTAACTTTTAATTATAGATAAAAAATAAAAATATTTGTACTTCTTTATTAATTTTCTTTCACTCTGTAATATTTTTAATAAAAAAAAATATATATATATATATATGTGGAGTGAAGGAAACTAATGAAAAAATACATTTATCATTTTCTTAAATAAAATAACATTCCAATTTTGAGCAAGATAGGTATTAGAGAGTTAGGTAAGTTTTGAGTTGACTGGGGTTTTATTTAGTTGAAGCATGCAAGACAAGCCTAATCCTAATTATTGGTCTGAACGCTCACTTCCCCAAATTCTTTTCCCAAGTTTACTATGGAAAGATGTCTCCCAATACAGATCATCTCTAAAAAAAAAGGCGCTAAGAACAAGGATGTGAAAGGGTGAATCGTAGCTTTAGTCAATCTCTTTATTTGGTTGACTTGAAGTAATATTGTATTGCGGGTGGTTTAGGTACGTAGAGGAAGGTGAGTGGGAAACCCGCATTGGCTTATATAGGGGTGTTTACAAACAAACCTCAGCTTCTTATAAATTTTTATTTTTCTTACGTTTATTTTAGAACTCTAAAATTTATAAATTTTTGCTAATTTTTTTTATTAATTTTTGTTTTTAACTTTTGATCAATTTATTTTTTGACGACAACCGTTTGAACAGATAAATAAAATTACGTTCGAATGCGTTTAATCAAAATTTTTGAATTATATCAATTAAACACCGACAAATAATTGACACTTGCAATTTTTCTAATTTTTATTTTTATTTTTTTTTTCTTTCAAACTCACCATATATAATAATGTCAAACTTGCTTGGTGTTCTTGCTCCATTGTCTTATACTCGGTTTGAGAGTCCACTCTTTTAAAAAAAAAAAAAAAAAAAAAAAGCTTTTATTTATGTTTTTAAATTTCTAAAATAAATTTAAAAAAATAAAAAAATTACGTATGAATGAAAAAATTAAATTTTTTTAAAATATTATTTTTATACGTGAATTTTTTAATTGAAAATATATATTTTTTTTGAAGAATTTAAATAAAATGTCTAAAAATTATCAAACAAAAAAACAAAAATTATATTTTGATGAAAAGAAAAGAAAAAACATTGATCTTTTCTTTCCCAGATTAAAAGATTGAAGTGCTTGAGTGGTTTACTCCAAGGATTAGACCCCTCTCTCTCTCTCTCTCTCTCTCTCTCTCTGATTGAGTGACAGTGAGAAATGCGAGGGAGAGAGCACGTTTTGTGGAAGTCCACTTGGTTGAGTATATCCTTTATGTCATCGATCTGGAATAGAAAAGAGAGACATTGGAGGATGCAAAGAAAGTTTAGAACCTACCCACGTTGACTTGAAATCTTCTTTGCCACAATCATATGAATGTTTTGATTAGTTCCATGTGGGTTATCATAATACTATTGCGGTTAGGTCAGGTCAAGGTCAATCTTGGTTGGAATTAAAGAGTAATTGGTCCAAGCCTGCTCAAAGAATTTGCCTACATCGAAACCACCCACTTACGTTTTTTTATTTTCTCAAGTTATTAAATTAAGAATGACAATATTAATGATACTAAGACTCGAATGGTACAATATGACATAAATACATTTAGGTTTGGTCTACTTTTAAAATAAATTAATTATTTAATATGTTTATTAAATTTTAGATTATGCAAATATAATCACAAATTGATATTTATTATGAATTCAAATATGACATGATATGACACGATTGCCTCCCTTACACAAATTGTGTTTAAGATTTAATTTTGATTATAACTTAACACTATCTCAAATGATCTGCATCTATACATCTATTCTATTACATAAATTAGGTCCTACAATTGATTTTAATTTTAAAATTGATTTATACAACTCATTTATCCTTACAAATTAAAGTTTAAAGTTAAATTATATGACTATTTTTTTTCTCTCGTAATTTCTCTCTCAATTGCTACTTATTTCACCTAAATCACCCACGTAATATGTGGGATCATTCTAATTTTGATTCTAAAAGACTTTAATGATTTTAGCATATGTGATAATTTTTGCCCAAAAAGAGAAGCTTTTGCTTTGGGCTGGAATGGGAAAGTCCCATGTTTGGGCGATTTGTCAAAATTCCGGTTTTTGTTAGATTTCATAATGGCACTTTTGTGAATGATGGGTGACCCACTGACCCACGGCTCTTAAGCCCGCATAGGGAAATCTTTTGAAGGAACAAATTGGGCCGGACCAGTTGCATTCTTCTTCTTCTTTTTCTTCAGGGTTTTTGGAGGCCGGTCACTATTTATGGACTTATAAGGATTTAAGTCATACCCAAAAAACTTGTTTGTAAATAAGTCACACTTGCAACAAAAAGACAAAAAAAAACATCACGCGTTTTTCACCACATTTCAAAACTGCCAGTTTTATCCGAAAATAGTGTACACTTCACTCATAACTTCCGTGACTTTCCATCTTCTTTACAAAGCAAGCAAAACCGATTTTTGAAAACAAAATCAAAACTGTTTGGAAAAAACTTAATTCCGTGACTTTCCATCTTCTTTACAAAGCAAGCAAAACTGATTTTTGAAAACAAAATCAAAACTGTTTGGAAAAACCTAATTCCGCGACTTTCCATCTTCTTTACAAAGCAAGCAAAATTGATTTTTGGAAACAAAATCAAAACTATTTGGGAAAAACCTAAATCGATCATCATTCCTAAGTATATTTATTTTTTTTTATTTTGAAACAGTATCGGTACTGTTTTAAAGATATCTCAAAATACTAATCAACTCCATGGATTTCTCTTGCCCAAAACTTATCATCTGCTTATAATTCATGGTGCTATTTTAAAAACAGTACCGGTACTGTTTTGAAAACAGTACCGATAAAACAGTACCGGTTTCTTTTGAATCGGTACTGTTTTCATACTGCCTAAAAAACATCAATCGATACATCATACAAACCAACGATACGAGCCAACATCATCATATTTTTTGAAACAGTACCGATACTGTTTTGAAGATAGCTCAAAACGCCAATCGACCCAATGGATTTCTCTTGCCCTTAAAACTCGTCATCTGCTTATAATTCATGGTGCTATTTTGAAAACAATACTGGTACTGTTTTGAAAACAGTACCGATAAAACAGTACCGGTACTGTTTTGGACCGGTACTGTTTTCATTTTGCCTAAAAAACATCAATCGATACATAACAAAAACTAACGATACGAGCCAATATCATCATATTTTTTGAAACGTACCGGTACTGTTTTGAAGATAGCTCAAAAAGTCAATCGGCCCTATGGATTTCTCTTGCCTTTAAAACTCGTCATCCGCTTATAATTCATGGTGCTGTTTTGAAAACAGTACCGATAAAACAGTACCGGTATTGTGTTGAAAACAGTACCGATAAAACAGTACCGGTACTGTTTTGGACCGGTACTGTTTTCATATTACGTAAAAAACATCAATCGATATATAACACAAACCAACCATACGAGCCAACATCATCATATTTTTTGAAACAATACCGGTACTGTTTTGAAAATAGCTCAAAACGTTGATCGGCCCAATAGATTTCTCTTGCCCTTAAAACTCGTCATTCGCTTATAATTCATGGTGCTGTTTTGAAAACAGTACCGATAAAACAGTACCGGTACTGTGTTGAAAACAGTACCGATAAAACAGTACCGGTACTGTTTTCATACTGCCTAAAAAATATCAATCGATACATAACATAAACCAACTATACGAGCCAATATCATCATATTTTTTGAAACAGTACCGGTACTGTTTTGAAAATAGCTCAAAACGCCAATCGGCAAAATCAATCCATGAAGAAGATTAGACCAAATAAGTTCTATCTTCTTAATATCTTCACGACTAAAACTGTAAATAATGAAACTGAAAACAAGGAAATAAAAAAAACGGAAGAAGCGTGATTCTTGGTAAACATATCTTCACGTGATTACCGGAATTCCTGGAAATAACTTGTGTAACTTTGTTATAGAAATAAAGGATATTATCGGTATATTAGAAACTATATTTAAAACAAACTCGTGGGATCCACTCAAAAGTGTGACTTAAATACAAAATTTTTCATATTAATGTGACTTAAAAGCAATACTTTTTTTTGGGTGTGACTAATAGTTTTAAAAGATTACAAAGTATGACTTGATACAATTTTCCGCTTTTTCTTCTACTTCTTCTTCTGCCAAATGCTGTGTGTTTGGAGCATGTCTACCAGTTGTCAACCCAATGTCACAGTAACCACAGCTACAAAATTAAGGGCTGGTTGTTTATTATTAAGTTTTAGTTTTTTTTTTGACCTTTCTCTTTAAACCTATTTTAACCCAAATTCATTTTTTAATCATTTTTAATTACATTATTCACTTGTTTACAAATATGGAAGATACACTTTTTTAGCAAATGTATTTAAAATTTTTTCAAGCATTCTTTTATTCATTTCTTTGATTAAAAAAATTAATAACATACTTAAGAAAAGTCATTTAAAAAACGAAATCTTAGCCCAAAAAATAAGAATCAAAAAAGAAAACTACTTAGAAAAGGCTGTTTATGAGGCTTCAGCCAGAGCCAAGACATGCCCAGTCCACACTTTCGCGTGAAGCAATCGAACTTGCACAAAGACCATTGCTTACAGGCAATATACATACTTCATTTATTTTCCCCTTTAATGCACTTGACTGACTTGGAGAGGAAAATAAAGAGGAATGGACATTAGCTTCGGTGGAAGGATGACAAGCATTCAGATTCCGAAATCAACTGATAAAATTTTCCCATTAGAAGAACTACCAAGTGACAATAATTAGTACCAAAACCTAGCATTCACATTGCCTTATGGTACATCAAAACAGGCTCATTATCAATCATAGACATGCAAGACCTTTACATCTCTTTTTTTTGGGGTGGGGGGGGGGGGGGGAAATGACACTGGACATCAATTCCTCAGATTGCTCCTTTCTTTACAACCACGTGCTCTGAGCATTGCTCAAAAAATCTTGGGAGGGTCCTGTTCTTTGATTCCAAAAGTTAGCTAGAAAAGATCAGTGGGTTCTAAAAGCCTAACAATGTCAACTGATGATACAATTTTCAAACTTACTGAACCCCAAAGTTCCTCTTCGCAGCTTGTGTTTTCGCTTCTAAGACAGAGAATGCCTCCTGCTCCTGGAAGGCGTGGACTTGGTCTCATCTGCGTTGGTAGAAGCAGGGCTGTCTGACGTGTCCGAGCTGCTATTCTCACTGTGTCTCTCTTTGCTTGACCAGAGCTTTGCAAAGATCTTCTTTGACATAAGCAAGCCTTTCGCTTTGCTGTCCGCAACTTTTTCGGTGTTCATTTTAGAACCATCATTTTTATGCCCATCCCTTAACCTGAGGGTAGCAAGTTCCCCTTTCAAAGCCTTGAGCTCCTCTGCTGTTGGCACAGCATCCCAGTCCTCTTCTGTATTTGTTGTTGCCGATCTCGAGCTCCCATGGGACCCTCCCGGGAGTAAAGCCCTGATAGGCCCAGGTAAGTCGGGGGTGCTACAACCTCCAGACGATGTTGTGGTTCTAACCTGCTCGAAGAAGAGAACCTGTACGACAACTCTCAAGGGCAGCCGCTCGTTCTGTACAGCATGCATGCAAGCATCCACTGACAACTTCTTGCAGTCCATAAGCCTGCAAATTCTTTTTCTTTCACTCTTGCTGATATCAGGGTGTTCCTACACCACAGTTGGTCAGTTTGAGCAGTTAGTGAAAAATCAATATAGCCTTTCTCTCTGTGTGATTATTCAACCATGAGGTTCTATAAATAAAGAGTTTTCAAGTATTTCAGAGGGATGAATGTGGGTAAAGAAAAAGCAGTTACTATGATGGTTTCTGGTGAAAAAAAAAAATTACTGCTGTCTACAGACTATAATGCAGATGTGACACACGTGGAGAAAAATGATGGGTTTCCAAATAATTTGCTGTGTACCACAAAAGGATTTTCAAGCCACCTACTAACAGAACTATGACACAATGCATGTAGTGATCAAGAATATCAATTTCATTCTGCACATAATAAATTCATATAAAAATGATAAAGAAAAGAAAGAAAAGAAAAAAACAATTTTCTGCCATTCGGTT
This sequence comes from Vitellaria paradoxa, assembly GCA_019916065.1. NCBI lineage: Eukaryota > Viridiplantae > Streptophyta > Magnoliopsida > Ericales > Sapotaceae > Vitellaria > Vitellaria paradoxa. The sequence continues at coordinate 72,043,812 of CM034233.1, read as the reverse complement.
CAAACTAAATGTTCAATCTGAAACCACATTCCCTTTGAAAATGACTTGAGAAAAAAAAAATCAGGAATTCACCTTAAGGTACATGTCAATGGCACAGTAGAGTCCATCATGGGATTGTCTCGAGAAGTCTGATACCATTTGTGCAAGACATACAAATTTTGACAGAGGCAGATTGGGATCCCTACCAATTTCGGCAAGGTAGCAATCAATGAGCTTCGCCACTTTCACCTTAGAAGCATCTGAAACAAATCCAGGGCTTTGAATCTCCTGGAAACCATTTTCCTCAGGAATGTCAGCCGAAGTGCTCTTCTCCTGCTTTATGAATTCCTCTACTAGGTTTTGTACTATATCAACGTCATATGTTGTTTCCCCAGCAGGAGCTCGAATCAGAAGATCAGCCACTGTAGCCTCTTCCAGCTGCAGACCCATTCTTTTCATCACCTCCTTCTGCAACATTTCTCCACATTCTAATGCAATAGCAGCTTGCAGCAACCTCAGTAAGAAATTGCAAGGTACACTGCTTTTCTCCGCGGGCAAGAGCCAAATTATGGTCTCAACCACTGATTGATTCTTTATGACATCACCACCTTGTATCATACCCTTGCTGAACCCTGGCAACCTTCGCAGGGCATATGCTTTCAGGGCTTCTCCAATCACATCGCCAGATGCTTTCCCCTTCGTTTTAATGGTTGTTATGACCCGTTTATATAAATCAACTTGAAGCTCACAAAGGTCCTCCACCCACCAGTCCTTTGGAACAATCTGCTGTTTTCTCACCCCATTCCAGTGCGGTTCATTTCCATTCTCCATTGGAAGTTTTTTACGGTTATATGTGTAAGACCATTCCACTTTTGAAGTATCAATCGAAGCTTTGGCGGCTATAGAATCAAGGCAGTGGCTGACTATTTTCAATTCCTCAGTCCATGGACGAAGAGAATTCGTAGCTTGAAGAACAATGATTGAATCTTTCCAACTCCGGAAGATGCTTGAATTAAGAAAAACTTCAATCTTATGAATGAGGTTTCCTTTCTCAACAGTTTCATACATCTCTAGGTATTCGGCCGCACAACGGGCAGCGACCACATTGTATGGGTTGAGAGTCACCGTCATACCATAACAGAATTTTGCACATATTTCAAAGGCAGCAGGTCCGCCAGGAATGTCATTAATGCAGATTTCATCATTGTTTTCCTCACTTGTGACAGCCACCAGCTTCTGCAACCGGGCACTTTTGGACAAGAGAGGAAACTACAAAATACCGAGCATCTTGCTATTAGATGCTGAATATATATAACTAAAGTGCACACATATACCAAATTAGACCAGATATGGGGGAACCCTGATTATTCGTTTCATTTTCCTTTTGTATCTATCCGAACCAACCTGATTAGTCAAATAGGTGCTGAGCCGCAACCAGATACAATTTGTATTACTTCATCTAGAATGAATTGAGTCCTTACAGCCATGTGAAAACCAGAGTGAGTAGGATCGTGCAAAAGCAACCTCAACACTTTGGTTGTTCAACAGGCAGGTCGACTTTATGTCAATATACCAGCCTAAAGAGTAATTTTTGGGAGGCTAATGTCACCTAGATCTTTAACAATGATGAATTAGTTGAACCAGGTGTAGCTGAACCCTGGTTATTTCCGGTTGATCATTCTCAAAATATTGATTTGGGGTCCTATTCTAATTTGTTCACATATGCCAAGTCTTTGAATTTTAGCAACATAATTAAGTCAATACAAGTTTAATCAATATATCACCCTCTTCACAAGAACAATTATTTCATACCTTGTGTAGATAAAATTTCACATCACCCACGTTAATGACTACATCAGTTGCCAACTCAGTTGCCACATACCTGAACAAACAAACGCTTCTCTAGTCATATGATAAAATTGACATTGAAATTTCTATTTATATACTTTAACTCTACCACGTAAGTAACAAGCAGCACAAGAAAAAACTAAACTTATGTCACCAATACAGAATTTTGGTAGTACAATTAGAAACTGTAAATCTAGAAACAAGGTAAGTCAAGCCTCCCAACTGATAAAACACAATCCCTTAATTAGACTAAAATAAACAAAGAAAAAAAAAAGAATGTCCACCGTTTTGGTAGTCGTCTCCCACAGCTTTAAGGTAGTCTATGAATAAACATTAAAAACTTCTAGTACAAGCCACAAATCATAAAATTAAATTTCCTCCCAACAGAAAGTGGAGTATTACAAACATTGCAAGACCTAAAGAAGATGGTCACAGAACCAACAATTCTTGAAGAACTTCTAAGAAAGAATTCATTGAAGTAGCACCAGACCTACTACCAGAGAGATCCCCACATTTCTGGATAAAAGTGCAAGTAAATTCATAGAAAGCTCAGAATTGAGGTATCATGGATGTCTACCAGGTGAGAGAAATGCTTTACAAGAAATAAAACAAATCAAATAAACATACACTACAAGGATAATTAACCAAGTGCAATAACTTGCAAGTGCTTCGACATTATAATCTTCCCCTAAAATCTTGTATCAATAAATTCATATTTTTTTGGGTATATACATTACTTGAATGCACTCTTTGAATAAATTATAGAGGAAAAGTAATCATATTTTTTATTCAAAGAGAAGGAACAGTTATCCTTCATGGAAAAGAAATTTGAGCATGAACAAGTAGTTATCCAAGATTAAATTACAAACTTTGAAAGTTATAAGAGTGTAGCAAAAGAACCAAACAAGCACCATCAACCAAAGTGGATGTTTTTTCATGCTGCTGTGAACATACAACTTTTAAAAGATGCAATGGATATCACCAGATGATGGACTACTGTAAATTTGGAAGTTGAAACCAGATGGACTCAAATGTCAGAATTAATGGTGCAGGAAGTAAGTCACATCTCGTTGAAAATGAATACAAATTACTGGTCCTTAGTTGCGCCATTCATGAGTAGCACTATTAAGGTCATTTTAGCCAATATCCTCAAGTCCAAAAGTACGCAAAATATGCTTGTTATACATGCCAAGTATTCATTTTGTTTACTACTTGCATTTTTGTTCTTACTTTTCTGATTTTTGCTGAGTTCTTGAGTTTTTTTTCTTTTACTTATTTATTTGTTTATTTTTTTATTTTGATAAGTATCAAATTGGTGAGTTATCACCATAATAAACACAAACATTCCAAATGGCAGTATTTCTTTTTGCTTAGTTAATTTATTGCCTGAAACACCAGCATAGGAAGCACAAGAATTGTATTGCCAAACTCTAAAGGCTTAAAAGTCATGTAGTGAAAATAAGTGGCGGACCCAGGATTTTGAGTTGGGAGGGGGGGGAATCTAAAAAATTTTATATCGAGTGGAGAGTAAAATAAAATTTTATAAATATTTGAGGGCCAAACACTATATTATGTGAAAAAATCTTAAAAACTATGAGAGTATTAAAAGATTTTCAAAACTTAGGGGGAGGGCTAAACATTATATTATATGAAAAAAAATCCTAAAATCTATAGGAGTATTAAAGATTTTCAAAATTTAGAAGAGGTCGTGGCCCCTGTTCGTACACCCCTTGGGACTGCCCCTGGTGAAAATCTTTTTTGCCTAGTAATGTTTCAAACCTCCTAAATTTAAAAAAAAAAAAAAATTTGAGACAAACTAGATTTTGTATCTTTGGTATTAATTTTTTTTTTAATTTGAAAATAATGATTCAAGATGAAAATGGGATGACGGGTACACACAAGAACTTGGCCCACTATTAAGCTTCACTCTCTCCCCGTCCACTATCAAAACAAAATGTGCACAAAAAAGGATAATCATATTCTTGGAAAATAATGAATGAAAAAATAAAAAAAAAGTATCCATTCTTTTGCCTCACAAATATTTATTTATTTTTTTTTAAAGGAATTTCTAAGTATCAATCTAAAGATCCTTGACTTCTTCCAATAGAAGTTCCAAGAAAAGCTTAATTCATCCTAACAATCCCTCACAATAAAAGGTAAACCATTTTCTTCCCAAGAAAATAATTAAAATGGTCACATACAATTGTGAGATAAATTGAGAAAAAGATTACCCTATTACATTTTAATTTCAAGAGAAATAAAAAACATCATACTAGAAAAAGAATCACTGAAAGAATGGAAGCCACCAACAGCATCATCATTGACTGTCACATAATCAAAACCAAAATTGCTCTTTCCCTTAAATTTTTACAAGATGCATGCTACTTCGCAACTGTTTTGCAATACTAGCGCTGTTCATAGCTTTATCCTTTTCACAATGAGTTCATTGTTTGTACATCTGAGTGAAATTTTTCATCTGAATACAAAACAATAAAATAAATCAAGTGCCAGCAAAATACATCTGCAGAAATTTCTGCCGTTCGACGTCCTGCAATGCCCTTACCTATTTATCCCAATCAACACCCCCCCCCAAAAAGAGGGGGAAAAAAATAAACATATAAAACACAATCTCTCCATGAAAGGCCATCAATGTCAAAGCAATATGCTGGGAGGCAAAGATACTAGGGAGTAAGTCAGAACCAAATCGTCATATCAAATATTCAGGTTTAATTAAAAATAAAATAAGAGTTAGCAACGCGAGCTCCATAACTGTAAGGAGGACTATCACTCAAACCACACATACATAACAATGGAGGGACCCGGGAAAAACATAACCTTCAAAAGATAACATATAGAGACAAAGAAAGCCCTGATAATATGCTTATTATGGCTGGTAGTGAAAGACAACAAAACAGCAATAACACAATCAGAAATATAGTTTAGGCAAAAAAGAAAACAGTAACTAGGCTTTAAGAAAAGTAATCTCATACTGACCTAATATTGTCCCCATCCGTCTGAAATGAATCAGTCTTTGAACCAAGTTTCATAAACTTCATTTTGGATGCTAATGATCCTCTTTCACCTCTAAGATCTCAATTCCCAACTTCAACTAGCTCAGCAAATCCACCACTACCAGCACAAATCAAAACTGCATATAACCAGCAATAAAGCTGGAAAAGTTTGGGGGGGGGGGGAGACTCAGATTAAGGGATCGAGCTCCTGAATGTGACCAACTTTCTGGGATTCAATGAAAGGAAGAGATCAAAGGTAAAGGGAGTGATTTTGTTCTAGTATGACTGAATCTTTCTCAAAAACCAAGGCAAATGGGGGGGGGGGGGGAGAGAGAGAGGGGGGGTAATGGGGAGTAGTGTGATTTGTTAACAAATAGTTCTCTTGAATGAGGAGGGACTAAAACAAGAAGAGCTGGCTACTTTGCTTCCTTGCTTGGTAACAGAGCCCATGGAGCCCGGGCACAGAGGGTCAAGTCCAGGAGACAACCAAGAGAGTTCACAACTTCTCAAACACAAATTTATATATATATAATTCTCAAATCAAAGAGAAACCCTCCCCACTTGGTCACCACTGACATCTCCCCTCATTTGTTTTATCTTTCCCTATCTCGAATTCTCCAAACCAGATTTCAAGACCCAAACACTAGAATCCACATTCCCTTGATAATCTTCTATCACCAGTTGAAGCTAGACCTGCCACAGAAAACGGTATCTAGGAATTAGTTGGATGGATGGAATGGACCACCAAATTGGTAGACAACATGGGTCAAAGATTTTGCAAAGAAATTTGCAAAGGTGAACAAACCAACCCTACTACCAATAACATTGTTTAAAACTAGAAGTGAGACACGGAAATTTGCCTAAAACAAATTATCCAAAAATTAGTCAAAAAACACAGTGACTAACCCAAGAACAAGACCGAACAAGGCACCAAAACCCAGCCAGAATAACTCAAACTGCTGTTCGAATTTTTTTTATTTTTTATTTTTTATCCTTTAAAAAACATAACAAATGCAAGATGATAAACAGAGGGCCAGAGAAGAAAATGACCCAAAAATTCAGAAAATAAACCCTATAGCCCAAATATTAGCAATTGTAACCAGACCCAGATTTGAATATGCATACAAGCACTCACTCATGCAACTAGCAAACCATCTTCACCAACCAAAAAGAAAACCCTAAAAAAATCAACATTTTGAAACAGACCTACAGAAGATCAGAGGAAAGAAGAGACTCCAAACCTTCAAGCGATCTCAGCTAAACCCAGCTGAGAACTTATTAAGCCTCCAAAAGGGTTAATGCAAACCAAACTTCCAAACTCGGCAACTTACAAGGAACCAAACACGGGCCAAAAAAAAAAAAATGGCAGCATAGAGAGGGCAAAAGAAAGCACATCTATCACACTACACTACTTTTTTATATATGTGTATATATATGAGGAACAAAACCAAGAGCCCCACCCACCACCAATGACTACGGCAGAGGCCAGAACCGAAAAAAAAAAACACACACACACACACACAAAAGACCTCCCATCAAAAAGATGAGTTGTCCCTCATCTTTGCCAGCCACTCCGGCGACACCATGTTCACACAAAAAGCCAATCTCAGAATGTTCCCACAGTCTTATCGCATCCCTTCAGAATCAGCACCACCGCCCCCACCACCACGAAACCACTCTCTCTCTCTCTCTCTCTCTCCACCCAAACTTTAACACAACCCAGAATCCCAAAATTTCATAGACATGTTTCGAGCGCCGAAAAACTATACCATTTTACAACAATTATTTTTCACTCGTGAATCTATATTAATTTTTATAAATTTATATATAGTTATAAATATCAATAATTTTTTTACAAATTCTAATAAAATTTTTACAAATACTAATAACATTTTCCATAAATTCTAATAAAATTTTTATAATTTTTCATATGTTTTAACAAAAAAGTCAAAAAATTTTTGATGAGATCCATTCAAACATAATTATTTCTCTAAAAAACGTGATTTGATTGTTGAATTTTAAACGCCAAAAAATTATAGAGAGTGTTTAGAGGTACAAATTTAAGTAATTTTTGATTTTTTATCAAAAATTGTTGTTTGTAATTTTTGTTAATTTTTAATAATTTTCTTGAAACTTTTGATTGTTTAGTAAATTTTTTGATAATTTTTGATAATTTTTAATAATTTTTTACTAATTTTTAGTAATTTTTTATAATTTTTAAGTTAAAAAATTACCATAATAGAATAAAAAATATAGTAATAATTAATAATTTACTAAACACTCAAAAATTAAAAAATAATAATTTTTTACTAAAAATTTTGCTACCAAACCGTTACATATTTTACCCAACTTTTTAAACTACAAACGCCCCAACACATCGCACACAAGGGTTGGGGGTAAGTCCAGTGCACCGCGGACTGTCGGATCACCCAACAGTGCATTGTACGGTATACTGTACAGATGATCCGATGGTCCGGTGCACCGGACCTACCCCTTCCCTGTACACAGATGTGCACATCTTGCAATGTAAAAATCTCCACTTTCACTTGCCCAAAAAAAAAAAAAAAAAAACTCCACTTTCCAGTTCTCCTAATTTTTTAAGCTCTAACAATACAGGGTGTGTTTGGTGCATCAAAATTTGATAAAATTTTCTAAAAATTTTTGAAAACTTCTATAAAATTTTACACATTCCCCACCTTCTTAAAATTCAAAAAACGTTCAAAATCTTTCCAAAAAAAAGTTTATAACTAGAATTCAGTTAATCAAATAGTAAAAATTTTTTCGCCATTCTCACCATGGACTCTTAATCTATCAAATGACATTCACTTTCGCTATTTTTTGTAGCATTTTTAAAACCGTTCTATCAGATTATAAAAACTATTCAATAAATACGATTTGAGTGATATGGATAAAACACAAATAATTTTTTTAAATTATATTTTATCTCATTTTTTTTTCATTTTTTTTTTTTTTTTGCGCGCCAAACGTACTCACACCGTGGTGGGCTTTCTTTAACTACTGAGCCAGTGAGGCCGCCCCCAGAACCCACTTCTCTCTCTCCTCTCTCACTCTCTCTCTACAGTGTTAGGCACGCTAATCTGACAGGCTCAACTTTGCTGCCCCCTTTATCAAATACAAATGTTACAATGTTTTAGAGAGAGCAACAAAGCACCCGTGCGCGCAAGAAAACTACCCATCCATCCAGCCAGCCAGGCCCACCTCTCGAACTTTGTTAATGGCATCCATCTCATTTTTTGTTTGTTAATTAATTTATTTATTTATTTTAATGATATATATCAACTTTTTCATTTTCAACAACAACTAGGTAAAAAGCACGAAAAAAAGAAAAAAAGGTTGTCTGCTGATTTTGTCGCGATACGCAGTCAAAATGTCGTGGGATTTGTGTAATAGGCCTGTACTGGACCACACTGTGGATGGGCGGCACATGGGTCACTCGATGGGCTTCATTACTTCGGACCCGACCCGCTGTACTTCACGTTTGTTTAACACGAGTGTATTTGGAGTTGTATAAAAATTATAAAATAAAATTATAAAAGTAAATATTTTATAATTTGTACAGTGAGTGAAGAATTTAAATTTTGTTATCTTATAATTCGTATTTATAGAAATTTGTAAAATTTTATTTTATTTGAAAGATAGCTCCAAACGGATATTGTGATTTTTTGTCCGCGTAATTTTATTCGCGCAACTTTAGGCATCATTTGGGATGCAAAGGGCTAATGGTTTATAACTAATTGGCTTATTTGTTAATTTATAAAATAATTAAATTTATTTTTTTATATTTTAATTTTTTTAAAATTTTTAAGAACAAAAATATCAAATTAACAAAAATTAAAAATTTACTTAAAAAAAAGTCACATATTTTCTCTTCCCAAACACAAATAATAATTGGCTAAAAATAAATAAACTATTTTCTTTCGCAAACCAAACCTAATTTTACTTTAGGGAAAAGAAATCTCTCTCTCTCTCTCCCTCTCTTTCTCTGCATTACTCACACAACTTTGCTAATCTATTATTGTCTGCCCATGTTCCACTTTTGCTCCAGTGTTTAGTTTCCAACAAAAGTGCTCAAACATTTTTAAAAAGGATTTAAAAAATTTTATTCATTCCTTTAAAAATTTAGTTCATTAGTTTTTTGGGTTATTTTATTCTTCCATACCATTGGCTATTGCTAAAATTGCCTATTAATTTACTCTAGATTATATTCTTTACTAATAATATTTTAATAGCGTAACAGAAGAAATAGTTGTCGAATTCTAAATTTGACAAAAATCTTAATATCTAATGAAATTAGGATTAAAATGGAATAAGTTTCGTTTATTTGAACTTGGCTTAAATAAGTAGTAATTGGTTTGAACTTAACAAAGAATGGTCTAAATCCGAACTCGATCTTTTATGTAACTTTGAACTCAACTTCATAAATACTAATTTACATTCGAGCTTGACTTACTATTACTTTGATAAACAAAATACGTCATTTTAATCTTAAATATTATTACTTAAATCGAATAATTTAACTAAATTAAAGTGATATCGTTTTGATTAAAATTAGTAGTGTAAAAAAATTAAATTTGATTTGTTTAAAATCATGAATAAATTTCGGGCAAAATCGTGTGTAACTTTGATTCGTCGCCACCCTGGGTGAAGTTTTTGATTTTTCATCAACACTATCTAAAACCATCTAACTCCCAACCACCAACCCACAACTTGATGAGTTAATGCATGGTGGAGTATTTTATTTTATTTACTATTTTTTTATCACCTGCTATTACCCACAATTTGAAGGGATAAAAATAAATTTTTAAAAATTAACAAGTTTTTCAAATAATTTTAATTTTCTTATTACCCTCACTAAAAAGTATAGTTGTTTAATCTAACTTTCAATTTGGTTGTAAAATAAATCAAATTATTGAAAATTAATTTTTTTTTCTGGCAAGTAAACTTTAATTTTATTACCAAGAAATATGAATTTTACAATATGCTCGATATAGCTCTCTAAATGGAGAACACCCCTTACAAGGATAACAAAATACAGAAGATTCTCAATCTCATTCGCTAATAAGTTTACTTACATTCCAAGTGGATAGGTTTGTTTATATTTAATCACACCTAAATCCATCCAAAGATATTATAAAATTATTATTTTCTTATTTTATTAGATTATGATTAGTTTCTTTAATAATAGAAATACTGGTTAGTATTTATTCTTTGACTGAGTTAAGTTTTTAAATTTCTTCCAATGAAAAGAAGCAAGAAAAAGTGTAAACGGTTAAAGTTAAAAGAATAAAAAACAAATAAAAAAGAACAAAAGAAAAAGGATTGATATGATCGATTTATCTTTGATGGGGAAGGATGATCAATTGATGCCATGGAAATAGTTAGGTAAATGAGAATCAAGGGATGAGATGCATCTTAAAAGAAGAGTGAATTGCAAAGTCTGATGATAAGTTCATTCATTCCATTTGTTTGTGCATTGAGTAGTCCAATCACAATGATGAATATCTCCCCTTCACCTAGTGGACAAATTGTGACCACATCCCCACCCTTTTTCTCTTATCCAGTATCCTAATTTTGTTCCTTTCAAACTCACATGCAATGCTCCAATCTCCTCCTCCTCCAATGGAACCACAAATCTACAAAAAATTCATATTCAACTACTACTGGATATATCATTCATCTCTTTTAATTGATTATTCTTAATCTTATTAATTAGAATAATGTAGATTGATTGTGAGTATATCACTTAACAAACCATTTGAATGAGGTTAATTGGAAAGAAAAGAAGAAAAAAAATTAATTTAAGAATATATTTTGTATTTTGTGAGTTTTATGAGGGTGGAAAGAAAAGAAAATAAGAAATGAAAAGAATATAGAAGTTCAAAATCTGCCATTATCCATTTTTTGAAAGTTGAAAGAAAATGAAAAAAAAAAAGAGGATAAAACCTTCTAATAAAAAATTGTCAATAATCAGATTTATCCACCAAATAAATAACAAGCAAACAAATTTTTAAAAAATGTTAAAGGATGTACTAGTAAAGTAACAATACATAAGCACACAAACACAAGAAAATAAAATTTTATCATTAATTTTTCTTCTACTCTTTTCTCTCCTAAAAACTCACAAACGAAGTGTGAAACCCTTTAGAAGTGTCCCATAGTTAGATGAGTAATATTACTACATTATTTTTAATAAAATTTTCTATTAAAGTATCGTTTTCAATTTTATTTAATTTACATAGCGCTAATTTTGTTAATACACTGTATTTATTTTTGGAGCAACATGTGCATGGGATTGGGATTGCATTATCTGATCATACTCTGATATTAATTTGGCTAATAGTGCTATATGATTATGATTAACATGTTAAGGCACGATTATATTTACGGACGGAATTCATTATTTTGAGAAAATGATAAAATGGGATTTTAGAAAATATCGGATGAATCTCGGATTCCAGTTATTATACATGAGTAGAGATTAGTCATTAGAGTTAGGATATTAATCTTGATGTAATTTATTAAATTATATCCCTTAATTAGTTATTATGTATTTAGATACTCTTTTTTTGGTAATTATTTAAATACTCTTGATTATTAATTACTTACAATTTGAGACATTTTTATTAAATTTTTATAATTTTTATTTTATTTAGAATAAAAAATTAACAAAAAAATCAAAGACGTATATATATATATATATATATATATATGCATACACATACAAAAGTTGGATCTGCAAGTGATTGATTGCTGAAGAAATGGGCTTGATTATTCATTTAATCTGACACAAAATTGATAACAATTCTGGGAAAGATTCTCCCCGTGAGATCGATCAGTTTGATGGCATCATTTTAGAAGAATTGATTGGTGAAACAGGGGGCATTAAATTAATCACACCAACTGATGCGAAAATGCGTGCGGCACCCGTGGAAGTTTATAGTTCCTACGTTTGCTAATTTGGAGCTTTGTGATCTAAAATGGCCTCCTTTTATGTCACGTCTATTTTGTGTCACCTAGTATTTGGTCTTATTGTGAACCTTGGAACCACAACACGTGGTCTAGCTACCTAACCTTATCTAGTTCCTATATTATTGAGATAGTTATACTTTCCTCAACCTAAAATCCAAAATTCCTGAATTTGAGGAAGCATTTGTAATCTCAGCACAATTTAGCATAATGTTCTCCATTGGTGCATGGGATCTTTATCGCTCTGTTCTAAAGTATTCCTATTTTAGAACTCATTTAATTTTAAAATAAAAAATTAATTTAATTTGATTTGAGAAATGAAAATTTATATTTTTTTAAACATATGTTTGAATTTAAGAATTGAATTAAATTGATTTAAAAGAAATACTAAATTCGGTAATGTTAATAAAAAATATAAAATATCGTAAATATGATATATAAGGTTAAGTTTGTTCACTTACTTAAATGGGTTAAGAAAAAAAAAGGTAAATTATAAAATTTATCCTTAATTGTACTTTACTTTCATATGTTTTAATGGTAATAGTCAAATTCTTATACTTTTGGTCAAGTAGTCATTTGGTCTTTTTGTTACCTACCCGTTACATATCACTGTTAGACTGAGAATAAAAAGGTAATTTCATGAGATAAAAGTACAAAAATCACCTTCACAATTTACTCCGGTGTCACTTTAATTCCTTATATTTTAATTATAATATTTAAATCTCTACACTTTCGATGTATATTTGAAATATATTATTTTATTTAATTATTTTTATTAATATAATCTGAAATATATTTTATTAAATTATATAACATATTTTAATTTGAAATATATTTTTATTAAATTATTTTTAATAAATAATGTAATTAAATTATTGGATTAAATTATTTTTAATAAATAATATATTTTATCAAATTCAATTAATTTTTTAAAAATTAATTAAATTAAATATTTATTAAAATAAAAATATAATTTATATAAAAATTATATTTTCAAAAGTAGTTTCAATTTTTATTTCAAGAAAAAAAATGATAACGGAAAACAAAAATCAAAAAGTCTAAAGAGTTAAACACAAAAAAAAAGTAGCAGCATTACCAAAAGGTTTTAGCATCGCTATTTTTTGAATTTTCTATCTCTACAATTTTTTCTCTATATATATTATACGTAGACATATAATTTTGTATATATATATTTAACTTGAGAGGACAAATTTATTTGTATGACTCTTTTGATTCTGTTACGTTAATTAAAACAATTATTAGTGAAACCATCAAATCACTCTTTAATATTATTAGTGAAATCATCAAATCACTCTTTAATTTTATTAATTTTTAAAAATTAATTAAATTTAATAAAATATATTTCATATTAATTAAACTAAACTAAATGTCAATTTAATTATGTTATCCAATAAAAATAATTTAATTCAACAAAAAGAAAATATATTAAATATAATTTAATTATATTATTTATTAAAAAATTATATTTCAATTTCAAATATGTTATATAATTTAATAAAATATATTTCAGATTATATTATTTATAAAAATAATATAAAATATATTTCAAATATACACCAAAAGTATAGAAAATTTAACTGTTATAATTAAAACGTAAGAAATTAAAGTGACACTGAGAATAAACTATAGATTAAATTACTTTTTTACTCTTGGCCTAACAATTGTGCATAACAGCCAGCTAACGGAAAGAATAAATTGTTGTTTGACCAAAAGTATAAGGATTTAACTATTACAATTGAAATGTGTGGGACTAAAGTGATGTCGGGAGTAATGGTAAGGGTGGTATTTCTACTTTACTTAAAAAAGTAAATTCTAATCAAATCCTATTATTTTGTATTGAATTTCAAATGGCGTAAAAATCTCAAAATTTAATTTATGAATGAATTGAATCCAACTTATAAAATTTTATTTTAATTCCAAACTAATTCTTCAAAAAATAAGAATTAGTGAGAACTCTAATCAAATGAAATCAATTCCAATTAAACCCACCATTCCAAACTGAATGTAAAAAAATTTTTAACTTTTCCTCCCACGTACAAAGGGCTCTGGGCTCTGTGCCACTTGAATATATATGTTAGTAGTGTATTACGTGAGTTAAATAAGTCTGTTAGGAAGATATTTGATTTGAATTAGGATAAAGCTGGAGGTTTCTAATTTCCCTCGAAACAAATCAATATTTTATTATTAGTTAATCTCCTTCAAAATAGAGAATTACAAGAAGCAAGTATTTATTTTCTGGACTAACTAGTCATCTCTTGAGGTTTCTGATTTCCCTCAAAACAAATCAATCTTTTATTATTAGTCAATCTCTTTCAAAATGGAGAATAACAAGAAGCAAATCTTTATTTTTCGAGCTAGCTAATTATCTATCATAAACCACATATCAGATCAGTTATACATAATAGATAACTATCAATCTTTTATAATTTAATATTTTTAGGCTCACTTTATATGTTTAAATTACATTATCACGTTATTTGTGCAAAAAAACTTCACACGTTTTTTTTTTCACAATTTTAAAAATATTTGTGAGCATCCTAAAATATCACGAGAATTCAAATACATGAATTAATCATGATCGTAGATTTGCTTGCCTCAGTTTTAAGTTTTTTAAATTTAAAAGAACATTAAAATGAAATAGAAAAGTTTGAATTAACGGTCATAAATTTAAAGAGACAAAATACTAACGTGGGGGTATTAGAGTTGTTTAGATTAATAAAATATATCAGAAATTTTAAAAAATTATTAAATTCTTTTAATTGAATTTCAATACACATTATTTTTACGTTATTTTTTTGTGTACTTTCCTTCTACTTTTTAACATTTCCTCTTTATCGTTTTATGAGACGAGCCTTTTCTATCTTAATCTTACTTTTACTAGCGAAATCAAAATACTTGAAAACAAAAACAATATGACAAATTTTAGGAGATAAGAAGCGTATGAAAGTTTGAAAATGACTAATTGGAAGTGAACCCTATCCTAAACAGGAAACCTTGAGAATAACAGAACTCTGACTATTGCCTCAGTGGCGGAGCCAACGATGTTCACTGTAGGCGAAGGCCTAGGTAGAAAATTTATTTTTTTAAAAATTATTTAATATAGAAAAATTATAAGCATTTATAAAAAAATTTGGATGCATTTGAAGATACACTTTTTAGTAATTTTTGGTATTTTTATATCAAAAAATTTGTAACATTTTTTTTACAAATTTTGACAACTTTTATTCATTTTAGTAACTTTTGGTAATTTTTAGCAATTTTGGTAGTTTTTAATAACTTTTGTGTGTTTGATAAAGATTTTGATAATTTTTAAATAGAGTAAATTATTATAATAAATTAGAAAAGTGACAATACATTTGATATCAATATATAATATTTTATATTTTATCATATTTTATATATTTATTTAAAATTTAAAATTTTACACATAATTTAATTTACGCTGACCCAAATTTTTACGTACGCTACTGTGTGCCTACCACCCCTTCTCCTGCACCCATGCAATTATTGAGACAGTCACGTGCGATAATCCTCGCGATTACGGTAAAACTAGGACAGCAGGGAAATAGCGACCAACTTTTAAACGTGGACACGTGTCACCATTCAGGCCCCACAAATACTTGGGATTATTGGCGATCTCAAAGCGACGAGCGGGACCACGGCCCTCTCTAAATTTTGAAAATCTTTGAATATTTTTTTGATAAATTTTAAAATTTTTATATGATATAAACTCTATTTAGAACACCAAAATTCATTAAAATTTATCAATTTTAATTAATTTTTTTTTTATTTTTTAATTAAATTTCTCTACATATTACTTTTATATCATATCTTTTTATTTTTATTGTATTTTTTGACTAATTTTTTGTCAACCAAACATACCCATAGTATTTGACCTTTCCAACTTTTAAAAATTTTTCAATATTTTCATAAATTTTAGAATTTTTTTATATATAATAAAGTGTTTCTCTAAAATTTATAAAAATTTATTTTAGTCTCCAGTTAATACAAAATTTTTTAAATTGAACCCCTTCCCAAAATCTAGGCCCACTGCTTAGAAATAACACATGTTTTCAACTGATGATGAAGTAAATTACTGCAAATTCACGTAATAATGTTATATTTGATTTATCAAAATCTACTCTTTTTATCGATTTTTTTCAACTTCATCAAATCAAATTTTATCACATATCATTTTTACATTAACTTTTATATATATATTTTTTTTTTATCCCCAATCCAAACACTACCCATGTATCCAAAAAAAGAGAAAAGGCCAAGCGCCAACAAACAATATCTCACCATCGCTGCGACAAAGGTGATATGCCTCACACTCCCTTGCTTGTTACTGAACCGTCGAGATCAAGTTGTGCTTTTTGCTTGCTCGTTACTCACAGTCACACTTATTGCTAAACCTTTTTAAGAGACAAAGGCCAAACTTTTTGGTTGAAATTTTGACACCGAGGCTGGTTATTGCTTTTTAATCAAGTGATCACTGAGAACACGTGGCATTAGTTAATGGGCAATGCTATATATTATTTAAGAAAACAGAAACAAACTATAATGATGTGGAGAAGTTGTGAATTTATCAGGTATGATTTTAAGATGAGAAAATATTATACAGTTATAATATTTTTCTTATCATAATTTTAGATTAGAATAATATGATTTTTTTTTGTGGGTTAATCATTTCAAATGAAATAGTCTTTTTTTTTTAAATTAATCAAACCCAATAAATTAAGTTAAAACTTGATTTTTAGGTGAGAGTTAAACACTACGTACACACCTTAACATCTCAATGTGAAATGCTTTTTCACTGCAACTCTTTGGATCAAGATCCAAATTAAATAAAATAGTTCATAGAGAGAGTGAAGTACTAGTTTTTAAATGAAAGTTAAACACCACACACACCTTTACATCTCAATATGAAATGTTTCTCTACTTCAATTTCTTGTATCACGATTTAAACTAAACGAAACAGCTCATAGAGAGAGAGAGAGTGAAGTATTGGGTACGAAGTAGTTTACTAAAATATATTTTTATTATTAAAATATTATTATTACATTATTTAAAAAAATATTAAAAATTTCGGACGGAATGTGATTTTCCTTGCACTTGGCTGCTTGAATATTGTTTTATGACGGGGCCTTAAACAATTGCTGGCAGTACTTATTGCGCCAATTTGAATTAATGCAAATTAAAGGTGTTCCTGATAGATCACATGCATCTTCTGGATCGATGGGGCCTCTTTCTCAAGTTCCAAGTAAACACATGTAAGAGGGAGATCATGATTATAACATGCAAGGTTCAATGAATGTGAAAGTATTTGCGCCTCTCAAGGATCCAAACAGTAGCGATTCAGAGATCAGATCTCTTCAAAAAGTAACTTGCACCAACAAAAGATAACGTGGGGATTAACTAGAAGTACTTTTGATCCCTTCTCATGAAACTTACCCAGCTTGGCTCAACTGGTAACCTTCGTCATCATCATTATCATGGTCCAGGAGAAGAGATTGCAACTTTAAGATGAGTGTATAATCTATATAATTTTTTTTTAAATATTTTTTCCATAAATTAAAATTTAATGATTAAAAATTATTTTTTTTTTCATTCAAAAATTAAGATCATTTTTATATTTTTAATTTTTCGTTCAATAATTTTTATTTTAGTGGACCTCATTATAATCTATCTCATAAAACAGTTTGAATATTTTAAATTTTATTATATTTCACAAGTAGAGATCATATACAAATCAAAATTACCAACTTAAATTCCCTTCAATTATAGTTTCTGGGAAGTTAAAGGTGTCATTTGGTTTATTTTTTATTTTTGTTTTTTATTTTCTGTTTTGAGTTCATTTCTTATTTTGTACTTTTGAAAGTAAAGAAAATAGCTCAAAACTATTTAGGTAGCATTTGGTTTATTTTTCTATTTTCTATTTTGTTTTATGTATTTAAAATCTCAAAACGAGGAAATAGAAAATGTTTTATTTTCTTTATTTTGAGATTTTTCTTGTTTTTATTAAAAACTCTTAAAATAATTTTTTACCATTTTTTATTTCATGTGCAAGTTAATTTTTAGTTTTCAAAAATAAAATTTAAAAATATAAGTAACTAAATGAGTTTTGAACTGTTTTTTTTATTTTAAAAAATACAAAATAAAAAATTAACTCAAAATAGAAATAAAAAAACAAAAATTAAAAACAGAAAATTAAAAAAAAAGCCAAATAACACCTTGGTTATTTGCATTTTCAAAATTTGTTTTAAAAAATAGAAAATGAATTTACACATGAAATGAAAAATGACAAAAAGTCATTTTAAGAGTTTTTAACGAAAAACAAGAAAAATCCTAAAATAAGGAAAACAAAATATTTTTCTGTTTCTATATTTTGAGATTTTTACTACATAAAATAAAAATAAAAAAAAATAGAAAAATAAACTAAATGCCACCTAAATCATCCAAATTAAAGCATCATAATTTGTGTTTTGTTTTATAATACTTATCAAAAGTTAATTGGGGAGAGAGAAAGTCCAAAACACA
The DNA here is from genome assembly GCA_019916065.1 of Vitellaria paradoxa. Lineage (NCBI taxonomy): Eukaryota > Viridiplantae > Streptophyta > Magnoliopsida > Ericales > Sapotaceae > Vitellaria > Vitellaria paradoxa. The sequence goes on along the minus strand of CM034233.1, from coordinate 72,025,426 downwards.
TGTAGTAATTAGTAGAACCTAAAATTTTGTAAAAAAACAGATAAAATTAAAATCTATGGATTATTATAATTTTTTTCGATTTAAATTTTTTGTTCAAAATTTAAATTATATAAGAAATTTAATAAGAATTTTGTGAAATAATACTTGTGATCAGCCTATTATATAAAAATAATAAATTCATAAAGTACATTTTTATTATATTACTGTTGTTATCACTTCATTCTGACTAAATTTTTTGATATATATATATATATATTTTATAAAATAACATATTTTAATTATTCCTACATTGTGTTTAATAAAATGATTGAACTTAAATTATTTTGGATGACAAAGACCAACATCTTGGGGGCCTACCCAGCGTCAAATCTATCTATCTTTACTAAAAGGATGTGTTCCTTAATTTTGATCACTTTATATTAATGGATTTGTTTATGAAGAATGCATGTGTAAAATAATTTGCCGGAGAGATGCTTTTGCCCACTGAAAGTAACGGGTGGAAAAGCACACTCTTGAGCATGTGAATTACACTTGCACTCTTTAAATTAAGAGTAAATTACATAGAAACTCTCTAAATTTTTAAATAATTATATATAGAGTCCCTCAAATTACTTTTTTTAGTTTGAAAAATTTGTAACACTTGATTCCTTTGTTAATTTGAGCCTACCTCTATTAAATTATGTATTTAGAAACAATTTTACCCTCAATCATCTCTCTTACCACCACCACCACCACCACCGTCCCTGGTCGTTTCCTTTCCCACTTTCACTTTCCTCTCATTTATCTCTCTCATCACCACTCCCATCCTTGGCTAGCAACGACAGCTCCGATCACCTTGTCCTCTTCACCGCCTCATCTTGTATCAATATTCGACATCTGCGTCTCTTGACTAGTTCAATCTCTCTCCTCCTCCTTCTTTCTCTCTAAACCTTATGCTCTTACCCACATCTCTTGCAATCGCCCTCTTTAGGCTAGAATATCCGACGACCTCAAGAACTCCGTTACCGCCTTTCTACGCTATGTCGCCCAAAGCATAACCTGGATATTCAGGGTTGGTTTGAGAAAAAAAGTTAGTTAGTTAGTAGTTAGTTAAAAATAAGCTAGTTAAATTTGTGTTTGAGAAAGAAAAAAAAGTGATTTTTTTTGAGGTGAAAATATAATTTATATTAATTTGATATTTTTATCTTTTAAAGTTTAAAAGAATGTTAAAATGTAAAAAAGTAAAATTAGTCAAGTACAATTGAAGCTAAAAAAAATCAGCTACTAGCCGGGTTTCCAAACGGATCCTCAATCAGTTGCTCCGTGCCTTTCGAGTCCGGAGCTCCACATAACTACAACTGAATCGGTTGCAATAAGCTGAAAATATTCACCCTTCAGGGAAGACATTGACTCTTGAAAATTGGTTTGGAATTAATGATGCTTAAGTTAAATTGGAACCATCAAAGCACCAAAATGAGGTTGCGTCAAAGCCCGGTGGCTTTGATGGGACTACAAAGAACCGTCTGTTTTTTTTTTTTTTTTTTTTTTTCTGAATTTTCGAAACTTGGTAAGGCCAGAAAAGAAGGATAATGGTCTTGGCTTATAGGGTTCCCACGTATTTCATTTTCCGAATGCTTGCGAAAGCATGTATGGATTCCGACTCTCTTGAGTGTTTATTTTATTTTATTTTTCTTTATTGTTTGGGAAAAATTTCAGCTTAGTTTTACCGAAATGCTACTACGTGAATCTATGGGTCATTACTGCCCCAACAGAATCTTGCCAGTCTCTCTCTGAAATAAATTGCTTATTTGGATGCTCTAAATTTTGAATTGAGCTTCTGTGTTGGGTTTCATTCACTCAATTAATTTGGCTAGTTGATGGGTTCTACTGGGGTTCCCACCAGGGGTTTTAGATTCTTGTTCATTTACTTTTTTCATTTATTGTTTTTTGAGTTTTGCGACTCTAGTCAAGCTATGACAACAAGTGAGTGATGACTATAGGCTCCGTTTGGAGCTAAACAAAACAAAATAAAATCTTACAAATCGGATTCAAGAGGATTGCAGTGAACAATCCACTGCAAGGGCTGCCGTGGAAAAATGAAAGGATAAGATATCTTTGTACTTAATCCAATGGTTGTAATTTATTTTAATTAAATTTATTTTTAAAATAAAAATAAAAGTTTAAAAATTTTGATTGGAGCACAATTAATACGGAATATTAAAGATCACGTATCATTAAAGTGCAAAGAGATCTTAGCCCTTCATTTCTCCACTGCAGCCCCTGCAGTGGATTTGTTCACTACAGCGCCCTTGAACCCCTACAAATCTCTATAAACACGAATTACGAGATAACAAAATTTAAAATCTTCACTCACTGCACGAATCACGAGACATTTACTTTTACAATTTTATTTTATTTTATACACTTTTATACAACTCCAAACACACCCTATAATAAAAGAAAAAGAAAAAAAAAATGAAGATGTAGAGAGCATAAACTGTGATTCTAATGGTAAGAAAAAGTAAAAATGTGATATCAAAGTACGTTTTGAATAATTTGATTTTTTATCTTGCGTGAACAAAATCCTTCACTCACTAGAATTGTGTTTGTATTTACTAATTGCGCGCCACTTTAATTTCTAATTTCATTCATAATGGCCCCAATTTTAATTTTTGGTTTTCATTTTGTTTTTCGAGTTATATAATGAGAGTGATGTTACTCTATCATAATAATTTGTAAGAATAAGAGTTAGAATAATAAGTGAATGGCAATTTTGTAATTACAATGAATATCAAAGAATTCGTGCTATCAAACGATTTCCTGCCGTTTGAATTAATCATCTACTTTAGTATCTTGTTGAATAGAAATATGATATTATTGTAGGCGCGCAAATTATAACTAATTAAATATGGTTAAGTGTCAAATAAAAATTTAATCAAATTGACAAATCATATAGTCTGTCACGTGTCTTGTGGAGGATTTCAGTAAAATTATACAAGTGAGCAAATCATATGTCGCCACGTATAAAAGTGTTACAGTCTGAAAATAACAAAACTTAACCAATCAAATTGTGCCACTTGATAGCAGGGTCCACTCTAACGATAATTATTATTTTTTAATTTTTATTTCTTAAAAAATAAAGAGCTAATTATTTAAGAGATATAATGCAATCTTAACTCTTTAATATTATCTCTTATTTAATAAATAAAATAATGAGATAATTATTTCGAAAAAGTTAAATTTTTCTGTGACTCTGTCCTCCACATTTATAAATAGGGGTCACTACTAAGCACAATGGATATTTTTTTACATTCAAAGAGACTCTGCTGGATCAAACTGCCAAAACCCCACAGAATCTCAAGCATCAAGATCACACACATGTTGATTCGAGATCAACCATCAAGCCCATCAAGCATCAAGCCCTCGCATCAATGTTTCGAATGGAAGAATTAGAAGATTTTAGTTCTTTAATTATAAATTATCAAAGATTGAAATCCACTTTTCTTTAAGTCAATAAAATCAATTTGTTACTGTAATTTCTGTATTTATTTTCTAAATATGAAATTTGTGTGTACAATTATTCTTCCATTAATTAAAAATTTTGATTTTTGGTATTTTATTTAAAATTAAAGTAGTAAACTAAAAAATCTCTCCGTCATTTTGATAAATCATTCTGGTGGACTATACATATAGTAAATAAGCATACCATTGTCCCATTATGGTCATAGAATACCAATTATGGCAATTAATCCCGAATGAAGAGAAGATTTCACATATGCCCCCTTGGCGATGTAATTCATTTCCATTGATCATTTTCCCATCTGATCTCCAGCCAGTGACGCACTGGGGTTCCAAGCTAAGTTACATGGTGAAACCAGTTTATATTGAATCAACTTCATATGGTTCAACGTGTATATATATATATATATATATGATATTTAAATTTAGTGAGGTGACATTAAAAAGAAAATTAAGTTTTAAATTATATTTAAGTTTATACTCTTGTATAATAAAAGGTAATTAAAAAAAAATTCTCAATTTTAAAGCAATTTATACTTGATGTACCGAGATTAAACTGAAATAATGGATGGTATTTAATTTTTTAATTAAAAAGAGAGAAAATACTCGTTCATAGTCAATTATTAAAAGTCAAGTCCGTTATTGGAATGAATTTATAATATTTTTTCTTTAATATAAAGTGTATGGATATTAATAATTTTCACCGTTAGTATTATAGGAGGTGTAAAAGCAATAGCCCACATTTTATAACTAATAGACCCCAGTCCAACTTTATAATTTTTAATGGGTGAAACATAGAGTTAGGCATAAAAGTGTGAGGTTGACACCAAGATCGCTGTCAACCAATGACATCATATGTATGAGCTGTTGAATTGAAATTTAACGGTTTAAATTTTATTAAAATATTTTTTAATTAAAAAATATATAAAAATTTTTAAATATATTTAAATCGTTGAATTAAAATTCAACAATTGTGGTATTTGATATCACGCTAGTCCTCCGAAATCCATCAGGCAAAGGGGTGAAAGTTGGGTGGGCTCATGACGTTGTACCTATCCTCAACTAGAAAAACAATTGGGCTTTGATGTCTTTTCTTATATGACCGGATCGAGTATGGGCCAATAATTTGATTTTAAAGCCTAATGGAATTGGGTTGGGATTACAGAACTTGTGGGCTAAAATATATATATATATATATGTATGTATAATATTATATAATAAACAATTTATAATTGTCTCATTAGATCAAATGCATTTCAGTCATTGAATTCATATTGCATAGAAAAAGGAAAAAAAAAAAAAAAATTTAACTGCTCACGTTGCTTCTTTACAATCTTCAATGGTGAACCGCGTATAGTGTTTTTGTTAAATGTCTTACTTGGTATCGTAGATATCATATTTGGAGACGTATGATATTCTTGCATTTTCTAAAACTCTTAACTTGTACTCGTTTTTTTTTTTTTTTTTTTTTACCTGTTCTTTATATTCATGCCACCGTGCTGAAGTAGAGATGTGGATAGTTTGGGTTCGTTCGAAAAAATTAAAATTACTATAGAATTAAACTGAACTAACTCAATCAACATCGAATCGGATAATTCAAAATAATAATTTTCTCTGTGGTAAAAATAACTCATCAACGTCTTTTTCAAAATTATACCAATAAAAATTAAAATGCCTAAAATGGCTTCGTAAATTTATGTAAATACATTTATAAAATACTGATATTTATAAATGGTTCTAATCGATTCTACTATCGACTCAAGTTGATTTAGGTATTGAAAACATTGGCCCTGTTTGGCATGCAATAATTTGATGAAAATCTCTAAAAATCTCTATAAATCTCTGTTAACTTTATATCACATCAACTTTTTTCTCTCATTGCACGCATTACGAACTCTCCCCAAACCACAATTTATCTCAATTTATATCATTTTTTCTTATTCCAAACAACCCCATTAACGGAACCAGAACTAGAACCAAACCGATTTAGCTTTGAAACTATAGACCTAAAACAAAGCCAAACCCTTTATAGACTCGAACCAACTCGACCGAATGATGTCTGTTTGGTTTAGCTCTCACGTGTCGGTGGAATTAGTGGAGGAGAAGAAGAATGTGCAAAAAAAGACATGCATTGTGCACGTGGCGAAATCCAAAATGCCAGCAAGTTTCAACGACCACACTTGCTGGTACGACTCCTCACTCAAATCGGTGTCAGACTCATCCGAGATGCTTTACACCTACGACACCGTGTTACATAGATTTTCCATGCGATTGACTGTTGAGGAAGCTGAGTCAGTGGCAAATCAACCTGGTGTTCTCTCTGTCTTGCCCGAGGGGAAGTACGAGCTTCGCACGACTCAGACTCCTCAGTTTCTTAACCTAGACAAAAGCCTAGATTTGTTCTTCGATTCTAACTCAGTGAGTGATATGATCATAGGCGTGCTAGACATAGGAGTATGGTGGGAAAGTAAGAGCTTCAACGACAGAGGTCTTGGACTCGTTCCTGAGGCTTGGAAAAGCGAGTGGCACCGATTTCGCTTCATCCAACTGCAACAAAAAGCTAATTGGTGCGCGGTACTTCTCTAAAAGTTACGAGGCCATCTTGGGTTCAATCGACGAATCGAAGGAGTCGAAATCATCAAGGGATGACGACGGCCACAGGACGCAGACCACAAGCACAACAGCTAGGACAGTCATCTCCGACGCAAGCCTATTCGGCTACGCAGAAGGGATGGCACATGGAATGGTCAAACGTGTGAGGTTCGCGCGTTTACAAGTTGTGCTGGATCGGAGGTTGCTTTGGCTCAGACATTTTAGCGGCTATCGAGAAGGCCATTGACAACAACGTTAACGTTCTTTTCATGTCACTAGGCGGAGGAATGTCGGAGTATTATCAATATAGCATCGCAATTGGAGCTTTCGCAGCTATGGAAAGGGGAATTCTGGTCTTATGCTCCACTGGTAATGTTGGGCCGGGTCAGTTCAGTTTGTCCAACGTTGTATCGTGGATCACCAAAGTCGAAGCCGGAATGTTGGATCGTGATTTTTCGACATATGTTAGCCTCCGTAACGGTTTGAACGACTCCGGCGTGTCACTTTACCGTGGTCACTCGCTACTGAGTAAGATGCTACCCTTTGTTTATGCGGGTAATTGAGTAATGCTAGTAATGGTAATCTTTGCATGGCTGATACATTAATTCCTGAAAAAGTTAGGGGTAAAATTTTCTTGTGCGAGCATGGGGTGAGTGGTCGTGTTCAAAAGGGAGCTGTGGTGAAAACAGTTGGCAGAGTTGGAATGGTCATGGCCAACACCGCTAAAAACGCTAACGAACTGGTGGCGGATGCTCACCTACTGCCGGCGACACGGCGGGTCAGAAATCAAGGGACGTTTTTAAGAGTTACCTGTTTTCAGATCCTTATCCGACGGTCACCATTCTTTTTGAGGGCACTAAGGTGGGGATTGAACCGTCACCAGTTGTTGTGGCGTTCAGTTCCAACGGTGATACTCAAGCCCGACATTATAACGCCAAGTGTCAACATCATACGGTTGGTTCGGTGCTGCGGGATGTCGATGATAGGTGCGTGGGATTCCATATCATCTCCGGTACTTCAATGTCGTGCCCTCACATGAGCAGCCTCGCGGCGCTGCTCAAGGTAGCGCACCCCAAGTGGAGCCCCCCGCTGCAATTTGTTTAGCTCTCATGACTACCGCCTACACTGCATACAAAAACGGAGACTTTCTTGGAGATGTCGCCACCGGAAAGCCAACCACGCCATTCAATCATGGCGCTAGACGCGTGGACCCGGCATTAGCCGTAAACTACACTGCGTCACAGATTAACGCACTTGTCGAGGAGGAACTTCACGTGTGGTCCAACAACCAAATACAGTCTCACTGACCTTAATTACCCTTCCTTCTCTGTATCGATCCACAACCGACAAAATGGCAGTGGTGGGCCCACGGCGGCACTGAAGTATTCGTGAGCACTGACGAGCGTCGGATCTCCGGTGACCTATAAAGTGTCGGTTAATTTGCAAAGCGTGTCGGTTAAGGCTTCGGTTCAACTGGAGTCACTGAGTTACACTCCGTTGGATGAGAAGAAGTCTTACGCAATGACGTTCACTGCCAGTCCAATGCCGTCCGGAACCTTTAGGTTCGGATGCATTGAGTGGTCGGACGGAAAGTGCTTTATTGGAAGTCCCATTGCTATTAGCTAGACGTGAGAGTGGGGTGGCAATACGGCAGCTCGAAGGTAAATATGGTAATATTTAAATTCAAACTCCGAATTTTTCGTTTGCCTTCAAATTTATCCCGAACTCTAAACGAATATTTGTTTAGACTTCCATCCTTACTTTAAACGGAGATAGATATATTTACGGATATCCGAAAATTTGAATCCTCCGTCTACTTTCGAATCCACCCCCAATTTGATACGTAACTTAATTATACATATAACTTATTACAACTAAATAATTCATATCCAAAACTAAAATAGTACATAAATATTATCACAATAATAATTCACCAAAATAATATATAAACATCTCTAAGATCAACATTTTACTAAAGTATCATTTCACCAACTGATATATAATTCTAAAATATCAATGTTGTCCCAACTCAAAATAGTAAATACAAAATACGATAGTCCATAACATAATTATTAATCCTAATTTTTTGAATTTGAGGCTGTTTGATTATTTTTTGAGGTAGATCGAGACAGATTCGAATCGAATATCAAATTCGGAGCGGATTTGGGGCAGAGATAGTCCTATCCCTGTATCCGATTCAATATCCAAATTTTTTTTAAATCTAAATCCGATTCGATCTCTAAAAAAAAATTTGAATCTCACATCTATTTGACCCGAATAACGGATCAGATTCGAACAGATCGGCTAAAATGGCTATTCCTACATGAGGGATAGGAAATTGGACGATGTTTACTTCACAATATGGTTATGGTTAGAGGCAGATCAGGATTTTTTTAAGGGGGCACCGAATATTTAAGACGAGAATAAAGAATTATATCAGAGTTAAGAGTAGGAGAAAAATAATGTTATTTTTAAAGAGAGAGAAAAAATTATCTTTGTACAAAATATAGTTTTTACAATGACTTAATTAACCCTTTTAACAGTAAGGTTTACTAGAGTTATCCCTCATTACAAAATATATATATAATTATTATTAAATTTTATTGTGCATAGAATTTATTATGTTATATGTTAAAATTAATGATATTATGCACACAAAAATTCTATAGTGTAATGAGATAATACACTTTATTATCTAAAAAATACTTGATTTCTTGTAAATGTCTTTTATGTTAAAAAAATTTTTGTATAACATTAATTTTTTAATAAGACTAAAATACTTAAATTTTGAATTAATTTATTTTAATAAAATTAAAATAATAAGGACATTTTAGTAATTTCATGCCAAAAATAAGGCCCCCCGGGAGGGCCCGCCATTGGTTATGGATTTTCCGGCTAAGCAGAGGAAAACAACAAATGGAGATGTTTTTATCCTATTTTACACGTCTGCCATTCACTGGTTAAATATTAAAAAAAATAACATTTATAAATAAATAACGGTAATTACCCTTTCGACATCAATTAGAATCTAGATGACATGGACATGCCCGGTTTAAGTTCCATTCCAATCTAAAATTTATTTAGGCCTATTTTGACATTAACAGCCGGAGGGAAAATTAAAGTTTGTTATTTTAACATAAATATTTATTTTGAATGTACTAAATTAAAAATATTTATTAAATAAATTAATGACCCTCGACATTGCTTGATAATTTTAAATATGAAAATTAAAAATTATCAAATTAAAGAGCTAAGATTAGAATTCTTAATCCTTTTATGTCCAGACACTTAAACATATAAGTTTTTGTGAGGTATAAAAATAGTTTGCCCGCCCACAAGAGTGGTCTACCGACCATATATTGCACCCCCGAACAGGGATGTATATTATGGTTAAATTGGAACTAGATAGTTTGTTAGTTACGTTGTATAGTTACTTTATGTACTACACTTTCACACGGCTCCCGAAACTTACATCATCTGGCATTTAATATTAGCCACCCACCTCCACTTTAAGTCACATCAAGATAAAGTGATAGTCAAATCAACAAAAAGCAAGACAGACAGTCCATCTATAAATACCAAAAACCAAGACAGTGTAAGGGTTCTTCTTTCAGCTCCTTTTTTCTTTGATCCTCTCTCTCTCTCTCTCTAGACTTATATGAGCTTATTATCTATACAAGAAACTGACTTAAGCATCGGAGTGTCCTTGGTCGGGGACAAACTCCGATCGCTTTATTTCATTATTTTTTGGCTTGCAAGCAATCTCTATGGACAAGGGAAAGAAGGGATCAACGGAAAAGAAGGTAAAAATTATAGCCGAACAGTTTTTATAGAACTAACGTACATGTTCTTGTAACAAAATAACGTATAAATTCATAAAGCTAATGATTATAGTTTTATAATAATTGCATATATATTTTTTATAATTGATGTACGTATTTTTAAAATAAATTTATTTCGCTTATATTTTTTATAATTTTGATTTTATACACTTAAATTCCACAGTTTTTATAAACTGCGTGGTAGTGAAATTGCGTACAGAACATCCCTCAATTTCATTAGTAATTTTAATTATTAATTACTCAATACCTTAAAAATAAATATTTCTATTATCATACATAGGCATCTAGTTTTACTTTGCCAAAAACAAACAAGACTGGGCAATAATTTTCAAGAAGCCCAATGGGCCTACATCCACTTCGATGGCCTGCCAATTAAGATCCATAGCGTTAGCAAAATATCACATATATAATTTTTTATACAAAAAGATTGTCAGATTAATGTTATATTAATTACTCGCTTATGTTTTCTTAGCACTCGTAAAGAGTATCCGCGCATGGACTAACTTTTAGAGGAGAAAGCATAAATTTGTTAAAGACTTTAGGAATTTTAAATTAATAAATTTAAAATTTAAAGTCTTCTTAATAATTAGTAGTGCCATTAATTTCTAAAATAATAGACTTATTATTACGAATGGTTTAAAATATTACTTTTCTGTGATGATTTTAAATTTTTCATAAAATTATTATGTTGAATTAGTCAAATTTAATAGAATTCACGTAGGAATCCGTAAAAAGATAAATAAAACATTATTTTGCTAAAAAAATTATATAAAAACCAATTAAAGAATGATATGTAAATGTAATTTTATTAACAAAATATAATTAGAAAGCGACAAATAAATTTTATTTTTAAGTTCTTGTGCTTATTAGTTTCACGATAAAAAAAAATTTTTTGAAGCACAAAAAATAAATATTTAAAATACATTTAACATTTCTTAATGTGATATGTTTGGAGTTATATAAAATTATAAAAGTTAGCATCACGTGTTTTATGTAATGAATAGAAAATTTAAATTTTATAATTTCATAATTTTTATTTGTAAAGATTTATAAAGTTTTATATTTCTTTTTAGAGCTCCAAAGTTTGCCTTGTCTCGTTTCCAAACGTGTTTTTTCCGAAGCTCACAGCTAATATGAAAGATCAACACGTGTGCGACGCGTGGTGAACTCACAGAGAAACAGAGAACCTCGTAGTGTAATCCAGCAACTCAAGCACAAACTGACGACGAGCCAGCACACAGAGAGGGGGAGAGAGAGAGAGAGAGAGAGAGAGATGGAGAAGAAGAGTGAAGAGCCGTAGACGAAGAACGGGGAGAGGGAATTAGAGAAAAGGGAAAGGTAGAAGAAGAGCTACCAGTGGAGAGCAGTCCGTACACGCACTACAACGACTTGGAGGATTACAACCGACAGGGTTATGGCGCAGAAGGCCACCAAGAGCCCAAGCCTGGCCGTGGCGGTGGCTCCACCGACGCCCCCACTCCCTCCGGCAGCAGCGCCCTCACTCCTGAGGCTCAGCTTTCCACCACCGATGTCGTCAACCGCCAAGGCATCCCTTAATTTCACCCTACATGCATCAGCGTACTTAGCGACAGAGTTTTCTGTATGAATGTGGCGGGTCCTACCACATGTGGAAGAAGAAAATTTAGGTTGTCTGTTCTCTGCTTTTAATTGTGTACTCGTTTAACTACTACGATTTTAATAAATTGAAATTCCATTCCAATAGAATAATATCTTAGAAATAAAAAAAAAAAAATCAAATTGGCATGTACTAGAAGCTTCAATTTTTGTAATTATCGTAAAAAATGCAATTTTAATTCTCATCAAAAATTAAACAGATTGATGCTGTAATTAATGATAATTTTTTAATTAGAACATAACTTGATGAGTTTTTATTTTTGAAGTGATACATTCAAAACCTCTAATAAAATTATCAAATAAATGCGATGATTAATAATAATTTTGTTATTTCATGTTAATTTTGATGAGTTATTATTTCTGAAGTCATCGATTCCAAATTTTAGTGGAGCCTTTGGTCTATTAAAAAGGCACAAACAGTTATGAATTTTTATTAATTTTTTTCAACATCTTTCAATTAAATTTCATACGTGTTATTTTTAAATTAATTTTTATTTATTTATTTTTTGAGTTATTCAATTTTTGAATGTCGAAGTCTCTTGGAACATAATAAGAACTTACACTAGAAATTTGAACTACAATAGAAACTCTCTCTAATTTTGGCTGGAAATAAGATCACAATTACAAATTAATACACTCCCTAATTCTATTGTTTAACAACTTATTTATAGAAGCTAATACTTAGACCTCAACTCTCAAAACAAACTCTTTTCACGTAGGACTTGGCTCCCCTACAATTTCTTTCTCTGTTATTTTTTTACTTTTGTGAATTTTAATTGCTCATTTTTATCAAAGGGCTGAAATATAAACTTAATTTGTCAGTAATGCAGAAATAATTACTATGCATAATAAATTAAGGAGGGAAACTTAATACAATAAAATTCACAAAAAATTGTATTTTCAACCTTTAGATAAAAATAAATGGTTGAGATTTATAATAACAAAAAAATAGTAGGAAAAGAAATTCTAGAGGAGCCAAATCTTTTCACGTAAGCAACAATAACAGACACCTAAACTCAAGTAACATCTCCACTTGACTCTCACGTAACAACTAAGATAAGCAACAAACTCCACATCCTCTGCCACTTAATCTACATCCTCTGCTACTTAAACTGATCCTCTTGGTTCTGCGCACAGAACATCCAAATATCTTGGATTTTCTTTCCTAATTCTCCGTGGTCTAACAGAGTCTCCCTAATCGGAGACCACTTTATTTCACTTCTTTCTTATGTGTAGGTTCGCTTTGAGAAAGGGGACACGTACGATGAATCCCCCTCTCCCCCTACATTTTGGTGCTATCGATAGGAATCATGTTGATTCCCATCCAACTGTTTTACTGCCGGGGGCATTGTTCGTGGGGGCATTTCCATTCAACTGTTCTACCGATGGGGGCATTGTTCTATCACTGGAAGCATTCCTATCTACCACTTGGGCATTCCCATCTACTAAGAAACTCGCTAAAGTAAATATATTTGTTTTCATTTATATGTGCTGGGACTAAAATTAAATATGTCTATTTACTGGGTTTATTATTACTCTTCACGAATGGATCGTTTTTCTCAAATTTTCCTTGTTACCGTTGAAAGGGTTATTTTGCGTTCATATTTTTGGGTAGCCACACCCAAAATATTCTCAAACGTGAACATGGGCACCTTGATGATTGTTATGTTGCCGAGAAACACGCTATGAAACATAGCTCGTATCCTTGAGAAGCAATTAAAGACTTTGTCATTGTTGAGCACCACCTTGTATCCCTCTGCGCATGCATGCTAAAGCACAACGCCATTCCCCGAGTAACTATTAGCTGCCCAGCTAGAATCATTCTATCCCCCGAGTAGGATAGTGAAGTCCCATGACTTTTCCCAACCAGGCTTTCAGCAAAGGCCCATAATTAATCCCGAGCTGGATTTCATCAAAGTTGCCTCTTATCCCAAACTAGATTTCATCAAAGTCCTCGAACAGCAACAAGCTTAGTCCTGAAAGTCTCTCAATTTATCCCGGGCCTGAATTCCATCAACGTCTTTCACTTATCTTGAGCGGGATTTCAACAGTCTCTCGACTTATCTTGAGTTGAATTTCATCAAATATTTCTCAACTTATCCCGAGTAAGATTCATATCGAAGTTTCTCAACTTATTCCAAATAAAATATAACTTATCTTGGACAAGATTTCAATAAAGTCGTAACCACGGTCGAGCAATAATTCATCACATTTTGATCTCTTAGCCCAAACAGAAATTCAACATCTGTTCCATCATCCGATCATACAACACTATGAGTACTTATTCATAACATTGCAATTATCAATATTCACCACTTCACTCGTTATATTCAGATATCTGTTCCTTTTCCATTGCTTGAGCATAACGAATATGACTCATAATTTTATTTTTTTTCAGTGTATTAATATAATAAATATGAATCATAATTCTAAAAATATTTTATACTGGAATAAACTTAACTTACATTTAGAATTTTTATTTTTAAATTTGTTATTTTGTTTCTTTTCATGAAATTATCTAGGGAAAAAAAAGGGGGTAGGAGGAGGCTCCGAGGTAGTTCAAAAGCCATTCCATTCCTTGCTTGGTTGATAGGAAAAGGTGGAGAGAAAATAAAGTGAAAAACATTCGGAGGAACCTTATTCACTCACGTTGTGGCAGTCTCAATTCACAAGCAATCCATGACATAACATTCAATGCCTTCATGTTCTCTATTCCATGGAACCATACTCCATTTGTGGACGTCACACCACCAACCCGCCCCAGATCTATTAATCCTCATTTGAATTTCCCTGCATCTTAGAAAATTAAATAACGAGTTGTGTCAATCTGGAGACCAGACAGTTCAGTTCATGAATAAAGCTGTCTATGCATGTGAGGTGACTTGCCTTGATGCATTTCATGATTCCAGCGATTTGTTTGGAAAAAGTGACTATTTAGTTTTTTTTCTTTTTTTTTTTAAATGGTTAAATTTATTTTTTATATTTTAAATTTTTTTAAATAAAAAAATAAAAATTTCAAATTAATAAATGATTAAAAAAACTAGTTATGTAATAAAATTAACTTTTTTTTTTCCCCTTCTGAAACTATAGAGCCAAGTTAATAGGCGCACTGGGGACCCAAAAGCATCAAACTTTGGGATTAGGTTTCCATTTTCATTTCATTAAAGGGGTAGATTTCAAAAGATTTAGAAGTCATTTGGAGGTCAAAATATTATAATAAAGTGTAGTTTTGATTATTTTTGAACGTTTGGAGTGTAAATCACAAATCACAAAAAATAGATATATATAATTCTGTTCAAACAAATTTGTTGTCTGTTCAAACGTATTCTGGCAAATATTTTTTGACTTTTTGTGTCAAAATTTTTTAAAATTTATGAAAATTTTATTTGAATTTATAGAAATTTATTCAAATTTGAATATATATATATATATATATATATTTATAGAAATTTATGTAATTCGAAATGAGAAAAATTTTATACAAATTTATAGAAATTTTTAAAAATTTTTCAGAGTTCCAAACGGACTCTTAATAAAAAAAATATATATCTATTTTACAATAAAGAGCCCATTATGTAAAATGGTGGAAATTGCAGTTGTCGTATATCAATCATAGTAACACAATAGTTACGAGTCAAGCCACTCTTACTAACATTTTTAAGACTGTAACTATACCACATCCTTGTGGTTATAAATTTTTATTTATTTTTAATAAAATAACATTTGCCACTCATGTATTAATAAGGTGCAAAAGGGCGCTGGCTAGGAAATAGCCGGCCTAATATTCGCAGTTCTCCGAGTCTGAGACCGTCAAACGGGGAAAAGGAGTAGGATTTGGATGGCCTGCATTGACTCCTCCGTTTTTCTTCTATTTTAATGTTTTTCACTTCTCAAAATTAGCTTTACTTCTTTGTACCTATTCACTCCTCTCTCTCTCTCTCTCTCCATTTATATTCAAATTTGGGTATGATTTTGTCTCCGTCCACAGGAAACAAACTATAGTATCTGGGCGAGAAATCTAGTATGGAGATGGGTACAAATTCGGTGGACAAAAAATGGGTACAGCCCATTTCAGCCGAAAACGAAGAGGGAGACGACGAAGAAGCATTGTCCCTTTCTGACCTTCCCATCAACGAAGAGAATCAATCAAGAAAAGAAGAAGAAAAAGAAGCAGCAGCACAATCCATCATGAAGACTCGAGAAGAGTTCGATTTTGGCTCCAGGGGAGGTTCTGTTTTGACGGAAACTGAAATGTGCGCCGCCGACGAAGTCTTCTTCCAAGGCCAAATTCTGCCATTGCGTTACTACGTAAGCTCCGAGACCGGCTCGGCCGTTCCCCGGGTGGGAATCCGGAACCCCATCCGGTCCATTTCACGGTCCGGATCGATGGACCGCTCTCATTCCAGTGGGCTCACGAGCGTCAGCAGCAGTGGCAGCAGCAGCATTAGAAGCCAGCATTCAGCAAGCAGTGGCACCACTCATGAGAAGGGACTCCAAAACCAGTTTCTTACACAGCTAAGTCCCAAGCCCCAAACCCGGCTACCGAACGCTCCGTACGGAAATGTCACCCACCAGAGTCGTCTTAAATCCACGAGAATGAGCTACTTCAGAGTGGGTCTGGTTCGAACGCCGGGGATTGAATTACGAGACCTCAAGCAGCGTAGTAACAGTAATAATAGAACCAGAACCAGCGACTGCGAGAAGAATGGTTCTGAAATTGAGAAGAAGAAGAAAAAGAAGCGAAGAGCATTGTTTCGTAGCTGCAAGTGTTCTGTTGATGCAGTTGAAACAGTTCCTCTAATGGTTGATGATATGATGATGATAAGGAGCGGAAGAAATGATGCAAGTGAAGTTGAGGAAAAAGAAGATCAAAAAGTAGAAGCAACGACGAGGAAGAAGAAGAAGAAGGGGAAAGCGACGTCGCATCGTCGAACCTGTGAATGGTTAAAGGAGCTTTCACTTGCTGGGGGCCCAGATGAAGCATAGGTTGATGATTAGCAGTAGCGCGCATGCTTCTTGTTACTGTTTTTACCTTTTGTTCAAAGCTTTTTCTGTTTTTAATTTAAACTAATTATTAATTTTTTTTTTCTTTTAGAAAGAATTGATTTTCGTTAGCTTTGTATTCCATGGATGGGAATGCTACATTAACAAATATGTATACGTATACATGTATATGTCCAAACAGGTAAGAAAATGGAATTGATCAACACTTGCAAATCACTTGAAACAATTAACCCATAAAAACTATTTAAAAATTGTTACTCTATTAAAAACTTATAAAAAAATCCCACTAGAATAATATAATTATGTCAATTTTATAAATAAGTTCTATCTTTCTATATATAGATATACGTATATTTTTTAAATTATAAATACATTCTTATTTACGTAATTTGAAAAAATTTTTTAAGTTACAAAATATTATTAAGTTATTTTATCTATAACTTAATTATTATCACATTATTCTAGAATACTAAGAAAATTTTTAATTATTTTAAAGACTAGGCTTTGAGAGTGATAATGATCATTCAATGAAAAAGGAGAGACAATATTAACTTAGGGCCATTGAATTAATATTCAATTACCCTGAATTGCGATTTCATTGAGTTGATAGCATGCCTAATTTGTCTCCCTAAATTCTTCTTCAACTTAATTGTCAATTTTATTTGAGTCGTTGTAGGTGATGCGACCAATACTAGATTCACATTTTTTCGTCGGAGGAGAGCAACTATGATTGGTGGAAAGTTGGTGTGCAAAATTGACAAAATTTCACACACTAAACGGCCCCATGAACTAGGCAATTGGGGGTGCTTTGTAGATTAGAGTGTGAACTCTTATTTTTTTGGGTTTAATCTCATATTATATCTAATCCCACATATTATTTCATGATATTACTTATAATCCATCATTCAATCTCTCAAAACAAACATAACATAGGACGAATGATATATCCTTTACTTTTAGATTAATTTGTTTTTGACCAATTCTAAGGATTTAGAATTATCTCATGTCAAATCATATTTTTTATTTACTTTATGTTCTACTAACTAAACATTAAAAAAAAATCCCATATAAAAAAATTAATATCATATTATATTTAATTTCATATATTAACTTATAATATTACTTAAATCCACCGCAAATTTCTCCAATCAAACATAACTATGGTGTGATCTGGCTGGACAGTGGCATTTGGTGACCGCCGAAAGCAAAGCACGTGAAAGTGAAAAGCAAAGAGTTGTAGGAGGTAGAAAACTGCGCGCCACGCTCAATTCAAGTACGCAAAATTAATTAATATAAAAAATCGGTCATTACGTGACTGTCTCAAATATTTTTTGTTATTACAATTGTTTATTATAGTGTGTGTTTAGAGTGATAAAAAATAAAAAAAAATGAGATAACATAAAAAAAGTTGTGAATTCGTAATGTGTGCAGTAAAATAAAAAAGTTAATATGGTAAAAATTTTTAAAAATTTTTAAAATTTTTTATTTTATTTTATTGAGATGTCAAACGATGCCACAGTATAATAGCAATTGTAATAATTAATGATTATACCCAATTTTTTGAAATCAAATTGGCTTTTACACTTCGGCTTTGCCGTTTTCATGCAGTTTCTCAATCATGTGCTCAAATTGTCCAACCGAATCAAGCACAGCCTCAACTATTCAAGAAGTCTGACATCACACTTCACTCACTCGATCTGCTACTTTACTTTGCCTTCCAGCAGACGCTGTGCAGAGGCGAAGCAAATAATGACCTCACGGACAAAAGTGGAACTCGCTGTCTCAAGACCCAATTCAAAAACTGAGAGCATGGCTGTTTCATGGGTCACAGCTGGGAATTTTGCAGATTTTGTAGCCTTCATCAGCTTTATAATCAGTATCAAAACTCCAGATTCTACCTTCTTTTTGAAGTGAAAAAAAATGTTATAAAAAAATAAAAAATATTCATTCAAAATTTTCTAACCAAAAAAAAAAATTGTATTAGACTAATATTGTCACGCTTTTAACCTTTTTCATAATAAAAATATATTATAATGAATTATTTATTTTAATAATAGGAAAAAACAAAAGTCACAATTGGCGTAAAATCACTTGCACTAGTGTTTGGCTTGCAAAAAAATAAAAATGACGAAATTTAATTAAACAAAATTAAAAAAAGTTGTTTTAGTATTTTTTTTTTTTTGAAGACCCAAACACCCTTTACGTTAGAAGAAAGAAAAAAAAATTGCTTCTTTAATAAACTCAATTAGTAAAAAAATATGAAATAAAATTAATTTGGTACATAAATATATATGTGTACATATGTGGATTAATCAACTCTCAATTTGTCAATCTTCAGGTGACTTTAGAAGATGGCTAGTTAGTCAATTGACTTGTCTTTCTGCTGGCAATGTCATTGAATTTTGCTCGCCAACTATAACATTTCCAGTACTAAATTAATAAATCGAAAACTAAAATAAAATATTACCCAATTATCGGTTAGCCTTGTTCAATTGTTGTTCGGTCAGTCTTCTACTTATTAGTGGCACGCTGATTTGGGCTTTTCATTGTTTCACTTTTTGAAAATCCCCAAGCAAATTGACGAGCTTTTCCCAACACAATCATGTAGAAACCAGAACATCCAATTATGCTGGATCTCGAGGGTTTTCTTTTCTTTTCCTTCTCTTTTTTTTTTTTTTTCTCTTTTCCTTTCGATTACTAGTTGTGCTCAAAAGTAAATGCTAGATCTCAAGGGTTTTCTTTACTTTTCTTTTTTTTTTTTTTGTTTTTTTTTTCTCTTTTCTATTCAGTCATTATTTGTGCTCGAAAGTAATTAAGCTCTTTTTGGCAAAAATAGCTAACAGCCGAGCGACTAACTATTAATTTTTTTGAGTTTTTTTCATTAAAAAATGATTAAATTTATCCTCTTCTATTTTAAACTTCTTTTAAATTTTAAAAGATAAAAATATTAAATTAATAAAAAGTTAAAAAGTTAACGATTAAAAAATTAATTTTTTTCTTTTCAAATAAAAAAATTAACATTTTAATAACTAATTAGTAATTAGTACTCCCAAACTCTCAACCTTTCTTTGTATATTTATGAGACCTACATAATGAAATTTAGATGGAAGACAAGACCTCACCAGGTCTTTTAGTAGATAGAAGACAACATTTTAATAACTAATTTAGTAATTAGTACTCCCAACCTTTCAGCCTTTCTCTGTATATTTATGAGACCGACGAAAAGTTTAATGATTGTCTTAACGAATGGGACAGCTAGAATCATCAAATCATCACCTGGTTTCGTAATACCTCTATTCCTTCTATTGAGTCTTAATTTTATCATTTTGAGACTACTAAAGAGGTTTAGGATTTCCTTCACTCTCGCTACACCACTGATGATCTTGCTTACCAATATTAAATCTAGCCCAACTTTACTGTTTTCGTCAAGAACTTGGCCAATCCATTTACAGTTTTTTGCTCAGATGCAAGTTTATTGGGATCAACTGTCTACTTCTGAACCTTATTGGACTAATTCCATCGATGCAAAGAAATTTTCTCTCTATCGTGATAATTAGCAGTTGATCATATTTCATATGGTCTTGAATGACAGTTTTGAGCCAATTCGACCATCTCTCCTATATTGCAGCCTTTTTCCCAACCTTTATCAAGCAATCTCTAAGCATCTTTCTGAAGAAACTCGTCTTGGCTCTTTCTAGATTCAGGCACCAGATACCGCTTATGCTGCTCGATCTATTACATCGAATTCTTCTCATGGACACCCATCAAATCAACCTCCATGTAAGTACTGCAAACAACCTGATCACTCCTTACTATTGTGTGCCAATCGTACATACGTTCACTGTCACAAGCGAGGCCCTAGACACCTAAATCATTAGTGTCCCAAGAAGCCACCTAATTCTCGCACCAATAAGTCTCGTGGCCGCAACCAGCAACATTCCAAATCCATTGAGCCTACTCAGTCTATGACTACCTCTACTTTGCTAGAACCTGCTACATCTTCTTCATCCAACCTGACCACAACTGACATTGTAGATATCATTCGTCAACTCAGTTCTATTTCTGGTAATCTTTCTACTGCTACGTCTGCCACTATAAGTACTACTTCTTGGTTCTTTGACTTTGCTTGCTCCAACCATATGACACCAAATCCTAAACTTTTCACTACCACATCATCTGCCTCACATGTACCTGTTATTAAAACTGCTAATGGCTCTCATATGCATGCTTACCATATTGGCCCTCATATGCATGCTTACCATATTGGCCATGTGTCTACTTCACAACTTTCCCTTCCTCAAACCTATTATTTACTCGAGTTATCTCTAAACTTTATTTATGTTGATCAATTGTGTGATCTTGGACTTACTGTTACCTTTTCTTTTTTTTTTTTTATTGTCTTATGCAGGATCCACAGATAGGGCGGACCTTTGGGATAGGCCATAGCATAGTCGATTATTTGAGCTGGTTCATCTTCACCTTCCATCCTCTATTCAACACTCTGCTGCAACTACCTTTGCTATTTCCCTCTATTATTTATGGCCTTCTAGACTAGGACACCCTTCAGCTAGTCGTTTACAATTTTTAATTTCTAGTGATTAGTTAGGATCAGTTCATATTGAACATTTTAATTGTGTGTCATGTAAACTACCAAAACAACTTCCTTTATCATTTAATAAAAATGACAATTTTTCTTCATCTGCTTTTGATCTTGTTCATTCAGATATTTGGGGTCCTTCTCCTACAACTACTATAGGAGGGGCTCGTTATTTTGTTATATTTGTGGATGATTACACTTACTTTACTTGGCTTTATCTTATACATAGTCGATCCCAACTTCCACAAATTTATTTTGAGTTTGCTACCATGATTAAAACGCAATTCTCCAGGCACCTACGGTTGTTGGTTTGTTGTCCTTTTTCTAGTCGTTTTGTTCATAGTCCATTTTCTTTTCTCGATCGTGCTGTTCTCTGCTTCCATGGTTTTCAAAAGTCCTGTTGAATTGAAAGTAATTGGTGGATCAGCCCCAATACCGCAACAGTTAACAAATCGAAAGTTGAATGGCACAAATTATATTCAATGGTCTAAGGCAATTAAGATTGCATTGACCGATTATGAAAAACAGAAGCATTTAACTGAATTTGGGCCTGTAGAAATAGATCATAATTTTGATACTTGGGTTCAAAAGGATACTCACTTGGTTAGTTTGTTGTGGAATCTTGTGGAACCTCCCATAGCTGATATGCGTACACATCTCAACTTATGTAAAGACATATGGGACTACGTCCGTCTATTGTTCTCTAGTGATCTCACCCGTATATATGATTTGTCGTTGGAATTCTTTCAGCTACAACAGGCTAGTAGGCCAGTCACTGAATACTTTACTTCCCTCAAAAGTATTAATGAAGAGTTGAATTCCCTTCAGCCATTGTCTACAGATATCAATGTTATGCAAAAAAAAAGGAGCAAACGTTTGTACTTTGATTTCTTGCGGGATTGGATCTAGAATTTGAGCCAATTAAAACTCAAATACTGAGCAGTGTGTTCCTTCCCTCGTTTGCAGAAACCTACTCCCAAGTTATGCAAGTTACTTCTCATGACACATCCGTTACTACAGATGCTGCACGATCTGCCCTCATTAGTCAAACACCCTTGGATAATAAGAACTCTGTTTCTCAAACTTCTTATTCATTTGGTGATCGTGGGACACGGGAAGGATGTGGTCATGGTCGTAGTTGCGAAGGACGTACTACGAAACCCAAATGCTCCAATTGTGGTCGTGGATATGTTCGTGAAAATTGCTCGGACCTTCATAGAAGGCTACCTCATATGGCTTATGCAGCTTCATCTGATGTGCCAGTACCTACAGAGAAGTCTAGTAATAATGAGAATGCTACATCATCCACAGTGACTATTTGAGGGGATGAATATGCCAAATTCCTTCAGTATCAAATGGCTTGTCAGGCATCTTTTCCAACAGTTTCTTTGGCTTATCGAAGTAATACTGCTACTTGTGTGTCTACCTTTTCTCATGTCTCTTGGGTCATTGATTTGGGTGCTTCAGAGTATATGTCCGGTACTTCTTTACTATTCACTGATATTCAATCCTCTCCTATTTCTTATATTACCACAGCTAGTGGTTTGTCTAATCCAGTGAAGGGTATTGGTACAACTTGTCCATCTTTTGATTTGACCTTATCTTCTGTTTTGTATGTTCCATCCCTATCCTTTAACATATTATCCGTCAGTAAACTCACCGAACAACTAAATTGCTTAATAACTTTCTTTCTTGATTCTGTGATCATTCAGGATTTGAAAAGAAGGAAAAAGATTAGAGAATGGCATGGAGCACAGGAACTTTATTATCTGGCTGGCTCGTCTGGCTCGTCTTTTTGTGTTGAAATTAGAACCCAATTTGATGTAACTATCAAAGTACTTCACAGTGACAATGCCAAAGAATATTTTTCTAAACCGTTCACTGATTTTATGTCTTCTTTTGGTATGTTTCATCAGTCTTTTCTCTCTCGCACTTCACAACAAAATGGAGTTGTAGAGTACAAAAACTTACACCTTTTTAAAACAGCCAAGTGTTTGATATTTTATATGAAGGTTCATAAAACCTTTTGGAGGGATGCTATTCTCACTGTGTGTTACTTAATAAACAGAATGCCATCCACAGTTCTACAAGGTTGATCACTTTATTCTGTCTTGTTCCTACAAACACCACCATTCCCTTTTCTTCCACGTGTCTTTGGGCGTGTTGCTTTGTCCATCAACTTGATAGTAGTACTGATAAGCTTGACCCTTGTGCTCTTAAATGTGTATTTTTAGGATATTCTCGATTGCAGAAAGAGTATCGATGTTGTAGTCCTTCTCTTCATCGATACTTTGTGTGTGCTAATGTCTCCCCCTTTGAAAATAGTCTTTTCTTCTATGATTTTTCATCCTTATCTGATTTGAATGAGAATCGTCCTTTACCTATAATTTCTCCTTTTAGTCTTTCTCGTCCTGATTTGCAAGTTTATACCAGACGACAGGTCACTTTAGAGTCTTTCCCTTCTGCTTCAGCTGCTCTATCTTCTCCCATGTTATCTTCAGATCCTACTCCTAAGCCTGCCACTAGTGACCTTGATCTTTCTATTGCACTTCAAAAAGGTACATGAACCTGTACTTTTCATCCTATTTTTAATTTTGTCTCCTATGCTACATTGTCTTCTTCTTATCATGCCTTTGTTACTTCCCTGTCCACTATTTCTATACCTAACTCTCTGTCTGAAGCATTAGCCCATTCTGGATGGTGTGTTGCCATGGAGGAAGAAATGTCTACTTTTCATGCCAATGATACTTAGGATCTGGTTGCTCTCACCCCAAGCAAGTCCACTGTTGGTTGTCGATGGATATACAATGTCAAAGTCCATCCAGATGGTTCTGTTGATCGGTTGAAAGCACGACTTGTTGCTGACTTGTTGCTAAAGGATACACTTAAATTTATGGATTGGATTTTTTTGAGAGCTTTTCTCCTGTGGCTAAGATTACATCTATTCAACTTCTTATTTCACTTACTATTATGTTTCACTGGCCACTACATCAACTGGATATCGAAAATGCCTTTTTTTTCACTGTGATTTTACTGAGGAAGTGTATATGGAGCAACTTTCTGGGTTTGTTACTTAGGGGGAGTCTGGCTTTGTCTGTAAATTGAAGAAAGCATTGTATGGACTAAAATAATCACCTAAGGCTTGGTTTGGATGATTTAGTACTATGGTGATGGATTTTGGATTGACACGATATAGTGTTGATCATTCTGGCTTTTACTGGCATTCCTTTCAAGGAAAAATATGGTTGCTTGTTTATGTGGATGATATTGCGATCACAATAGATAATACACATGGTATACATGATTTAAAGTTGTTTCTCCAAGCTAAGTTCAATACCAAAGATTTGGGCTCATTGAAGTATTCTCTGGGAATTGAAATTGCAAGATCACGTAAGGGGATTGCTCTTTCTCAGTTAAAGTATGTACTTAACTTGCTGTCAAAAACTGGTATGTTGGGCATCAAGCCAGTTGACACTCTAATGAATCCCAATATAAAACTTCTGGCAAATAAAGGAGAGTTTTTGAATGATCCCAGGAGATATCGTGGATTAGTTGGAAAACCTAATTTTCTGACAGTGACATGGCCCGATATATCATTTGCCACAAGTGTAATTAGTCAATTCCTAGATGCAACTTGTTTTAGCCATTATGATGCAGTTATTCGCATTTTGAGGTATCTAAAAGATACACCAGGATGTGGTTTGTTTTATAAAGATAATGGCCATACTCTTGTCCAAGGCTACGCACATGCAGATTGGGCTAGTTCTCCATCTAATAGACGATCCACTACAAGGTATTGTGTCTTTGTAGGAGGAAATCTGGTATCTTGGAAAAGTAAAAGCAAACTGTGGTAGTCAGATCTAGTGCAGAGTCAGAATATCAGGCCATGGCACATATATCTTGTGAATTAATTATATTTCATATGTTGATAGAATTGGGAGTTTCTTGATTACAACCTATAGAACTGTTCTGTAATAATCAAGCTGCCGTCCACAAAACCTCTAATCCAGTGTTTTATAAGCATACCAAGCATATTGAAGTTGATTGTAATTTTGTTAGAGAAAAGATCTTACAAAATATCATCAAGACGAGCCATGTCAAAACTGAGAATCAATTGGCCGATTTATTTACTAAAACTCTGGGATGAACTAGAGTACGATATATTTGTAGTAAGCTTAGAACATATGATATATATGCTCCAATTTGAGAGAGAGTGTTAATATATATTATTGATAGTAGTATTAATGTGTAGAATGTATCTGGACCATATACGACCTATTTACCCACACTAGAATTTGTATAGTCACTTTTGAATGTATATAAATTAACACATATAAACTGAGTTGGGTGTGTATGGAGTTCACTTTAATCTTATTCTTCTCACAGGAAGGAAATAAAAGGTTAATTTTTTAATAGCTAATTTTTTAATTTTTTGTTAATTTGACACTTTTACCCTTTAATATTATATAGATATATATATAAAAGGAAGATAAATTTGACCATTTAAAAAAAAACCAATTTTTTCTCTAAATCGTAACTAGCCAACGAACTTTCAATGCCATATTAATTTGTTTGTTTTTCTTCTCAATCTCTTATTTCAAGCTAGAACTTGTCCCTCTGCAAACATGCTAGCTAGGAAGGACGGTCATGCCTATGTTTTGACGTCGGATGATTGTCCCTCACTGCATACGTATACAAATTGTGAATAACCAAGTGCCTAATAAGTCCAAATGCCCAAAAAAAGAAACCACGATCAACATTATGCTGATATATATATATACACACACATAAACATAGAGGGTAAATTTTATTTTACACCCTTGCATTTGATGTTGAATCTTACTCTAATATTTATACTTTTAATGGTAAAAGTTAGTTTTTCATACTTAATATTATACTTTAATTTGGGTTATTCTGTTAAAAATAAAGTAATACTTGATTAAAAGTACAATGAATTAATTATTAATTAAAAATAAAAAATTTAAAATAAAATTCAGCGTAGAATGTAAAAATACACAGTATAATTTATCATATATGAATTGTTTGTTAAATAGTAGGCGAAGTGAATGACTTTGTTGAGCTATTAGATTATCTTCCCCCACAGATAACCCCCCTTTTTTTAATGCCATTTTGCATTTGATGTACTTGCCATAATGGACATGAAAATACCATAAAAATTTACTAAGATTCCACCGTTTGATGTCCCTAATTTCGGATTTCGTAACTTAAAATTTACCCAAAAAAAAATACTAACTTACAGCTGTTTGATTGGACATCAATTGTTACATATTTATATATTCAAATTACACTTGCACACATCATAAAAAGATATAAAATCTATGTTTTGTGCAGATTCCATCTCCATATCTCCAAAGTGAAATATGTGTTGATTTCCATCACAAAAACAAGAAATTAAGCTACATTGAGGATGTTGAGAAGAAAGCATGCTGCACAACACATCAAAGGATTGAAGCTATTTTAGAAGAAGAAGAAAATTCAGTTGAAATCAATGCAAAGAGATCAGAATCACTATTCTGGAAATTTCTACAGCAGAGGATCATATTCGAATATGGTTTTACTGTATTCGAATATAAGCTTCTTCACAGCAACGAATTCCATGTGACCCCAACTTCTCCATGTGATGTAACCTGCAATCCAGGGAGGGCAAATCAGTAAAAAATATAGGAGAAAAGAGGAGCCATCATGAGGACTACATTCGGTTAGAGGAGAGAGAAAGAAGGGGGAGAGAGACACACGCAGAAAAACACAGAACAGTCGGGGGAGAGAAATTCAGTTTTTGTAGAGAGAGTTTTGGAGAGAAATTTATTGAGAGTTCATAGTTTTACATTTGAATTTCAATTCGGCATTGGAGTTTTTGAGATTTACATTTTGAATTCATTTCAATTTCTGTAATCAGATTTTCAGTTCTAAATCCATTAAACTTTCATTTTCAAATTGAAATGTCTTCAATTCAGATTTCCATTTCTGTTTTTCTTCTTTTTAACATGCTCGGCTAAGTCTTCTTGGGCCAAGGCAAGGGTAATGCCCTTCCAATGAATCTCAAGTGGCCGAACTTCATGAATTTACTTTGAGTTCTTATGATTATCAAGTCAATTTGCAGCTGGGTGTCTTAGAACTCATTGATTCAAGACCCGATTAATCCAAATTTGTATATCCTATTGATGAGTTCATAGGTGTTGCTTAACTTAGAACTCTCATAACATTGTTGTATGTGGGTTGCTAGAATTTGAACTCCTATTGTCCTTAAAATAGGTTATGCACATTGAGTGTTTAATCCATGGTTTGTTTCAATTGAAATTAATTTTCTCAAAAATCAGTACAAATTGATTTGGTAATTTATAAACTCTTGGCACTTGAAATTCATTCGGATTGGTATTAAACTTGTCTTGCTCAACCTTTTTTATCACTTAATCTTTTAGTTTAAATTCACTTTGCTTTTGGAAAATTAGTTCAAAACCATCAACCAACCAAATCAGATTTTAATTTTCTGTTTTACATTTTTCTGTGAGTTGTGTTTTGCCAAATTAATCTCCATTAGAGTCATTCACTTCATTACTCCCTAGATCCCTGTGGAAATGACCTGGGACTTACCAGTTATTTTGTGCTTCAACCACACCTTGCACTTGGGGGAAAACTTGTCTTGATTTACCTCACTTAACATTTTCTTTAAATTTGAATTTATATTTGAGCTTTTATTTTGGAGTGAGGTAATTAAACAAGAACAAGCACTGTTTGATAGCCTTTTCTAGTTAGTACGGTAACTTTCCATTCAATCCAAACTTAAGTCATAAAATAATCGTTTTACTCTAGAATCTATTTTCAATTTTAATTCACATTTTGAGCATTCAAAAATTTTAAAAGTATTTTATAGCAAATTTCATACAAGTTTAATAAATTTTGAATTAACCTGGACTAATCGTGCCATTAAATAAATATTTTATCTCATGGGTCCATTTTCTAATCAAATTCATATTATGGGAGTTCGAAAAGGATAAGGATTTTTTAAAAAAATTTATATCAGCTTAGTAAAATTTAAATAAATCTATGCTCGAATCGTAAAATAATTATTTTACTCCTAGATCAATTTTTTTCTCCATGATCTTTTTCTCACCCCCACTTATATTATTGCAAAGTGATCGTGACTGCTATTAAGATGTAGCTTGGGAAAAAAAAAAAACTATAATTTGTTCTTTTTATTGTTACAAGTAAATGTGGAAAATGAGTCGAATAGAGCCGAGATTTGATTTGTTCAAACTTGGTTCGAACTTTTTATAATGAACTCGAGCTTAATTCGAATTTTTATATAAACTCAAATTCGACTTGATAAAAAAGAATTTAAGATGAAGCTCGATAAAGAAGAATTTAAGATCAAGCTCGATAAAGAAGAATTTAAGATCAAGCTCGACTCGCGAATAACTCTAACCAAAACAATATTGTTCTAGTTTAAAATATAATAAATAAAATATTATAAAAAATATATAATAAAAATATTATTAAAAATATATATTATCTTAACTAGCTTTCAAGCCGAGTTTTTCTAGGATCGAGTTCAAGTTCGAATCTAAGTGAGCCATAACTCAAGTTCAGTTCAAGTTTGTTTTAGTCACAAACCAAACTCGAGTCAAACTTTTTTCAAATTGATCTCGCGAACAGTTTAATTCGTTGTCACCCCTGGCTCTAAGTTAAAATATTTTTTTGTGAATTTTTTTTTTGAGAAGCAAAAAAAGTATTCTTTTGGAATTAATTTTTAAAATTTTTGTTTATTTGATATATTTACGTTTCATAGTTTGAATGAAGCCCAAAATATAAGCATGTAATTTTGATCATTTTAAAAGAAAAAAACCAAAAAAAAAAAAAAAGTTAAAAGCTATCAAAAGATAGGATTCCCGTCAGTAAAGTCACTTGGGCTGTTAGCACCAAATCCTGCCCATTTTCTCCCATAATTTGGCCACCAATATTTTTTCCGACCAAACGTAGGTTAAGGTGTTGCGCTAATGTATTCTGTTTGACTTTTATATGATTTATATATATATATATATATATATATAAGGCTCATATATATACATATATATATTCGTTTTGGATAATAAAAAAATTCTAAAAAAAGTAAAAAATATTACAAAATTTTAAAACTTATTCACTTTTTATTTTACTGTACAAATTATAAATCCATAATTTATTTTATTTTATCTCACTTTTTATCATTTCAAATGTACCAAAAGGGTGTAGAGTGCATGTAGAGTTTAACACGCTCTCTTAGCATATAATATCCACAATTAATTGATTAAAAAATGATAAGTACTTATCGATCAAAATAAGACTATCATTGGATATTATTTTTAAATTATTAAGAATTTGTTTTCAAATAATTTCAACAACCATCACTTTTATTGGTTGGTAAACTGCGGTACTTGGTTGCCTTGTGAACCCTAATTTCAAGGACATATATATATATATATATATATATAATTGTACTAATTTAAAAGAAAGAAAAATAATATTTTGTATTAATATAAACTCCATTTGGACTATCAAATTTTACCCCAAAAAAAACTCTAAATATGCATCAAATTTTACCATCAAGTTTTTTGGTAAATTTACATGGAAGCATAAAATCATTTAATTTGGAAATGGTATTATTAAATTTAAAAAAAATAAATAAAGATAAAAAAAAGAACGTAATAAATAATTTAAATATATTTCTAAAAATAAAAAATGATATAGAAGAAAAAGTATTAAATTGAAAATTAGTTTTAATAGAGTATTAGATTGAAAATATTTTTCAAAAATAGTATTATTTAGACCAAAACCTCAAATTTTTATTAAATTGCATATATTGAAGGGAAAAAAAGAAAAAAAATGAATATCACATTTCTAATTATTAGAAAAATATAAGATTGTCAAAATTGAAAATTAGTTTTGATAGAGTATTAGATTGAAAATATTTTTTAAAAACAGTATTATTTATAGGCCAAAAACTCAATATTTTTTTATTAAATTGCATATATTGAAAGGAAAAAAGTGAAAAAAAAAATATCAATATAATATGTGCAATTATTAGAAAAAAATATAAGATTGTCAAAATGTAGGCTGCTTGCATGATCTGTTGTCCCAAATAGCAATACTAGAGGGGGGTGAATAGGGTTGCTTAAAAATTTTGCAAATAAAAATTTTAACCCTAAAACAAATATGTCAAGATGAATATGAAATGCACCAAAAAAAATTATTCAATATTTGTGAATGAAGAGTAAGTGCTAGTATTTGCAATAAATATAAAGAGAATGGAAGAGAAACAAACACAATCGATTTATAGTGGTTCGGCTTCAATGTTGCCTACGTCCACTCCCCCAAGGCCTTCCTTGAGATTTCTCCATTATTCTTTGAAGAGCTTATTACACACTAGCTTCCCAAGGTGCTAGAAACATTTTCCAAGTGATTTTATTCCCAAATCACTCACACAAGTCTTTCTCAAAGAAAGTCCCTTGTTTTGGTCCTAACACTTGAACCAAAACCAACAAGAGCTCACCCAACTCTCACAAATTAAAAGGGCTTTAAATTTTCCTTTCTTACAATAACAATGATGAGTTTAAAACTCAATCAAATCAAAAAGAAACTCTCACAAGTTGAATATGAAAGATGAAGCACAAATGTGAGAAGAAATCACTCTATGTTTGCAAAGTTATGGAATTTCTTGTATCTCTTTGTAAGCACTTCTTTCTTGCCTTGTTCATCTTCTTGAAATTAAGTTTGAGGCTCTATTTATAGATGAAAATCTCCAAATGGTCGTTACTAAGTGAAAAGACACTTTTGCCCTTGAAAGAAATTGAATTTCCTTACTTCCAATGCTGTCTTTCAGATTCAGATTTTCTAAGATATATTTGTGACCGTTTTTCACGCTCATAACATTCAAATCTGACATTGTGTCAGAGTAAAGACTTTGTAGATATATAAGTCAGCTATCACATGTCAAATTTTGAGCTTTATCCAATGGTTAGATAGACAGATATGGCTTCTGAACCGAGACCAGCTTCTGATAGCTTTTTCTGACATTCTGAATCTGTGTTTCCTGTTTAAGCTTCCGTTTCACCAGGATACTTTTAGAATTAGAAGAAACTTAAACTACAAAAGTTGTAGCTTTTTTAGTCTTCTTTTCACACACCAAAAATTAAAATTTTTAAAGTTGTAGAGTATGAGTTATGTCTCAAAAATTAAGACTAGCTCCAGAATCTAGAATTAAAAACCTTTCTATAATGACTAATATTCCAACTCATGTTTTGATATCTTAACGTCAGATCCACAAAAATTTCCCTTCGGTAAAGTTGTAGATATAGAAGTCTAGTTTACTATATTAAAATTTTATAATAATTGAACCGTTGGATCTTAAGATATTATCTATATACTGACATATGTCTGATTTATCTGTTTACCCGAGTTAACCTCTAATTCAAATCTTCATCTTACTTTGATTTCTATTACTCCCAACTTTGAAATTCCTTTATTCCATCATCCAAATTATGTAAAAAATATCTAAAAAATAATATCAATCTCTTCTAACTCTATTATCTTGAATCTATCAAATGAATTGTAACATTTCTTACAATGTCTATTTGAAAATTTATTGTGAAAATTTAATTTAATATTTGTTATCATCAAAATCAATTATAAAACTAACTTTATAAACCTTGGGCCAACATAATCTATGAACAAAAGGTGACAAATAGTTCAGAAAAGTAAAAGTAGAGTGAGATTATTCGTACTTTATAATATTGAATTCTTATATTTTATTTATTTTTTATTAAACGAGGTTACATAATTATTCTCTTTTTTTTTATTTGATAAAAAAATAAAGTGATGTGGCATTTATTTTTTAAGAAGTAAGGTGTTTGGTTGATCAAAATTAACTAAAATTTATTAATTTTTATCAATTTTTTTATATTTTCTTTCAATTAAATTTAATCGTATATTACTTTTATATTTTTATTGCACTTTTTTATTATTATTTTTTTTTAACCAACCATTTCCTAAATGTGAACATGCAAGGGATATTTGAGAAAACAAAGAATCTGACGTATCAGATACGGGCAGATCAAAAAGATTTTTTTTGGTTGAATTTTAGACACTTGCACAAATCAACGGATAGTTTTCCTCGTCCACGTCAACTCCAAACCGCTTACTTTGAATGTTGAAACCCCGTTTTGATTCTTCCTCCGTACCTTCCCATGACGCCATTCCGAACCGCTAAACATGGAGAAAGATCCAAACACCCACTACGTTTTCCTCGAAACACACCC
The DNA here is from genome assembly GCA_019916065.1 of Vitellaria paradoxa. Lineage (NCBI taxonomy): Eukaryota > Viridiplantae > Streptophyta > Magnoliopsida > Ericales > Sapotaceae > Vitellaria > Vitellaria paradoxa. The sequence goes on along the minus strand of CM034233.1, from coordinate 71,992,946 downwards.
TCCAAAAAAATGATAATTACCATAGTATACCATTGAAATTTGATGTAAAAGTAGATGTCCTTCTTTAATTCAAAAATTAATACATAATTTTTTTTTGCAATTTAAATTAAAATATGAAATTAATAAATTTTATTAAATTTAAATGGATATTCGTGTCTCAATGTGCCATGAAAACTTGTATGTAATTGAACAAAAAATATTTTTGGGAGAAATAAAATAAAATTTATTTATGAATTTTATAATAATTTTTTTTAAAATAAAAAAATATTTTATTTTAACATAAAATAGGTAAAAATATATTTTTATTTATTCACTTCTTCAATTTTTTCCTTTTATTAACTCCATCTCATTAGACTTAACTTTTGTTAAATTTAACAAAATTTATTAATTTTATATTTTAATTCTAATCACCAAAGAATTATATTAACTTTTAATTTATAGGAAAATAAAGAAAATTTTAGTCAAATTTTAATGGCTAAGGTGCAATTGCATTTAAAAAAAATTACAATCACATCCCATTTCCTTCCCCTACACCTCTTTGCTACCGTGATAACCATTTGAAGTTTTTACGTGGCATTCTCGCGACTCACTTTTTTCCTTTTACGTCCATTAAGAGGTTGTTTGGGTAGTTAAAAAGTGGCTAAAAATTGAAAAAAATAAAAAATTTTAGTCATTTTTTGGTGTTTAGAAGATCAATTAAAAGTAACCAAAATAATTCGTTGGAACGGTGCAAAGTAAGACATTTCAATGATTTTGGTCAAAAAGTAGTACGAAAAAATGACAAATTTTGAAAAAAGTGAGAAAAATAACTTTTTGGAGTTTTTTGTTACTTTTTGTAAAAGTTGGTAAAAGTTAAATTTTGAAAATAAATACACGAAAAAATGAAAATGGCAATAGTTGGTAAAAGTAGGTAAATATTTGTAATTTTTTGTAACTTTCTGTAATTTTTGGTCTAACCAAACAGGGCCTAAATATTAATTGTTTTTATGAATAAAATAGCATGGTTAATGTTATTCAATAAAAAATTAAATTTTAATTAAAAATAAAACTAAAAAGTCAGAATTAATCATTTTGAAAACCCCCCAAAGGCTTTGATTAATAGAAATGATAGAAAAGTAAAAAAAAAAAAAAAAAGGAGAGAGAGTGGAATTGAATTTTTCTTTCTCCCATAGTGGAGAGTTTCCTTTTCACAATATTATTTGATTAAAAAAATAAATAAAAATATATATTTATTTATTATAATTCAAATATTACATAAAAATATTTTTAAAAAATATGTATGTTCTACTTGTCAAAATTTTTAATCCCATTCTCTTCATTCATCCTCTCTTTTTTTCTTCTTATTTTTGTGAAAATACCCTATATATTTTTTTCTCTCTTTTTTTTTCTTAAACCAAACATGAGAAAATTATCTATTCCCTCCCATTTTTCTTCGCCCTTTTCTTCCATTCCAATTTTTCTTCCAACCAAAAACATATAGTGGGACAAACTGATAGTTTTAGAGAGAGAAAGGAGGGACCAGAGAGGGAAGAAGGGACCAGAGAGAGAAGAAGATGTTGAAGTCGTGTTACAGGCCGCTCGAACGATGCTTCGGTGGCGCCGGCGGATGCTGTGGCGGAAGTGGTGGCGATGGGCTACTGTGGCACATGGACTTGAAACCTCACCCGTCTGGGGACTATTCTATTGCGGTTGTTCAAGCTAATTCTTCACTTGAAGACCAGGGCCAAGTTTTCACCTCCCCTTCCGCCACCTACATCGGAGTCTACGACGGCCACGGTGGCCCTGAAGCGTCTCGCTTCATCACCAACCACTTGTTCTCTTACCTCCACAGTACCTTCCTCAACCCTAATTCCCAATTACGTATCTGTGTGCATGTACGTTATAATTTTATTTTTCTTTTTATTTCAATTGGAGTGAACAGAGTAAGAACTGAGGTATTGCGGATTTAAACAGATGTAGATGTTAGAGGTTAGGTTTTGCTGCTTGTTTATTCTGATTTTTCTCAGTGACCAAACGCTTGTGTGATTGCTGTGAAAGTTAACAGGCAAGATAATCTCGAGTATTGTTTGTTATTATCATTATTTTTCTTAAATGAAAGCTTTTAAGACATGGGTTTTTTTCTAACTTAATCGATTGTGGTTTTCCCAGAGTTAAAACCACGAGTTTTTTTTTTTTTAATGGAAGGTTATAAATGGGTTTTATTCATTTATCAATTTTGGTTTCCCAGAGTTCTCTTCGGAACAAGGTGGATTGTCTGCAGAGGTGATAAAGCAGGCATTTGATGCAACAGAGGAGGAATTCTTGCATTTTGTGAAGCGATCATGGCTGGCTCAGCCTCAGATTGCTTCGGTTGGATCTTGTTGTCTTATTGGGGCAATTTCCAATGACATTTTGTATGTGGCGAATCTTGGGGATTCGAGGGCGGTGCTTGGCCGAAGAGTATCGGATGGCCGGAAAAGTAACTCTAACATGGTGGTGGCAGAGCGCTTATCAACAGATCATAATGTAGGGGTTGAAGAGGTTAGGAAGGAAGTTGAGGCTCTTCATCCCGATGATTCCCACGTTGTGGTGTATACTCGCGGAGTTTGGCGAATTAAGGGCATAATTCAGGTATCAAAATATGGCTTTCTTTCTCTTGTCAAATTGGATTGCTATGGGTGAATATTAATCATTCATTTCTGATAATGAGCGTCGATGTCAATTTTTATGTTATATTTGACTATGGATTTCATTTTGTTTAAAATTAATTAACTAGCACTTGATGAGATGGGTTTTAATTGCAGTATGTTGTCATCATATTGGGGACCAATCTTTTTTGGAAATAAAAAATGGTCAGAAATATGAAATTTTAATTAATTTCACAGTAAAAAGGATAATTTTGTTTACTGGTTTTGTGTTCTTTGCATCTTCCATCTTCCAAAAACCTATCATATAGGACTGGTTTTTGCTTTAAATTTTGTAATTCAAAGACAACTATTTTGGTCTTTGAATGCTTGATTTTGTGTTGAATGTTTAATTTGTATTTGGGCTTCTCCTATTTGCCCGTTAAACTGTTGAAATTCTAAAACTGGTATGGTTTTCATGGTAGTTCATATGTGGAAAATGCTTGATCTTTAACTTTTTTTTTTTTTCCTTTGTTAGATATATGGGTTTTCTTCTGGATTAAGCTTTTGAGGCCTTACAGCTGCTTGATCATAGCAAGGATGAAGTATTCTTTTATTTGAATTTTTTCTTGTCTTTTGATTTAACTCTACATATAATTTTGTGAGCAGTGAGTATATATGCTTTATTATCTTGACGGCAATTTATAGTTAATGTGGTTTCTAGAGAGACTCTTCTTTACATCTATTTCCTTATCTGTACATTACATTGAGCTAATGTAATCTGTGATAGTCAAATTTGTTTAATCATTTTCGTTACTCTAGTGTGATGATCTTAGAGTAGGAGAACCTTTTTAACTTGTACAAGAGGTCTTTGTTGACAGATCAAAAAAGAATATTTCTTTTTTAATCTTTGGATAATGGCTTAGATTAATCATTATTGTGGAACATTATTCTGCACAAATATTGTTCTTATGCTCTTAGTGCTCTTTCTTTAATTTTGTCCCTTTTTGACAATTTGATAGTTTTCATCCCTTGTACCTTTAATCTGACCTATGTTGCTGAACTATAAAGAAGACTGTTCCATTCCCCTTTTCCCATCCTTACTCTGAATGGCGTGTCATGCCTTGTTGGCCACCCTTTCATGCAGTTAAAAATAAATGCTTGATGTGTTTGTAAGGCTCAGAAGTCACGAGGTGCTCATATGATCTTAGGTTAAGGTGCGACGCTAGTTGAAATACTTCATTATCTTTTTGTCCAGGTGATTTGAACCATGTGATTATGATGGTTTGCTTACCATTTTGAATATGAGATGCATGTTTCCTTTAGCTATCAAAGAGCTATAGTATAAGTTCTGTGGCTATGGCTATTACAATGAGCACATGGCCACAATGGTTTCTACTTCTGGACCATTGGATTGGACTTTAAAATGTCACATGCTATTGGTTGTACCAGACAACCTTTTATTAATGCCTCTGTAATAAATATTTTCTTTAGTTGGTAGCTTTTACATGCATAATGGAGTTGATTTGTGTATGTATTACAATATCATATGTTCAAAAGATCTTTCTGATCTTTCTTATTATTCTTAACCCCATTATAGGTGTCCAGATCAATCGGAGATATTTATCTGAAGAAACCCGAGTTTAACAGGGACCCTTTTTTTCAGCAATTTGGATTCCCTGTTCCTTTAAGAAGACCTGTAATGTCAGCAGAGCCTTCTATATTGATTAGAAAGTTAAGGCCACAAGACGTGTTCTTGATTTTTGCATCTGATGGTCTCTGGGAGCAACTAAGTGATGAAGTAGCTGTTGAAATTGTCATGAAATATCCAAGAGTTGTAAGCCCCACTCCTGCTCTTTTGATTATTCACTCTATTCGTCATTGCATTGTTGTTCTTTGCTATTACAGTGTATGGCATGTGAGTTGGGATTTACTCATCATATCAGTATGATGTCATTAATCAGATTTCTGAATGCTTATTGCTTCTAATGGGATAGCAATGGTTTTTTATTTTTTAATTTTTCTTTTTTCTTTGTACCAATTTAGGGAATAGCAAAGCGATTGGTTAGAGCTGCCCTTCGAGAGGCAGCCAGGAAAAGAGAAATTAACTATGATGACATAAAAAGAATTGAGAAGGGGTTTCGGCGTCATTTCCACGATGATATCACAGTGATTGTCATGTATCTGGATCATCAACAGGGCTCTCCGAATGTTAAAGTCAAGGATTACTGCGCGGTTGATTGCACTAGCGTCCCAGTTGATATTTTTGCACTTAATTCAGATGAAGCAGACAATATATCTCATACTTCTCCTTGACCTGTCGTTGGCGCCTCGTACAGCCCTGTGGATATGGTAAATTTTGTTCTGTTGGGTGAGCTAAACAGGGAATATATGGGATGTCAAGCAAATATTTAGAGGAAGGGGTGTTGTATATAATCTTGTAAGGGAGGGATGATAGATTGAAGCTGTTGACTTCCCGGCTTGGGTTGTGACCACTTATTTTTGTTCCCCTTCTTGTTCTTCACATTATTATTATTATTTTTCCCCTTCTGTAACCATGTTTTGTACTATTGACATTGATGTACAAATTCTCTCTGTTTGTTTTCTCTGTTGGGTTAGGGTTTTATATGTTTCTCTTACACAAACTGGTGTGTTATGTATATGACAGTATTCGTCATCTTTGCGTTTTTATGTCCATTTCAAGAAAACAGTGGAAAGGGCTACCAGTCATAACAACCCTCTTTGGATGTGACTAAAGGGGTTCCTACGAACTTGGAAAAGGCATCGTCACAAGAGGAAGTCCCTTCGAACCCGGAAAGAGGAGTTTGTCATTATAGCCTCGCCGAAGTGCGAATGTTACTTGAGCTTTTAGATTGGAACATCTGATTCACGAGTGTCACTTGAGGTTTGAACTCACAATCACATGTGAAAGTGGAAATTCTGGTGCACAACTCTCGCCTTAGGTTTGAACTCAGAGTCACATCATCTGGGAGTGGGATTTTACCCGCTGCACACGCCATCTTGTCTTGCACCTCGGTGGTGGATGATGTTTTACTTGTTTCAGAATTTATGACGTGAAAGTCTTGTATACTGGTTTATATTTATTTATTTAACCTTGGGTGCAAAAGGCGATACCCTCGCCCCTAGGGTCTCCACCTCCGGCTCTAAGGGAATGGTGGAGGAGATAAATCGCGGTACACGGCAGCCTCCTAGATAAAAAGATCAGTGCCTGGTGCCCACAAAGAGTCACCCCCACAAGAGGGTGAAACTCTCACACTGTGGCTGCTAGGACTCGAACCTGTATCTTTGGGTGCAATCTGCTATCCGAGTACCAACTGTGCTACGCCCGCGGGGCTTATTTAACCTAATTCATTGATATACACCAAATGGTTCTCATTTCTCTCTCTCTCTCTCTCTCTCTCTCTCTTTAATCCTCTTTTGCGTTTTGGGATGTTAATTAAGTGGATGATCTTGAATTTTTATTTTAACTTTAGAGTTGAATTTGACTCATTAAATTAACGTAAAATTTCATTCAACAATTAAAACGTTTTCATTTATTGGATAAATTTTTATAAGAATTCAAATATTGAAAATACAATTTCAATTCTAAAGTTATATTTTAACTTTACAAATTCCTAATCCAATTAAATGAATAAGGGCATCTTGAAGTTTTATTGAATTTGAAGTTGAGTTTGAGTTTTTGAATTCGTGTGAGATTTCATCGAAAGATTAAGGTTAAGATATTTTTATTTACTGAATAAATTTCCAGTGGGTGGTTTTTGATGATCACAAAAAACAAGCAACACTAGTGTCACTTCATAATTGTCTTCATTTTTTTTTTAAATTGCCTACAACTTCCCATTGTAGCCAATCAGACAAAGGCTCTGCTGAAGAATTTTTTTTTGCCGATCCATCTATCACAGTGATATGTTTGTTGAGTAACTAATAAAAAATTATACCCAAAATATTAACAGTTGTCTAATACATATTGAGTCCTTTCATTGACTCCTTTAACTATAGACTCTACAACTTTTCTAATACATCAATAACTAAAACAGACGAGACAATTATACAAGTCATTAAGGATATTCTTAACTTTCTAAAGACAGGCTGACATATTTTGTAAATATTGAATAACTAAAAGATATTAACTTTTTTGCAATTCAAATGTTTTACCCATGACAACGCTTTAAGGCATGCTATTGCTTCCGCCATTAAAAAAATTAAGTTTAAATAAAAAATTAAAATATAAGTTTAAGATTGAAGTTGCATTTTTAATTTTTAAATGCTTATGAAAATTCATTTAATGAATGAAAACATTTTAATATTAGTTGTTGGATGAAATTTCACATAAATTCAATAATTCAAATTTAATTTCAAATTTATAAAATTCAAATAAAACTTTAGGATCCCCTCATCCTTGACTGATTTCCAAATTTTAATTTGCAAAACTTAATTAATTCTCAACTTTAATTTGAGGAGCCTAACAGAAAGGAAAAAAAAGTTACGTAATTTTGTCATTTTGTATTATTAATAGTTTATCAAGTCATTTATGCCTTTAGGAATATTGTATTATTGAGACACTTTGATTTAATGTTAAGTTTCCTAGTTTAATTTGGTTTGGTTTTAACTAGCAATACACCAATACTAGATCATACAAATGCAGAAAGAGGAGAGGGTAATATTAGTTGTGATGTTAAGTCCTTGACATCAGTCTTATGAGTCATTAAATTAAAATCGGACAGTTCTGTGATTAATTACATTAAAAAATATGCTGTTTGAAATTTCTACATAAACCGACCATAACAAGATTTAATAAACTTTTGTAGTTTTCTCGAAAACCTTTCTACGTTTGCCTTTTTTCTCATCCTTTGTTTTCTATATATTTATGATTGTCAAATTGGAATTCGAACTGTGAATCGAAATTCTAAATTTAAGAATAGTAAATTGTATCGAATTTTGAATAATAAAATTTATTACACAATTACAAAATAATAGAAAAATAATATTTTGTATATTAAAAATATATAATATATAAAATCATTAATATTTATGTAACTATCAATTGAATTTAACAAAAAAATATAAAATTATTCGTTATTAAAATCATACACTTCAATCACCAAAATGTTACATTACAACTCATTAATGCTTGTAAAATCTGAGACAAAAAAAGTATAAAGTAATATTTCATTATCTTATAAATTTTTTTACAAAATGCAACATTTTAGACAATTACGAGGTTATTATGGAATTTAAGAAAATTTTAGAGGCAGTGTTTCTCTAATTTATGGATTATGAAATCTTAGAAAACAACATGTGACATTAAAAATTCAAGATGACTTGTATGAAGATGATGTGTAAGTATTATAAGATTCACACGTTCTAAGGAGGTCTCCAACTTTTTTTTTTTTTCTAATAGTAGTTTTCTTTTTTGGGAAGTAGGATCTAAACACCCAAGTAATATTTGGATCGCTTTTTTTAACTTATGGTATCATAAGAACAATAATTATTAATAAACTGATTATATTCATCTCAATTCATCACAATTAATCACTTCACTCAATTCGAAATTAAAATTTAAATTATGAATTGTGCAATTTTAATAATTATGGTCAAATAAAAAAGTTTCAAAAATCTCTAATTTTTTTCAATTTTTTCTAATCAAATTTTGTCATGTGTCACCTTTACATTAATTTTTTTTGTTAATTTTTTGAACTTTTTTGAACTCCAAATGTTTGCCCTGAAGTGAAAAGTGAATGGGAAGAAATGATTAAGAGAAAAGAAGAGAGAATGATGATGTTTTCCTTTTTAGTTTGAAAGAAAAAAGGAAGGAAATTAGAAAGAAAAAAAAAAAAAAGATAGCAAGTAGAATATTTTTTCTTTCTGGCCTCTCATTTTTTTTCCCTTTCGACTTTGGGAAGGAAAATTAAGGAGAGAAAAATATTAAAAAATGAGTCTCACTTATTTTTCAAACATGTTTTTATACAAAATTTTAATAATAATAAATACACATAATTATATATATTTCACACATTTACTTCTCTAAAATGAAACAAGATTGAGAAAGAAAAAATTTCCACCCTTGAAATTATTCCCATTTTTTCCTTTAGTTTCTTCATTCTTCCTATTAAATGGAGGATTAAAGTATTTGTTCACGCATGTATCCCAAGTTTTGTCTGTTTATTCTTTATTTCTTTTTAGGTCCCTCCCCTTAGCTTTTCTCATCCTCTTTTTTCAATTCCTACCTGGTTTGGCAAAGAATTTCCTTCCTCCCCAATTCTTCTTTGCTTGCACTACAAGCAAGTATCTACGTACGATACAATATTTTCCTAGAAGGTTCTGAATCAACTTGTAGTTGAGTTCCTTTCTTTCTTTCTTCCTTTCTTCTTTTTTTTCTTCATTTTTTATTCATTTTCTATTTCAGTGAAGTCTTGATAATGCATAAATTGATGATTGTTGTTACAAAAATAATTAGGAACACGCGATATCTTCTTGAGTACAACAGAAATATACTCAGCATTGATTTAGTAATTAATAAATCGTAGCAGTTGGGTCCTATCATTTAGCAATGTTATGTTAGTGTAATTCTAACGATAAATGTAAAATAGTAATAAATGAATTGAATTTATTATCTTATAATTTTCTCAATTAGTTTATTTTTTTATAAGTGGCAGATAGATGTGACATTTGAACATGTTGTATTTTATTCTAATACTCTTTCTCTCACACATATTTAATGTTGAGTCGGAAGCATTAAATGTGGAATGAAAGGTATTTAAAGAAAAATAAACCGCTATATACTTTAGTATATACATATAAGATACAAAATCTTACTATTCAATTATTTACATATTAATTTATTCATACTACTTTTCTTTAAATACAAGACTTAATTTCAAAATTCAAGTGTGCTTACTATTATCAACTATTTACATTACACTTTACTTTACAATTCTCTCAAGTCGTCGGAGGTCTTTCGTTGATGACCCTTTTCGGTCATTTCCTCTGACGTCTTTTACTCTACAAGTTTGAATTTTGTTTTTTCGATTGACGTAGTGAGTAAGTCTGACTGTATTTTTTTTTAATTGTTGAGTAATGATAAAATTGAAACCACTGCAATATATATTTGTTTTTTTTAATATTTTGAATTTCAACATTTTGGCAAATTAATTTGCAAATGAGGCGCCAATTTGGAGGAGGTTGATAACCTTTTTTCCTGTCCCATGCAAAGATGAATAAACGGGTGGGGATTATTTGACATTTTTTATAAGTTTAAGAAAAATATATTTGGACCATACTTACTAAAAAAAATAATAATAAAAATAAAAGAGGGGGTTTAGTGGTCCATGATTATTGACTTTTTATTTTACCGACTACCAGCTATGAGTTGATAAAATAAAATGCATTTAATATTTTCAATGAGCATTTTATTATAATGATTTAGAATTAAATTTGGATTAGATGGGGAGGTATGTCAATGGCCTTTGTATTTTGTATTTCTTTATTTTCTTTATTCTTTTAATGTTACCACTTTAAAAATATAAATGTACATAAGCAAAATGTAAGATGTGACTAATAGTATAAGTTAGTTGATTAGAAATTGAGTGAATTATTGTTAAAATATGATGAAATACTTCCATTTCACAATGCTTGAGTAGAGTTAATGTTAGTTTCCTATATGTAATATTTAACATCTTTTTAATACAACACGTTTTAAAATTACATGAGTAACTAGTTATATTAGAATTCTGTGGCTAAATGTACGTGATGAAATTAGTATCAAAATAGATGATCACTTAGATAATTTTTACGTTATTAATTTTACTCAAAACAAACAATATTTTAATGTAAGAATATAAGTCAATTATTCTAATATATATATATATATATATATATATATAGGAATATGAATCACATAAAGAATGTAGATGGTTTCCTCAAGTGCCACAGACAACCTCCAATTACAATATTGCAGTAGATTCATACAAATTTTACAAAAAATTGTTTGTAATTTTTATAGGTACCTTTGGAGTGATAAAAAATGAGAAAAAATAAAATAAAGTGACATAAATTATAAGTTCGTAATTTGTACGGTGAGATAAAAAGTAAATAATTTTTAAATTTTCTTAATATTTTTATCATTTTTTAAATTTTTTTGTTACTCCAAATAGAGTCTATATTACACTTAAACATGGCCCTATAAATAAAATCATGACGGGGTGCAAATTGAGTAGGTTAAACTCGTAAAACCCAACCGCAACTCGAAAAAAGATATATTTGGACATTTTTTTTTTTTACAATGAATTTATTATGTATTAAAAGTATATATGAACTCGAATTAATTTAGGTTGGGGCATTGGCATCCCATGTAAGTTATCTGAAAAGTTCTATACTCGAATATATATATATATAATTATTTTAACTATTGAGTTAAATGCATGTCACTATAAGGTTCAAAATATATACTAAAAAAAAATCAAGAAAAATCTAACTTTTCATTTTTTTTTCTCACGCACACACTATGGTGGCATTTGTCTCACCAAAATATTAATAATAATAATAAAATAATAATTTTATAACAGATTTTTAACTTTTTTTCACTAAATACAAAATAAACTTTTGTTAAGTTTTTATAATTTTTAAAAAATTTTATCAAATATGCAACTACCAACGAAAATATTTCGTGTCCAAAAAGGTGCAAAATTGCACTTTTTTTTTTTTTTTAATCTACCCAAACTACTCTAAAACCAGCCTTTAAGAGTTAGGATTTGAAAATTAGAATGCTATTGAGTATGATTCATTGCAGTTTGATTGTAAGTAAAGCTGTAAGTTCAGTCAAAATGGTACAAATTTTGACATGAATCAGTTTAAAAATGTTATGAAATGTGGATGTGTTCTAATCAAATTGATTTATATTTAGATTTGAGTTGCTTGCATTTATTTAGTATAATCTCTTAAGTATTGCAAAATTATCGAAACATATTTGAGTTGAGTTTGAAAAATTAATAAACAAATTGTTGGGTAAAATAAGATTCGGACACGTGGAGTGTCGAACAAATGAATGAAGTAACGTGTGGCCAACGCCGAACATTTATGTTTGGGACAAACTCAAGTTGATTCCTGCAGATCTTTTCACAAAGGCTCATCCTCCTGGTCGTTTTTCTAAGTTAATCTCCAAACTCAAGTTGATTCCTGTGTTACCACCTTGAGTTTGAGGGGGGTGTTAGATTTAGTAATGTATATAATTAGTATTCATGTATATAATTAGTATTCCTTAATTTATGCATTCCTTATTTTGTATCTCATTCCTTATTTTGTATATCCTATCATAATTAGAATTACTATCTCCTATCAGGATTAGGATTATTGTCCTTTTATATAAGGGACCTTATAACCTTGTATTCTTACACACAATCAATATAGAAGATTATTCTTCTCTTTTTCTCTTCTTCTTTCTAACATGGTATCAGAGCTAAGGCTCTAATCTTTCTTCTCAGCCATTATTTTCTGGCAAAATTCTGGTGTTGGTGTATCTAAAGAAGCCCTTATCTCTTTCACTTCTGTCGTTGGTCTTCTGATGATTATTCCAGCATCTATATATATCATCTATCTTTATTGTGCACTATGAAAGCTATTTTTGTGGACCACTCTGACAACATTATGTCCCTTTCTGTCCTTCTGGACGGGACTAATTATGTCTTGTGGGCCCAAGCCCTCTCTGGCTTTATCAAAGGACGTCGTCTATGGCGTATTATCTCTGGCTCTCAGAAAAAACCCATCCAAAAAGACGATGAGGATCAATCTACTTTTGAGGATCGTCTTGATGATTGGGAAAGCAAGATTATCAGATTGTCACCTGGTTTCGTGCCACTACTATTCCTTCCATTAGTCTTCAATTCGGCCGGTTCCAAGACGATGATCAGTATCTTTCTCCAGCTAAGGCTATTTGGGATTTCTTAAAAGACCGCTATCAGACCACTGGTCATGCTCATCAGTATCAGCTGCTTCAGACTCTTCATCGTATGCGTCAATAACCTAGGCAATCCATCAATGATAATCTATCTCAAATGTTTTCTGTTTGGGATGAGCTTGCTTTATGTGAACCTACTTGGAAACACTCTGAGGATGCTCAATTGTACACAATCCACCGCAATCATCAGCGACTTTTACTATTTCTTATGGCTCTCTATGACACTTTTGAGTCAGTTCGTGCCTCGTTGCTCCATCGCATGCCTCTACCAACTCTTGAACAAGCTATTTCAGAACTCTTGTCTGAAGAAACTTGTCTTAGCCTCAACACTAAAGCGTTGGATTCTGTTCTTGCTATTTCACCGTCTCCAGTTCCAGATGCCGCTCTTGCCATGCCTCACACTCGATCTTCTGGATCAATCGCTTCTCACACCTACGTCTACTGTCAAAACAGGGGTTACCACACACTCATTCATTTGAGCACTGTCTAGTTCGTGAGTGTTTGACTTGCCACAAAACAGCTCTTGGTCATTTTCAGCGTGATTATCCCAAGGCTTCCTCCTATGGGGCTTATTCAAAAAAGGGATCCTCTAAGTCCTCGGCCAAATCTCATGGCTCTCGTGCCACAGCTGCAGTTACTTCAGATGGATCCTCCTCTTTTGGTCCATCCTTTTCCATGACTTATGTGGAGTCTATCATTCAGCAAGTGCTTGCCAAAACTGGTACTTTTCCTTCTATTGCCCTCTCCGTCATGCCAGGTACTTTCTCTTGGTATTTTGATTCAGGATATTGCAATCATATGATTTCTGATTCTACAATTTTTTCGTCTATTGCTTCATCATCCTCTATTCCCACTATTCATACTGCTGATAGTACTCGTATGTCTGTTACCCACACTGGTCATATTTCTACTTCCTCTATTTCTCTTTCTGATATTTATCATATTCCTACCCTTGCTTTAAACCTTGTGTCTGCTGGTCAATTATGTGACCTTGGTCTCATCATTACCTTTTCGGCTTCTAGTTGTTTGGTGCAGGACCCACAGACGAAATAGATTCTTGGGATAGGCCGTAAGCATGGACGTCTGTTTGAGATTGTTCACCTCCAACTTCCACCATCCTCTGCTGCTTCCGCTGCTGCTTCAACTTCCCCAACTTCTGTTTTTAATCTTTGGCATTGTTGTTTGGGTCACGTGTCATTTAGTCGTTTGAAAACTTTAATTTCTAGTAGTCAATTGGGTTATGTGGTTTCTGAGAAAGTTGATTGTTTATCATGTAAAACTGCTAAACAACCTGCCTTACCTTTTAATAAAAGCAATTTTGTTTCTCTTGCACCATTTGATCTTGTTCACTCTGATATTTGGGAACCTTCACCTACTCCCACTATGGGGGGCTCTCGCTATTTTGTTATTTTTGTGGATAATTATACTCGTTATATTTGGTTGTATCTTTTAACTAAATGTTCTGAACTTAAACAAATATATTCTGATTTCTCAGCAATGGTGAAAACTCAATTTTCTCGTACAATCAAGGTTTTTCGAATTGATAATGTTATGGAATATCTCGACTCTGAGGTTCTATCTTTTCTACGCTCTCAGGGGACATAGTCTCATCTATCTTGTCCTGGTACATCTCAGCAGAATGGTCGAGCTGAACGCAAACATCGTCATCTTCTTGATACGATCCGTGCCCTTCTTATTTCATCCTCTTGTCCAGAAAAATTTTAGGGGAAAGCTGCTCTTACTGCTGCCTACACCATTAATCGTGTTCCCACTTCTGTCCTTGATAATTCTACCCCTTTTGAACGCTTGTATGGATACCCCCTGATTATTCTCATCTTAGAGTGTTTGGTTCTGCTTGTTTTGTTCTCCTTCAACCCCATGAACGAACTAAACTTGAACCACGCTCCCGTCTTTGTTGTTTCTTGGGTTATGGCATTGAACATAAGGGGTATCGTTGTTGGGATCCCATTTTTTGGCGTCTTCGTGTCTCTCGACATGTTGTCTTTTGGGAACACAGGATGTTTTCTACTCTTTCTCCATTTCATCTTTCTCCCTCTTCCCATACTCCTCTCTTCATTGATATTTCCAAAGATTTGTCTTCTGACATATTTGATGCAGATAGTCCATAGGTCTCTCAGACACCACTGCTTACGGTTCATCCCGAGACACCTGGGTCTTCTGCTGGACCTGTGACCACTCCTGATGATTCTTCTCCTCCATCTCCTGTTGACGATTCTCCTCTTCCAGAACGTCCTAAATGGGTAACACAACCTTCTGTTCGTATTCGTGATTATATTGTTGGTTCTGCTGCCTTTTCTACTCACGAACCTTCTTCCTACCGTGAGGCTTGTACTAACCCTTTATGGCAGCAAGCTATGGATGATGAGTTACAGGCTCTTGAGAAAACTCATACTTGGGATGTGGTTCCTCTCCCTCCTGGGAAGACTGCTATCAGTTGCAAATGGATTTACAAAATCAAAACCCGTTCAGATGGTTCCATTGAGCGACACAAAGCTCGTCTTGTTGCTCGCGGTTTCACTCAGGAGTATGGCATTGATTATGAAGAAACTTTTACTCCCGTTGTTAGGCTTACATCCGTTTGCAGTTTACTTACTATTTCTGCTGCTCGTAACTGGGATCTTTATCAAATAGATGTTAAAAATGCTTTCCTAAATGGTGATCTTACTGAGGAAGTCTATATGCAGCCTCCTCTAGGTTCCTCTGTTCCATCTTCTCATGTTTGTAAGCTTCGTCGAGCGCTATATGGACTGAAACAGGCTCCTCGCACCTGGTTTGCAAAGTTTAGCTCTACTATTCGTGAGTTTGGATTTACTCCCAGTTCATATGACTCTGCTCTGTTTCTCCACACCACTACAGCTGGTTTTGTTCTTCTTATTCTTTATGTGGATGATATGATTATTACTGGGGATGACAGTGTTGGCATTTCTCATCTCAAACAATTTCTCAGTCGCTAATTTTAGATGAAGGATTTAGGGTTTCTCAATTATTTCTTGGGTTTGGAGATCTCCCATGATTCTTCTGGTTACTTTCTCTCTCAAGCTAAGTATGCTTCTGATCTTTTGACACAGGCTGGTATTTCTGATTGTAAGACTGCTACTACTCCGATTGATCCACAGCTCCGTCTTACTCCTCTTGATGGTGCACCTTTCTCTGATGTGACTCTATATCGTCAACTTGTTGGTAGTCTTGTTTATCTTACTGTCACTCGCCCTGACATTGCTTATGCTGTTTACATTATTAGTCAATTCATGGCTGCTCCTCGTTCCTCACGTTTTGCTGCTTTGCTTAGTATTCTCTGATATGTCAAAGGCACCATGTTTCATGGTCTTTATTACTCAGCCCATTCCTCACTTGAGTTACATGCCTTTTCTGATGCCGATTGGGCTGGTGATCCTACTGATCGTCGTTCTACTATAGGGTTCTGTTTCTTTCTGGGGACTTCTCTTATAGCTCGGCGTAGTAAGAAACAAACCCTCACTGCCCGTTCTAGTACTGAAGTTGAGTATCGTGCTCTCGCCGACACCACTCAAGAGCTCATTTGGCTCAGATGGCTTCTTACTGATATGGGTGTCACTCATTCTGCAGGCACTATATTATATTGTGATAATCAGAGTGCTATTCAGATTGCTCACAATGATATTTTTCATGATCGCACCAAATACATTGAAATAGATTGTCACTTTATTCGTCAGCATGTCAGAAGTGGCACTGTTCGTCTCATTTCTACCTCCTCAGCAAATCAAACTGTAGATCTTTTCACAAAGGCTCATCCTCCTGGTCGTTTTTCTGAGTTAATCTCCAAACTCAAGTTGATTCCTGCATTACCACCTTGAGTTTTAGGGGGGTGTTAGATTTAGTAATGTATATAATTAGTATTCCTTAATTTATGCATTCCTTATTTTGTATATCCTATCATAATTAGAATTACTATCTCCTATCAGGATTAGGATTATTGTCTCTTATATAAGGGACCTTGTAACCTTGTATTCTTACACACAATCAATATAGAAGATTATTCTTCTTTTCTTCTCTTCTTCTTTCTAACATGGTCATTGACTGAACACTTTGACTAGTGACATATAGCCCTCTACCGAACAAATAGTGGTTGACACGTGTCATTGCCCATGAGCATTATGGATTGACGCGTGGCTTCCAATAAAGATGGTTTTGGTCTCCCTGGCGCCTTAGTATTGACGAATAATATGCTGCCATGTGGCAGTAGCCGAGGATCCCAAAAGTTAGTTTATTCGGCCCTTCGATTGGCGGCTAATAAATGTTAAGCATGAGTCCCACAGTATTAATATAAGCTCGTAACTATAAATGCATCCTAATTATGACTATGTATTTATCACCCTGAGAGAAACTAAATTAGTTCATCTCGTTACAAGTGGTTGATAGATGTGACAGGTAGACAGTTTGACAACTAAATTTTGGCTATACAGCCGCATTCGGCTACCAAATGCATTTAATGAAAAGTATAGGGTATTAAATGAGAAGTGAAAGGCATTTAAAGTAAGGAAAGAAAGAAGTACCCGGAACTATGAATACAACCAAATCACAGGTATTATTTTATTTATTATTTATATTACTATAAATACAACACTCCACTTCATAATCACGATAAGTTGACTATTGCCAACTTATTACACTATTTGCTTCCGCTCTTATTTTTCATAAGCTACTTACTGACTTAAGTATTGAAGGGTTTTTCGACCAGAGACCTCAACTTCGGCCGTAACCTTTCTCTTTCCTTTGTTTGGCAGATTCACAGTCGCATTCTTAATTGGCGTAGTCAACAGTTTCGACGATAAATTTTACTGCCGAACGCAAATATATTTAACCTCACTTTTGATATGTATTTCATAATTTTTTTTTCTTATACACAGTTCATTAGTCATGAGTTGGAATACATGGTTGGTCCAGAAGAAACCCGTGACCAAAGTTTGAGTCCGTTGACCACTTTGCGTGACGGGGAAATAAACGGTGTCGTAAATTGGCACCCGGGGGGCACAAAGTATGAACAACGAAGGAACGTGAAGACTGGGCTCTGGTGGTGGAGCGGGACCAGAAGTGACGAAAGAGAAGTTGTTGAAGTAACGTTAGTTCCGACACCTATGATGAGATGGGCCCATTTATCGTCTAGCGAACACCGTCGATCGATTCAGCCAACGCCTATCTCCTCTCCGTTCACAAACTTTCAACTCGTTTTCGCATTGCTACCCTTGTTCCATTTTCTCTCTCTAGACCTTTTTTTTTTATATTATCGTTTCTCTCTCTAAAATTCCAACCCCAAAAAAAAAAAAATAATATTAATAAAATAAATAAATAAATAGAAAAAGGAATGAACCGAAGATCAGAACAATGAAGGGGGAAGATATAGGTGTTTCAGATCCGTTCTGAGCGTCTGTGTGTTTCTCATGGCGGCGGCAATCTCTGAGAGAGTCGAACTCGCGAAGTTCTGCAGCTCCCGGGACTGGTCCAAGGCCATTCGCGTTCTTGATTCTCTCCTTTCTCAGTCCTACACCATCCAAGATATCTGGTCCGTGAGCAATCTCTAAATCCCTTCCAATTCTTTCTTAATCTTTCAGGTCGAACTGTGTTTTTTTGAATTTTTATGGTCTTTTTGAAGAAGCCGTTGATCGATTGATCTGTGACTGTCGCTTTTGTGAGTTTCAGTAATCGAGCCTTTTGTTATAGTCAATTGGAGCTTCACAAGCATGTGATCAAGGACTGCGATAAGGCACTTCAGCTAGACCCGACGCTACTCCAAGCTTACATTCTCAAAGGTCTTGTTAGTCAAATCTTAGTGTTTTTTTTAATAATTATTATTATTATTATTATTAATTTTGTGTATTATTTATTTTTCTTCCTTCAATCCTTCAATTGAATTGCGTAGCATGAAATTTAGGCTTGCCAGATATTGAAGAAGAAACAAATTTGAAACTGTGCCCGGAACTTCTGAACACACAATGGCTCTTGCACAACAGTTTGCTTTTACGGCATGTTTATGAGTTTTGATTAAGGAATTTTGGTTTGAAGTTCAATCTTGCTTGCTTGTACGATCTATTACTGTGAAAACTAATCGGGAAACTTGGAAGGTGAGGGATGTTCTGGAGATACGTCATAGATGGACTGAAGCTTACTTGTTTGTTGTTACAACAAAAAGCAAGGGCGGGCAAAGTACTGAGGGATTTTTTATTTCTTTTCTTCGTTCAGCAAAAAAGCAAGGGTGACCTAGGTCCAATTCCAGATGAGCGGGGGCAATTGCCTCGTTGGGCCTCATGTGGATCCATCCCTGATTAAAAGAATATTAGAATTTTAACAAGAAGACCTAGTATTGATTTCTAGTGATGGAATGCCATGATGTGATGTGAGATTAATATCATGTTTTGACTTGTTAGACTGAAAATATCACTCACATGTACTATGATGCGTGTGTAAAACTCCAATCCATTTACATGAATTGGATTTTGATTACTCTTTTTACCTTGTTTCCCAAATTTACCAATATAAGACTCCAATCCATTTATTAATCTTATCAAATCCATCCTTTTTTTTTGGTGGATAGTAATCTGAAGAGACTTAACATTGAGTCTCTTTACCTGGGGAATGCAACATGAGAATGGATTTGTTAGATCCAACTTGAAACTGCAATCCATTTACATCCTATCATATTCATTTTGAATTCATCTATCAAATTGTAATCTCACAGTATAGAGTGAGATTTTAAAAGAACAACTGAATTTGGAAGGCATCTTATGGGTAACTGAAGTCTTAGTATTTTATTTTTGGGGACTTGCAAAGGCAGTTTCTCTGGGCAATGATGTGAAGAAAATGGCACACACTACGTGAGCATTGCTTGCTTAAACTAGAAATTTATAACATCTGTGGGAATACAGTGTGCTTCTTGCTGTCTGTTTTCATTGTTTTGCTTGATTGATTTTTTTTGTTTTTTCTTTGGTACATTGGAGGCCATAGCCAAGGGAGGGGGTGAGTTGAGCGCATTAGTTAATGCCTATGTGGGGGAGCCCTTTCCACTGGGCTATTCTCCCTCCTTGCCTGATTGATTCCTTGTATGTATGTGTGTGTTTATATATATATATATATATATATAATTTCAAAGTTCTACTGATTTCCTTTTAATTTCTTAAGAAAGAATCCACAAGTTTTTTATGACCTTAAGCTCAGTGGAGCTGTCCCTCTTGCCCAGTTACCCCGCCCGGGTTCAACCCCGGGCTCCCCCCTAACCCCACTTACCAATCAAAAAGAAAATTTTTTTATGACCTTAATCTTGTAGTCATTGTCTCATAGGTCATGCATTTTCTTCTTTGGGAAGGAAAGAAGAAGCCCTCTTGGTTTGGGAGCAAGGCTATGAATATGCTCTTCATCAGTCTGCAGATTTGAAGCAATTGCTGGAACTAGAAGAGCTTCTAACAGTTGCAAGACAAAATACAAGTATTCCAATTGTGAACCATGCCGTGGAGTCATCTGGGTCGTCTGTGCCTGCATCTGCACCTGGGCCCTTTGTTTCAAGCCAATCAAGTGAAACCTGTAATAATCACAAGAAATTGAGTGGCGAGCTTGAACAGTGCAATGAGTCGGGTTATCCATCTGAGCCCGGCAAACTGAATGATGAGTTTGACATAAACAATATATCTAGTGATAAAGTCGAGAAGACTGGAAAGTTTGATGGCAAATTGAATGGAACATATAATGGCCAGCCAAGTGGAACCTATAATGGCCAACAGAGTGGAACCTATATTAGCCAAACAAATGGAACCCAAGACATTCTAAACAAATTGGGTGAGGAGTCTGAATTATATGATGAGTTAAGTGATACATGCAATAAATCATCTATGATCTGCAGCAAACCAAGTAATGTAACTGAGGTCTGCAGTAGGTCAAGCGACAAATGTGATGTAAGCAATATATGCAATAAATCATCTGCGGTTTGCAGCAAATCAAGTAATGTATCTGAGATCCGCAGTAAGCCAAGGGATAAATGTGTTGTAAGCAATGGATTAAGTGATGAAGCCAAGAAGAATAAAAAGTTTAGTGTTACTAGGATTTCAAAGACCAAGTCAATAAGCGTTGATTTCCGGTTATCAAGGGGAATCGCAAAGGTATGTTTCAATTCCTTTACTTGGTATCTTGGTACCTGAAATTTTATGGCAGTATATGGTATACATTATTGTATTTAAGGACAGCAATTAGTAAGTTGCTGTTTGGCATTTGTATTCCCAAGATATTGAAACATCAGTTAGCAGTTTTTGTATAAATTTGCCCACAGTAGCTTCACATATGCACTTGGAATTATACACCTCAGAGGTTCTAGTTTCATACTGAAGATATACATCTTTAATATCAGTATATAATCCTCTTCCTGTCACTTAGTTTGTGATATGATAGCTTTTGTGTGTTTAGTGGCTTGATTTTCCAGGTTGTTGTTGATCAATATCAGTTAATGAGTAGACTATGTAATCGGTTAGTGCTAATATGGACTTACCAGGATATAGTTTTGTCGTCTTCCTTTTGTACTACTAGCCCTACAACAGCATTAGACAATGAAGATGTTGCATGGTGATATGTCATATAGGTGTCTTGATCCTGCATTGGGCATGTACCCAGTAATTCCTGGACTTAGTAGGCAGCACTAACTCATAGTGGAAGCTTTTGGGTTAGTGAATGCCTGTGTCCATGACAAGGTGGTATTATATGTAGTTGATCCAGGGGAGCTCCTTTGTGGTGTAGATCTTCGGGTGAGGACACCAGGTATGGGGTGAGGGAGCCTATCATATGCATGTAGATCACACCTCCGGCGCGTAATAGGTAGTATTTACGCTCACAAGGAGGGTATGTAGCACCACATAATAGCTTTAGTTTTTGGGTTGGATGGTGAGCACCTGAGTCATGACATGAGGCAATGCATTATTGCTGAAGATATTTAATACAATAGTTATATTTGATAGTTTGGAGCTGACGTGAGGCCATGCTTTGTGTTGAAGAAATCTACTACAATGGTCATAAATTATAATTGATAGTTTGGAGGCTTGGAGCTGAACGCTAATATGAATCTTTCCTTGTAATTGAATCTTTAGTCACCTTATTTTACAAATATTGAGTAAATAAAACAAGCACCAATGGCTACTATCTGTATGGTAGGAGATTTAAATGGATACGTGGGAGAAATAGTGAAAGTTTTGAGTGTGCACAGGAATTATTGATTTGGAGATACAAATAAAGGAGGTGAATTAATTTAATGTTTGCTAGGGAATATGCTTAGTAATAGCAAATACTTGTTTTACAGAGAGAGAGAGACTTATTTAATAACTTTTAAAAGCAGATATAATAATAGTCTAATATATATTTTCCTTACTAGACAGATTGATTGTGCTTTATTTAAAGATTGTAAGATAATCCCAGAACAGAGTCTAACTACACGACAGAGATTAGTATTATTTGATGTTCATATTAAGAAATGGAAGAGAAGGAATAGAAGAAGTACACTTTCAAGAATTAGGTGGTGGAAACTAAAGGAGAAAAACAAGAGTCCTTTACTGATAAAATGCTTCAAGAAGGAAATGGAATTTAGATGATAAAGCAGACACTGCATGGAATCAAATGACTAGATGTATTAAAGGAGTAGAGGTAGAGATTTTAGGTATATCTAAGGGAAAATGACTGTCATCAAAGGAGACTTAGTGGTGAAATGAGAAGGTACAAATGGCGATTAAGGCTGAGAGGGAGTACTATAGGAATTTACTAAGCGTAAGAATGAGCGAGCATACGAAAGATACAAATTGGCCTAAAAAAGAAGCTAAAAAGGCAATAAAGAAGCTAGATATAAGGCCTTTGATAAACTATAAAACAAGTTTAGGACAAAAGATGGGAAAAAAGATATCTATAAATTAGCTAGAACAAGAGAAAAGAAAATTAAGGACTTGTACTAGGTTAAGTGTATAAAAATGAGAATCAAAGAATTTTGATCAAGGAAGAGGATATTAAAGATAAGTGAAGAAACTATTTTGATAATTTATTTAATAGTTGTACTGAGCGGAATTTGTTAATAATGCTATCGAGGATAGAAATTTGAGTTTGATACATAGAATTAGATTTACAAAAGTAAAGGAGGCTATGAAGAAAATGAGGATAGGAAAAGCTATAGGTCTAGATTGTATTCTCATCGAGGCTTGGAAGTGCGTGGGGGATGGTGGGATAATTTGTTTGACTAAATTGTTTAACAAGATCTTCCGTACTAATAAGATACATAACGAATGTAGGAAAAATATCTTAGTACCTAGCTATAAGAAAATGGAATATCCGAGAGTGTAGTAGCTATCGGGGCATTAAGCTTATAAGTCACACTATGAAACTTTGGGAGAGAGTGATTGAGGCCAAGCTAAGAAGTGTGACAAAAAAATTAGAGAATCAATTAGGTTTTATGTTGGGTAGATCGACTATGGAAGTTATTTTTTTAATAACAGTGTTGATGGAAAAATATAGAGAAATGAAGAAAGATCTTCGCATGTTTTTTTATCAATTTAGAGAAGGCATATGATAGGATTACAAGAGAAACTTAATGGTGGATGTTGGAAAAGAAAGGAGTTACTATGAAATATAATAAAGTGATTAAGGACATATATGATGGAGTAGTTACTGGCATTAGAACTATTGTAGTAGATCTAGACGATTTTTCAATTACAATTAGTCTACATCAAGGATCGGCTTTAAAGCCTTATCTTTTCATTTTGGTTGTGGATGAGCTCAATAAACATATTTAAGATGGTATCCCTTGGTCTCTGTTGTTCGCAAATGATATTGTATTGTAGATGAAACTAGGTCTGGAGTTAATCATAAATTAGAACTTTGGAGACACTTTAGAATCTAGAGGTTTTAGGGTAAGTAGGACTAAAACAGTGTATATATTGTAAATTTTGTAAAACTAAAATTACAAATGAAGAAATAGTAAAAATTGAAGATCGAGAAGTGACAAAAATTAATCATTTTTGATATCTTGTATCAATTATTCGTGCAAATAGAGGAATTGAAGAGGATGTCATCCATGCAATTTGAGCTGGGTGATTAAAATCGAGAAGTGCCTCGGGTGTCTTATGTGACCAAAGAATACTAATTAAGTTCAAAGAAAAAATTTATAGAACGGTTATAAGACCAACTATGCTTTATGGAATAGATTATTGGCCCATTAAGAAGTAACACACTCACAAGATGAGTATAGCCAAAATAAGGATGTTGAGATTGATGTGCGGTAGTACAAGAAAAGAAAGGATAAGAAACAAATATATTTGAAAGCAGATTGAGGTGGCACCAATAAAGAGAATTTGAGAGAAGGTCGTTTAAAATGTTTTGGTCATGTCCAACGTAGACTTAGGGGGCCATATTCAGTATGAAAGAGTGAGTCGATCCAAGTATAAGTGTTTAAAAGGATAAAAGGTAAACCTAATATTACATGAACTGAAATTGTAAGAATAGATTTAATTTTGTATAACCTCATAGAAAATATAACACATGATAGAAACGAATGAATAAATAAAATTCATGCAGCCCACCTCAACTAGTTCGGGATTCAGGCTTTGTTGAGTTGAGTTGAGTTGTGACGATAGGGGCTGGTGTAATGTCGGCGGTGGCAAGGTTTGGTGCTTGACGGTGATGGGAAATGCTAGTGGTGTCTACCAAGGCTCACGAGTCATGAGCGGTCGTCAGGTCCAACAAGGCTGATGGTTTTGCGTATTGAGTTCAATTAAATGCTTTAGATAGATTGAAGGCCCTACATAGTGGTTAGGGTTGTTAGTTTGATTTCTTATGGCTATGACTCTAGAACAACCATGAAGATTAAGAAAGTATTGGATATTTCGACTCTGATACAAAATTTGACGCAAAATAATCACAAAAGCAAAGTAGAGAAGAGAAGCAAAGAGAGAAGCAGCAAGAGAAGAAGCTTAGAGAAAGAAGAGAAGAAGCAAGTGAGAGAAATCCAGAGAGAGGGAAGGGAAGCAAGCAGCTTATAGGCCATTCATTCCTATATTCAAATCGCCATTTCTACTTGCAACAACACACAAACTACATTTAAATAGAAAAACATAAAGAAAAATCATCAGATCATTTTAGGGAATACAAAGCATCCATCCTAAGGAAAACTTGAGTTATTTAAAAAGGAAAAAGATTTCTTCAACAAATATCTAAGGGAATAGCCCAATCAATTCTCTCGAGTTGGAAGCACTTCGATTTCGTCTAGTGAAACCATGCTTTCTTGCCTCCAATATATTTATAATGGAATTATTTAAATATATTTATAATGTAATTATGAAGTCACAATTTGATAATTGTTCGACCACGGTTGAACTAGTGACTATCTCCTTATTCACTTTTCTAGTTCACTGAATGGTCAGTTTTTCAAAAAATTGGTGATACAATGACACTCTTAAACAAAATTACATTTTTTTTTTTAATGTAACTAGTACACAAACTAACTTATTTGCTTATCATTGTGTTGATTTTTCCCCACTAGATCTTGCCAGAATAGGTAACTAGTGGTTGTTGGAGACTTGTCGGAGTTGAGTTGGTTGTTGGAAATGGGATGGATCGGGTCATCGAAGAGGGGCAAATGTAGGAGTGGTGGCTTGTGGTCAAATGGGTCACATGAGTTGAAGGCACTGCTTGTGGTGCAGATGCGCTTGTTCTAGGATTGTGCGTGCAGGCGTATGAGCTCGTTTGGCCTATGCTGCTGGTCGATGGTTGTGATGCTTCTGGTAGGATAGGTTACTGGGGGTTGCGACTGGATGTAGAGTTTAACTTTGTAGTAGTGGCCAATGGTTACGGTGTTGTTAGTGAGATTTGGTGGTGGTTTCAAGGTGAAGGGAAATGCTTGACAGTGGTTGATGAAGGCTCATGAGTGGTCATTGGGGTTCAACAAGGCTGTTGATGTGGTATATTGAATTCAATTAGGCATGAGAGGCAGATTGAGGCCCTGAACAGTGGCTAAGATTTTTGGTTTGGTTTTGTAGGACTTCAATTCTAGAACATTGATGAAGATTAATAAATTGTAGGATTTTTTTAGGCTCTGCTACCAAAAATTGATGCAAAACAATTACATAAGCAACTTATAAAAAAAAAAAAAAAAGGGTTAAGCCGTTAAAGTAAAGCTGAGAAGAGAACAGAGAGAAAATAGAGAAAGAAGCACACAAAGAAGCTTAGATAAAGAAGATGGGGAGGGATGGAAGAAGCTCACAGGGTGTTCATTCCCATATGGAACGCATAAACTGATTGTCATGGGTGCCGTGTCCAAGTTGGACTCATTTAGGACACCAACTCACAATGGACTCACATTAGACATGTCCCACTCACCTTCTGTGTGTCAAACTTTTTTATTATTTTATTTTGTTTGGACACATCACAAACTCATTTTGGATGCGGCACAGTCTTTCTTATAATACATGAAACCTTTAAGTGTGGTTGACTTGTGAATGAAATAAATTATAAAATAAAAATAAACTTCATTTATCATTTTATATTTGGATGATTTGATAAAATGTGATTACGTACTTGGGTTTGCTCTTCAGAAGTCACTAATTCGAGTCTCTTTAGGGCCATTGGAGGGCTTACCTGGTCATTAACTTGAGAGTCCCAGGGATTAGTTAAGGTACGCACAAACTGGTCTAGACACCCTGAGTTACAAAAAAATGGAGTGCTATTTTTTGGCCAAAAACAAAAAGTAAGTGAAATTTGGATTGTTAGGTGTTTGACGTGTTCCTCGGAAAATGTGATAAAGTTGATAAAAGTTGGAGAAAGTTAAAAATTTTGGTGTGGAGAAAGTTGGAAAAAGTTGGAGATATTTGGAGAGAGTTGGAGTTTTTTGGCCAAATGTAGCACTATGAATGCACCCTACATTTTGGTTTATAGATTTATGGAATAATATTTTGTTAAAATGATTTTTTAGTTATCATTTTGGATGAAATGTAATTATTACGTGACTTCTTTGTTAACTTTTAAATTATAGAATATGGTTATTATCATTTTGAAGGGAACCCTATCATTTTTTTACTTTTTTGTTGACTTTCAAGTTTTAAAATACATGAACTTTTATTTTAATTAGTATTATATTGCATTCTCTATTCTATTTAAATAAAGTATTGATAATTAAAACATATAAAAAATATTATAGCCGAGTCCTCCCAGTGTTAGTGCTTCTTATTTTTCATATTCAAATCATCATGTCTGCCTACAAGAACAGACAAATGACATCTAAATAGAAACGCACAGAAAAATCAAGAGACCATTCTAGGGAATACAAAGGGGCCATCCTAGGAAAATCAAGTGTTTATTCAAAAGGGGAAAGGATTTATTCAACTAATACCCAAGGGATGGCCCCATCAAAATGTGATTCGATGCTAGTTGTTGGAAAATGCTTGGGCAATGTCAATTGGATTTTTCCTGTGTTAATAAATGGTACTGTAATTATTTTTACAAGCATCTAGAGCACGGGTGTTTGTCCTATTAAACTCTGAGAAAGAAATGGAATTTGCTTTTCACTTTGTTGAGTTGAGTTGTCGGAAGTATGACGTTGATTTCATGCAGCATCCACTTAATGTAGTTTCTGTATGTTTCTGTTACTCATTTTTTAAGCAATCACTCTTTCTGGTATTGTAATATAACTCATTTGCAGGTAAATGAAGGGAAATATCCTCAAGCCATATCTATCTTTGACCAGGTTATATTTCTTTTGGCCGTACTGTTGTTCTCATGGTCTTCTATTCTTTGATACATTTTTCTGGTTATGTATTTCTTTTTCATTTTTTTGGTCAGGTAATTTTTATTGTTTCCTTTTTTGGGGGGGGGGGGGTTGGGGGTTTTATGGGCTTACTCAACGGTGGTATTGTCATTGGGTTTCGTAGAACTTAAATCTTTTCAAATATTATTATACAGATACTAGACGAGGATCCTACTTATCCTGAGGCACTAATAGGAAGAGGAACGGCGTATGCATTTCAAAGAGAACTTGATTCTGCCATTGCTGATTTCACAAGGGTATTTAAAGTTCCAAAATTAATGTGCATGCTAAATACTTGGTTCATGTTGCAAATGGTTTTTGTCATTTATGTTATTATCAAGATTTATTTCTTTATTTATATATTAGGCTATTCAATCAAATCCATCAGCAGGCGAGGCATGGAAACGGAGGGGGCAGGCCCGAGCTGCCTTAGGGGAATCTGTTCAGGTGAGAGCTTCTCATGTTATATCTTAAATCTTCACATCTTTCTGCTAAAATTATTGTTAACATTGTGGGAGTTATGGTGAATAGGAATTTGCCCTTGACATTTCTTATACTGTGCCTAAAGTATCATTCAACTCCATGAAGTTCCTGAATTGATTCTAATGTCAGAACATGTAGAGCACCACATGAAATCTAATTTCAGAATCTTGTGTTTTTGTAGGCTTTAATTTTGATCTTTAGCTTTCACAACTAATGTGCGTTGACTACTAAAGACTGCCAACTATATCAAGTTTATTACTTCCGCAGTTGTCTTGAATCTCTCCTTCAAATGATTTTGCAACATAGCTAACTTTGCCCTTTCCTTCAGAGTTTACTCTAGC
This sequence comes from Vitellaria paradoxa, assembly GCA_019916065.1. Classification (NCBI taxonomy): domain Eukaryota; kingdom Viridiplantae; phylum Streptophyta; class Magnoliopsida; order Ericales; family Sapotaceae; genus Vitellaria; species Vitellaria paradoxa. Next base: position 71,964,740 of record CM034233.1, on the reverse strand, counting down.
AATCCAACTTACTTAGGAAAGTGGGAAGTTTTCCAGTGCTAGGCATGTGAACGTCTATGCAAGGTCAAACATGCCAGTTGCAAGGGAATGCATTTACCAGAATTCCATTTTGGGTATCAAGTCCTGGGGAATTGGGATGAACTGCAACTTTTATCCTGTATTTTTTTTTTTCTGAATTCTTAAAAAAAAAAAAAAAAACTTTGTGCATGTATCAAATTGGCAGTGGTAGGCCATGACAAATATTGATGTGTAGTTTATCAAGTCCGACAAATATCCTTATACACCATCTTTTTTGTGCATAAGAAACGTCCTGTGGCAGAGAGAAAATAAAGCAACTTCCAGATGTAATAAGTTAATAACCTAGAGTGCAAAAAAGAACTTTTTTTTTAATGATTGATAAGCCGGGGGAGGGCCCCGGGCTCGAACCCAGGTGGTGAGTGGGTAAGGAATGGAGCTCAACCACCGAGTTAAGTGCCTCACTTTAGAGTGCAAAAAAAGAACTATTAATTGCAATATCACAAAAGAGGGAGGAAGCTTGAAGGACATGTTCCTGATTTTGTTTTATTTGGTGGGGGTGAATAAGGATATGCTTTAGCTGAGGAGTGTTAACTCTATGGAAGGAAGCTGTATGTAACTTGGGATTTTAATTTGTGCAGAACCTTTCAAGATTGAGAGGTTATCATTTATTTGAATCTTTTTCAACTTTTGCATTTTCAAAATTTAGGGAAAAAAGAGGATGGGATTAGATGGAGACTGACTCAATCAGGATTTTTTTTTTCTTTCCTTTTTTTTTTTTTGAAATCTTTCTACCATAAGTTAGCTGGGAGTGCAGAGGCCAGCTTCCCTTGGAAGTTCATATGGTTGGTGGTGGCGCCTACAAATGTAGCTTTCTTCATAAAATGCTTGATTCATGGTTGGCTTCTCATTGTTGACAATCTTATCGTGAGAGGGCACCTTATTATTAATTGGTATTGCCTTTGCAGGAAGAATGGAGAGTCTATTCACCATATTTTTGTGCATCATGAAGGGACAAAAGACTTTCGGGAATTATTTTTTTTCTTGTTCTAGAAGGGAATGGGTGTTTCCTAAGGAAGCAAGGGAAGTATTTGAATCGTGGTGGAGTGTAACAATTCACAAAAGAATAAGGAAAATTTGGAGGTTCATTATTTTTTGTTTGGAATACCTAATTTGGAGGGAGAGAAATTGAAGAATGTTTCAAAATCCGGAGTATCCCTTGTTTAGGATGAAAAGTGTCTTCTTCTCTGTTTTGTGTGGTTGGCTGTCCAAAGGTTTTGAACTGGCTTTTGATATTTGTTTTTGTTATTTGTGAGAATATGGATCCACAAGCCTAGGCTTTGCTTGCGGTGTTTCTTTGTTATTGGGAGGCATCCTTTGATGCCTATCCGGATTATAAATATCGTCTGGTTCGTAACAGATTTTTGACCCTCCGATTCAGTTACATGCCTATTTATTGGTGTGGCTGGCATTCACAAGAGAATCGACCAGTTTGCATTTGTCTATAGTATAATTGGTTTGATAAAGTACTGACTGACATGGAAAAAAATCAGTCAAAAGCTTGTGAATCAAATTTGCACAGAAAATTGGATATTTTCTCTGTTTTTTTTCCGAGAAAGAAGCCTTGTTCAGTGTCATTTCAAGCTTCCAAGGGTTCCAACAAGTTAAAAGGTTGAAGACTCAACCAATTTTGTGAGGCTCGGGCTGTGTGTGGTGCATCGATTAATCAATTGTCGTTATTCTTTTATTCTATCACATCTTATATTATTTCACCCTTGAATAAGGGTGATCATTGTAATCTTGATGTGAGAAAATAATATTCTACATGTAACCCTTTTGGGTTTTCTTTTTATTTTTTTATTTTTTTTATTTTTTTAACCATGGATGTAGGTGGTAGTGGCCAAACCACATTATGCACGTATCATTTTTCTCATCTCTGTCTTCATTTTCTTCTTCTTGAGATAATACTAAGGAGATTATTTCCATAATACTAACAGTTCGGTTAATTGTTGGTACCAGGCCATTTCAGACTTGACCAAGGCATTGGAATTTGAGCCAAACTCTGCAGATATATTACATGAAAGGGGTAGCTTGCTTAAACTCACCTTTTCCATTTTCAGAAGATTTTATTTTCTGGTATAAGTAGGTGCAAACCCCTTCCTATCTGAACCTGAGTATGGATTGAAAATTTTTATCTGCCACTAAAATTATCTTATGCTTCTTCCTGTAGTTTTTCAAGCATATGAGTATTCTACATAGAGATGTAGGTTATTGTGTTCATCTAAAGAATGAGGTTATAAGAATGAAATATTGACTGTTTCCGGTGAAATATAAACAGAAAGATATCTTTTATATCTTAGTGTATGTTTTTCAGGTACCATTATAGTATCAGTTTTAAATAAAAAAAAACATTTAAATATATTGTATAATATACTACCATAAGATACAATTATTATTTAGGAATGTACTTGAAATAAAATGGAATGTAGAGGGGAAAAATGGAAATTTTTATCTTCCATCCGTGTAAAATGCAAGACTTATTATTTTTTTTTTTAATTTTTTTTAACCATCAAATGTGAATTGTTGCCTCTTCAAACATTCTTAAAATTAGAGGATCCAAGTGTCTAATTTGAATATAAGTATTGGACACATACTCTATACCCTTATCATATCTAGTGGGCACAAGTGTATTGAGGAAATAGAATAATGTCTGTAACACAATAGTAATAACTATAAACATTATGTAACAGAAAGGGGATGTCAATTCTTATTCATTACGTGCAAGAAGCTTATGAGATTTCCTTGTCCTATGAGTAATGTTAGCATTGCAACTAATGCAGGGATTGTTAACTTCAAGTTTAAGGATTTTGATGCTGCTATTGAAGATCTATCTGCATGTGTAAAGCTTGATAAGGATAATAAATCAGCTTACACATACTTGGTGAGTCCAAAACCCCAAAAGTTTGCTTATCTAGTGTATGCTAGTACGATCTGTTGAAAAAATTCATGCACCTTCATGCAGTAAAAATTATATTATTGAATAACGAGTTGATATGGAGTAAATTTGACTTTTAACAGGGTCTGGCATTATCTTCGATTGGCGAGAATAGGAGGGCTGAGGATGCACATAGGAAATCCATCCTACTCGATCCAAATTTCCTTGAAGCGTGGGCTCATTTGACACAGGTATTCACAATAAATACTTGGTCCATATACTTTAAGCACCAGACACAATGTTCAAGTTATGAAGCCAATGCATCTTGCAGTGTAGTGCAATTAAAAAAAAAAAGGGAAGCAGATGATGCACTACTTCAGTATTAATTGACCAAGTCAAGTCAATAAATGACAATTCCAATTATAAACTTGTCTTCTTCCTCAAGACTGTCTGATACAACTTGCCATTTCATTTGGCCCTTTAATGCTAACTGCTGATGGAACAAAATTTTATAAAATTTAGTTGTGTAGAATTATATTAGGCTCGGCAAAATACAACATTGATGTCAGTGCCAGTAACTGCATCAGGTTGGTGGTACAGTCAGTTAATTACTTTTGCATAGTTTTGTATCATTCTGAATCGTTGGATACTTGAGCAATAGATGCTGGAATTATGATTCCTCTGGTGTGGACGTGAAAACTTAGGGGCTGTTTGATAAACTGATTTTGTCATTGAAATTTTTACTGATGAAGTAGCAGTGACTATGACTTTATGTAGCAGAAAATTTGGACTGCAGAATGGTGTTCATATTTGGTTTAAAATCTTCCTTTTACCAGGCTTGTTTAGGTTTTACTTAAGAAGTCATGTTTCCATGGTCCAAATTTATTAAGTGGAATCATTTTCGAGGTAGTAACTAAATGTGTGCTATCAGACACTTTTTAGTGGAGACACTACTGAGAGATGTTGTCAGCAGTTGAAAGAGATATCAGGTATCAGAGAGTAGAGAGCATCCTTGCAATTAGTTAGCCTCACTTTCATGTTGTGTTATGTCTGATATTTGAGTATGGGCTATGCTGACAGTCATGTCCATTTTTCACGAATCAATTCAATTGCATATAATTTTTTCCCCTAATTATGCAATTATGTGCACTTGTAATTTTTTGTTAATTTTCTGATGCATTTTGTTTTCACAAAAAATATGTGCACATTATGTCCAACACAACTAAATTCATGTGTCAACTAGCTTGACAATTTTTGTTGTGGTATTGGTTGATTTATTGGCAGTTCCATCAAGATTTGGCAGACCCAGAAAAGGCTCTCAAATGTCTTGAGCAGGTTCTGCAAATTGATGAAAGGTGTGATATATATATATATATATTATATAATATTCTATTGGGTTCTGTTGATAGGTAAAGTACATGAATTGAAAAAGCTGAGGAGAGCAAGCGCTGAACACAAGATGTGTACAAGCAAAAGCTGCCCTTTCCCAAAATTAAGTTCTCTTAATCAAAACTGTCAGAATATTCTAGAATACATTGCGAGCATGATTTGAGTAATTAGGATTGATTATTGATTGATTGTATTTTCCTTTTTAGGATTGATTTCAATTTCCTTTGTCATTGTAATCTGAGGTTATAAATATAATTGAAGAGGAGGAGGGCTAATTAAGCTCTTTCATTCATCTACCCAATTTTTAACTTGGTATCAGAGCGCTTCTTTTTTTTTTTCCTTTAAAAAAAAAAAAAAGGGAGAGGCGTGTGTACAGTTCTCTGTTGGAGGTACTCCGACCATCCATTGGCTGCCGGCATCAGCCAATCTCCTTCCCAGAGGAACGACTCCTGCCGACGATCGAGGTGGCAGAACCCTGTTCTTCTTTTGCCATCTGCCGAAGTCCCACGCGCCAGCAACCAGGCTAGCGCGTTGACCTCACGCGCCTTATCTGTAATTTGATTCCCGGCGCGTGAATCGAACCCATCTCTCCGGTGATCCTTGGCGGAGGTTGCCTGATGTAGGAAAGTCTTTTTCTGCTGTCGAATGTTGCTGATTGAAGGTCGGCATCGCTGATCTTGGTTCTCGACTCTCGTTTGTTGCTGGCATCGCCTATCTGTTGACTCTCGGTCCTAGGATGCTCTGGGTACATCGATTCCTTTGAACTTTGGCTGTCATTGTTGTCGCCGGCCATTTGTATGTCGTCGGATTGACCTGGGTCGATGTTTTTTTTCTGATCTGTTGATATTCGTGGATGTTCACTGGAGCCACCCGACTTGGAGTCTTGCTGCTTTGGATCTGCTTTGGGCCAACATCTGATTTGTTGATGCTCGTGGGATGTTCACTGCAGCTGTGAATATATATAGTTTATTTGCTGCAATTTTTTGATTCCGTTGACTAGACTTGATTCTGTGACCTAATTTTTTTTTGGGTATGGCTGCTCTTAATAAGTCTAACTCTCCTGATTCAGTCTTGGTTCCTGTTTCTACAGTACCTATTATTCCACCAGATAGTCTGCCTAGATCAATTTCTAGTGAGAAATTGAATGGCGCAAACTACTTAACATGGTCTCATGCTGTAAAAAAATTTCTCATCGGCCGACAAATGGATCACTTCCTCACTGACGTGCCTCCGGATTCTCAATCTGTTACTTATCGACAATGGCGTGCTGCAGATGCTATTGTCATGAATTGGTTATGGCATAGCTTAGAGCCCTCTGTTTTGCACACAGTATCATTATGTGAAACTTCGAAGGCTATTTGGGATTCTTTAGCCGACTCCTTCTCTCAACGGAGTAATGTCTCTGAAATTTTTGAAGCCTATGAACGACTCTTTTCCTTCCGATAGAATGGATAACCTCTCTCTGAGTATTATAGCACTCTCAAAGGTCTTGGTGACAGATTGTTACAATTTCGCCCCTTTCCCGGAACTAAGGCCGATATGATAAAGCAATGGGAGGAACTCATGACTGTGTTACTTTTGGCTGGTCTTGATGATGATATTCGCGGCTATCGGGATCAGCTTCTAGCTGGTGAAACTATTCCTTCTATGGTTAATGCATATTTTCCGATTGCAGCGTTCTTCTTTGGGACATCATTCTCGCACATCACCTACTGCTCCTAGTGGTTTAGATTTTGCTGCTCTTGTTGGTGGTGGAAGAGGTAATTCTCGTGGCATATCTCGTGGTGGTTCCCATGGTAGTCGTAATTCCCGTGGTGGTTCTCGCAGTGGTGGTAGAGGCTCTGGGCGAGGTACAAAGAAATGTGATCATTGTGGAGGTACTAATCACACAGAACCCTACTGTTGGGTAAAGTATGGTCGTCCCGAACAAACCCATCATGTTGCTGTAGAGCCAACAAACTCTGATTCTGGGATTGGTGATGCTAGTCAGAATGAACCAACCACTTCTCATTTTGGTTCACAGGGTCCATTATCTGCAGCTGAATTAGATGCTATTATGCAGGCACTTCGCATTTCTCGCTCCTCCAGTTCCACTGCCACTCTGGCTCATTCAGGTAGTACTGCTTGTTTTACTACTTCTGCTCCACCATGGGTCATTGACTCTGGAGCAAGTGCCTATGTCTCAGGTAACTTGTCCTTATTTTCTGATTTAACTACGACTACCCATCGTATCACCTTAGTTGATGGGTCTTGCCAGTTTGCTGCCAGTAAAGGACTACTTCGGCCATCCCCTTCCCTATCTCTACTCTCAAGTCTCTATGTTCCTAAGTTTCCTTTAACTTATTATCTGTTAGTCAGCTCACTAAATCCTTAAATTGCTCCATAACTTTTTCTCCTTTTTCTTGTGTATTTCAGGATCTCAGGACAAAGAGGACGATTGGTTCGGGATGTGAGTGGGATGGACTCTATTACTTTGATCCTACCAGTTTCTCTATTTCTCATTCTATTTTTCGTATTTCTGATTCTCCTTTTCAATGGCACTGTCGCTTGGGTCATCCGTCTTTGGCTCGACTGAAGTTGGCAGTACCTAGTTTAGAGTCTGTTTCGAGTCTAGAGTGTAAAGCTTGTCAGTTTGGAAAACATCACCGTAGTTCTTTTCCTAGTCGTAATAATACTCGTCAGTCTGAACTTTTTGATGTAGTCCATACAGATATTTGGGGACCTTCACGAGTTTCAACTTATAATGGATATTGGTACTTTGTTATCTTTGTGGATGATTTTTCTCGTATGACTTGGTTTTTTTTAATGAAAAATCGTTCTGAGTTGCCTGCTATTTTCTTACGCTTTTATAATGAAATCCTTACTCAATTTGGCAAACACATCAAAATCCTTCGATCTGACAATGCCTTAGAATACACTCAATCCACTATGGATCGTTTTTGTGTTGAAAGGGGAATTATTCATTAGACTACTTGTGCTCACACCTCCCAACAAAATGGTGTTGCTGAGCGTAAGCATCGTCCCTTGCTAGATGTTGCTCGTTCCTTGAGATTCCATATGAATGTTCCCAAACAGTATTGGGGTGATGCTGTTTTGACTGCTCGTTACCTCATTAATCGGGTCCCCTCTATTATTCTGGGCAACAAATCATCATTTTCTCTTCTTTATCCCTCAATGTCCCCGTTTCTTCTTTCTCCTCATATCTTTGGCTGTGTCACGTTTGTTCATAACCTTGATCCTGGTTTGGACAAACTCTCTCCTTGAGCTAGACGTTGCATTTTTCTTGGCTATTCTCGCACTCAAAAGGGCTACCGATGCTATCATCCTCCCTCTAGACGTGTCTTCGTGAGTGCTGATGTTACCTTTTTTGAATCTACTTCGTATTTTCCTCGTGAGGGGGAGTTTTCTCCTTCCTCTCGAGAGGGGTAGTCAATTCCCTTCATTGATCCTGTCCTCCCTGCTCCCGATCTTAGTCTTAGTCTTCCTCCTTTGCAAGTATCTCCTCATTTACAGGTATACCAACATCGCTCTAGGTCTAATCCTACTGCTCTATCGGCTCCGATCAACTCTGCGCCTGTGGATTCTGAACCATTTGAGTTACCTACTACCGATATTCCTGTGACCTCTGAAGAGCATAAAACTGCAACTCCTGAACATACACTTTCTAGTGATGAATCTTTCTGTTGCCCTACAACGAGATAAACGAACCTGTACACAACATCCCATTGCTAACTTTGTATCTTATCATCGTGTGCTACCTCGTCTACAGTCATTTGTGTGTGCCCTATCCTCTATTTCTGCTCCTGCCTCTTACAAACAGGCACTATCACTACCGGACTAGAAGACAGCTATGGATGAGGAGATGCGTGCATTGCATCATAATCATATATGGGAGCTTACTTCTCTTCCACCTGGGAAGAAAACGGTGGGGTGTAGATGGGTATATACTATCAAGTATTTGGCAGATGGATCCATTGAACGACTGAAAGCTCGTTTGGTTGTTAAGGGATATACACAGACTTATGGAGTTGATTATTTGGAGACTTTCTCCCCAGTTGCTCGCCTTAATTCAGTTCGCATTCTTCTAGCAGTGGCAGTAAGTAAATCCTGGCCATTATATCAATTGGATATTAAAAATGTATTTCTACATGGAGAGCTTCAAGAAGAAGTGTATATGGACCAGCCACCTGGATATGTTGTTTCAGGCAGTGAACATCTTGTGTGTCATCTCCGTCGAGCTTTGTATGGTCTTAAGCAGTCTCTACGTGCATGGTTTGATCGGCTTAGTAAGGTTCTTTTGGACTATGGCTTTCATCGATCCACATCTGATCACTCAGTATTTGCACATCATGCATCTTTTGGTACTATTATTTTAATTGTTTATGTTGATGACATTATTATTTCTGGGGATGATAAGAAAGGTATTGCTGAATTGAAGAATCATCTTGGAAGGCAATTTCATACAAAGGATCTTGGAGCTTTACGTTATTTCTTAGGGATTGAGATTGCTCGTTCCTCCTAGGGTATATATTTGTCTCAAAGGAAATATGTCCTAGATATGCTCTTTGAAACGGAACTCTTGGGTTCTCGACTTGCTGAGACTCCTATGGATTCTGTTGCTAGACGTGATTCTGAGAATGGTGATCCCTTTCCTGATGTTGGTCGATATCGTCGTCTTGTGAGAAAATTGATCTATCTTACCGTGACACGACCAGATATTACATATGATGTTGGGGTAGTTAGTCAGTCTATGCACGCCCTTTGGTTACCACATTTTGATGCTGTATGTCGCATTTTGAGGTATTTGAAGAAATCTCCAGGTCAAGGTTTACTTTATCAGCCCTCCACCACACTCCACCACACTGGATGTAGTAAGATACAGCGATGCAGATTGGGCTGAGAACCATTCTGATAGGAGATCTACCTCTGGGTATTGTACCTTTATTGGTGGTAATCTTGTGACTTGGCGCAGTAAGAAGCAAACTGTAGTTGCTCGCTCAAGTGCTGAAGCTGAATATCGCGCCATGGCCCATACTGCTTTAGAGTTGCTTTGGATTCGTTCTTTACTTCAGGATTTTGGCATCAAGATTTCAGTTCCAATGTCGATGTATTATGATAATCAAGTTGCTATTTTATTGCCAATAATCTAGTATTTCATGAACGAACAAAACATATAGAGGTAGATTGTCATTTTATTCGTGATCTCCTAGTTAAGAAAGATCTCATAACTCCATTTGTACGCTCAGATTCGCAGCTAGGTGACATACTCACTAAGCCCTTGCCTTGCTCTTAGTTCCAGCAGTTTTGTTCCAAGCTAGGCATATTTGATCTCTATGCTCCAGCTTGAGGGAGAGTGTCAGAATATTCTAGAATACATTGCGAGCATGATTTGAATAATTAGGATTGATTATTGATTGATTATATTTTCCTTTTTAGGATTGATTTCAATTTCCTTTTTCGTTGTAATATGAGGTTATAAATATAATTGAAGAGGAGGAGGGCTAATTAAGCTCTTTCATTCATCTACCCAATTTCTAACTAAAACCACAATTGACAATGGAAATTAATGCATTTTATAAATAAAAATAGGGAATCAAAGGAATAGTCAATGATGTATTGTTATCTCTACCAGCTCAAAAGTCTGCTGATTCTTTTCCTTCTATACCTTCTGCCGTAGGCACCGCCTAGACTTTTGCAACCTCTTTGAATGGCATCCTCCAGCCCAACTCACTTAACAACTCACAAACAGAAGTTGGTATCACTCATTGTATACTGATATAGTAGTTGGAAAATAGAATGGAATAATTGAGGGAGCTTAATTAAGACATCTAACTGAAACAAAAAAAATAGAATGTTCAGTATTTCATCCAACTGAAACAAAGAGCGAGCCAAATGTTTAGTAAGTATGTCATCAACTGAGAATTTGTGCATACAAATAGAATAGTGAGATTCTTTTTAAGTAGGAGATCTTGAATAAAATGACAATCCACTTCTATATGCATTGTTTGTTCATGAAACATTGGGTTATTGGCAATAAAGATGGCTGCTTGATTATCACAATACATCGATATTGGGGCTGAAATATTAATGCCAAGATCACAAAGAAGGGAACAAACCAACCATTTACCTCCTTTACCTCTTACCTCCTTTACCTCTCACCTGAGTCACCTCTACTTCAAAATATCTCCCACCCTGCAAAATAATATGTAGCTTTGGTGCTGCACAATTTTTTTTCTTTACCTCTAATCTTCCGAAAAAAAGAAAAGAAAAAAGAAAGAGGGTAAATCTCCCAGCTATCTTCCCTGTCATCTCTTGAAGGTTCTCGTAAACCGATTGGCCTCTTTCTCTTCATCTGTGTAAATATGCTCCCATGTCCATGATAGCATCATGTGGCATACACATTTTATTCTTGGGGATAAAACTTTGATTTTGTGGATCTGGATTGATACCATCTTATGGTTTGCACTTATCTTGTGGAGCTTGACTCCTGATGTGACTTATTTTGTTGACACTTGCATTGTATACACTTGAGACTTAATATCTTTTTATTTATTTATTTTATTTTTGTCTACAGGTTTGCCAAAGCATATTACTTGCGTGGACTACTTCTTCATGGGATGGGAGAGCACAGGTAAATTGTTTGCCAGCTTATAATATTCTTTTCCTATGTTTCTCTTGGGGCATGTCCAATCACAAATTTAATACAACCACTTATCACTTGTATATATTTCTTTTGACTATCTATACAAGTAGTCATTATTTGTGCTTTTTGCCTGTTATGCCCTAAATTTATAGTGCTTCATTTTACCTTGTGCCACAGTCCTTTATCATGTCTTTCATCACACATTTCCAGTACTGGTCCTCAATTATCGAGGGCAATAGGAATAGATCAATTATGATTCATGCACCTCACTTTTGACATCCTGTACACAAAATGGCAGCTGTCAGATTGCGAACTACAGTTTCACAATTTGTTTGATAGGTAAATGGTGCGTCAAGGAAAAAATGACTTGAGAGGGGGGCAATGCCTGCAGTTTCACTTTTAGCAGTAGTTCTTTAATCTATGCGTGTGAAGAAAGAAAAAAAAAAATGACTCGAGTGGGCAATGCCCTGCAGTTTTACTTTTAGCTGTAGATCTTTTACCAATGCACTAAGGAATGGTCCCTTCTAATTTTTCCTTTCATTTCCTTATTGTTAATCAACAATGACAATAATCTCATTGTCTAGCAATTATTTTCAATTATTTCTATAATTGTAATCAATGTTAATGATTGTGGCATAGCCTAATATAAGGGAATAGAGTAATTTACATTCAAGTTTTTTATCTTATTGCTTCCATTGGTCCCCTCAATAATTGGTAGAACATTTATGCTACTATCTAAAATCAGAATATAATCGGATTTCATTTCCTATCTTTTGTCTTCCTTTTAGGTAGTAAACTGGTCATTTCCTACGTTTAGTCTTCCTCTTAGGTAATAACAAGTCTTATATTATTTCCACTCTCCATTTTTGGTTCTCTGCAATTCATTTTACTGAAATTTTAGCTGGAATACAGTTTGTTATGGACACAATACGGATATGGGTATGGATATGCGGTTCAGTAATTTCTTCAGTATGCAGTATGGAGGGGGTAGGTTTAGTTGGAGCACTATTTTGGGTTGCGATTCGTTTGTGGATGGGTCGTTCATATGTATTTATATATAGTTTGAGACAGTTTCAATAATAATTAGAAGAAACAAGTAAAATAATACATAATTCTCATAATTTATATCATGACCTTGATAGAAAGTCCAAATTCTAATATTCCAAATATCTAAGCAAATGAAATAAAACAAAAGATAGAACCAATACAATATTTCAGTAAGTAAATGAACAAGTATTTTATTCTCTCTTTTTCTCCCTGTCATCCCTCTATACTATACAGATTAGATTTTTTGTTGGAGTCACCATATTTCAAGATCCGGATCGCAAATGAATCGTTATTAGGGTCGCATTACCCATATCGTAGTTCCATAGGGGTTTGAGGGATTCCAGTAACTATGATTAAAACAACCCAGCCAACTATAATTCCCCATTTTCTCACATCAAAACTGTATTCTGCTAGTTCATGTATAGTCACACGGTATAATACAATACCTTAATTGCCTGGCTATAATATCCCATACCACAATAGTTTTGCAAGAGCGGAGTGGCGAGCGGGGGAAAAACAAAAAAAAAAAAGAGAGAAAGGGTCAAGGATTTTGTTTCTCTTGTCTTGCTTGAAGGAAGGAGGATATAGAAGGAAGAGAAGAGAGGGCAACCTCACCTTCAAGTCTAAGGGGAGTGGCAAGCGAGAGAAAACCCAACCCTCCCCCCCCCCCCCCCCCCCCCCCCCCCAAAAAAAAAGGAGAAAGGGTCAAGGATTTTGTTTCTCTTGTCTTGCTTGAAGGAAGGAGGATATAGAAGGAAGAGATAAGAGAGCAACCTCCCCTTCAAGTCTGCCGTGTTTTTCACATGAAATTTAGCTGAAAGGAGTACTACAAGGTATACCTTTTTTCGGATGGTTTTTGCCTCTTAACAACACTATTCCTTTAAAATGTAGTGGGATAATAGTAAACTCAGCAATTTTGTTGCTTTTCTTCTTTCTTTTCTACTCAACTAGACATAAGGAGAAATAGTTTCAAATCTTTTGCTAGAAATCTTGCCCTTGTCCATTTTTTCCTCCCTATTATTCTTCCACTAAATGGAGGCCCACTCCAATGTCTGAAATGTCTCGCATGATTTTTTTTATAACTATGCATCAAGCAAAGTGCTTGCTGTGTTTTGATTCCATTATTTGTATTGAAAAAAATTCTCAATTCAGTTACACTTAGGTTCTTGTTCCCTTAACAGAAATTATTTTTTCTCCTAGCTGTTAACCATCCTGCTTGATCATATTGCAGGAATGCTATCAAAGAGTTATCCGTTGGGTTGAGTCTTGAGAGTTCAAATATTGAGTGTTTATATTTAAGAGCTTCTTGCCATCATGCTATTGGAGAATATAGAGAAGCGGTATTGAGGATTCTTTTGCTTTGGTTTCCATGATAAAGTACTGAGCTTTATGTTTAGTTCTTCTTTGCATTAAACTGAAATTTCATTCTATGATAAAGGTGAAGGACTATGATGCTGCTTTGGATTTGGAACTAGACTCAATGGAAAAGTTTGTGCTTCAATGCCTGGCTTTCTATCAGGTTTGATTTGATATAAGATTTGCTTTAATGACTATGTCACATTAGGGATGTGTAAAAGTTTCCTTTAATTTATTGTATGCTTGCTTATTCATGAAAAAAAAATTATTGTTTTCTTGCAGTCATAGCTCTGATATTCAGAATCTAAATGTTGCCATCTATCGTTGTTCTGTTATGTAGTGCCTAAAAATTGTCATCTACCTCAGCTCCCCAGTAGGCTGATTATTCCTTATGGAACCTTCATGCATCGAGAAACCTTTGATCTATACTTTGTTTCAGTAAATTCCTAGTCATCCCGGCGGTCTAGTTTATCAATTTAGCATGCAGTTACAATTGTAACTTGAAATGTCACTTTTCTAATTGTGCACATGGCACATTATGTTAATTGAAATCCCCTTCAAGTGGCTTGTGCCTGCTCTTAGAGGAAGGGATCTCCATCTTAGCCTCCAAGAACTCGCATCATGCTTCATATGTCTCCGTACCTGAGGATTATGTCCGTTCTCTTTCGTGAACTTTGACTTCACTAGGACCATTACTAGTTGAGATTGTGCCGCTAATGGGGGCTACAAAGTAAAAATTCTGTACCCTGTACTGGTTCAGGCACCTGCTTCCAGCACATGCCATCTGCTGTCCTTTGTACACCTAACACCCCATTGATATATATATTTTTGTCTCTAATCCATTGCTAAGAAACATTCTTCTGCCTAAAGGTTCTGGTTCCTCCTTCCTACACTCTCTCCTTCTAAAGTTTCCTCATCTCTTACCTACCTCATGTTTATTAATTTGGCTAGACATTATGCACACTGACACACTTTGTAAGCGCTTAGTTGCCAAAATCATCCATGTTCGAGTAATATTTTTGTCTTTTTTTGTGGAAACACAGTAAAACACATTTAAAAGGCATCATATTAGCAAAACAGTAAGTTGTTTAATTATTTTGATATTAAAATACTTTTATATAGATTTAAATTTAGATTTCTAACATTTCTACTTATTTTAATATTTTTGTACCGCTTTCAAAACATTTCAAAATATGTTTCAGTGCCAAGCGAAACACCCCATTGAAACAAAATTCTTGGCCCTTGGTTGTACATATATATGGGTACCAATTGTTTATGCGCATGCGCGCGCGCGCATGCACATATATGCATAACTTGCTCTAAAATGTGAAACAAACTTATCTGTAAATGTCTGGTTTTTTAATTTACACTTTCTACAGAATATTGAATCGAATTATGTTAATCTTTCATTATTTACAACAATATTGGTTTCTTCATCTACTTACAGAATTTTTAAATAATTCCATCCTCCATAAGGTTTACATTTTTTTAACTTCTCTTGCAGAAAGAAATTGCTTTGTATACTGCTTCAAAGAGCAATAGTGAATTCTGTTGGTTTGATATTGACGGTGACATTGATCCCCTCTTTAAGGTGATATATGGTGAAGATTGTAATTCTTTTATGTTATTATTCTTTCATTTCTTTTTATATATCTTCGTACTACTATTGTTTCAGTTTTGGAGCACAAATTCAAATTTTCTTTTTGTTTTTTAAGTGTGCTGCAAATATTGAAATTAAATATTCGTAAGGGTGATTGCATAGTAATTGTTTACATGCGTAGCTAGAAATTTTTCTTTAAAGTTATTGGTAATTTGAATGCTGGAGAAAAGGAAGAGGCTGTCTTTACTTATCAATCTTAAAAGATAAAAATTAAAAAAAGAAAAGAAAAAGAAAGGATGGAGTCATTGGAGTGGATGGGTAATTCTAAAGTTCTGTTTTATTGACATGATTGACATATCAATTGGAAAACTTATTTACATGGTTGTTTTGCTTACCATGTTTCATGGAATAAATTGTTGCTTTTAAAAAAATGCTTATTGATAAAATGAAATATATTTGCAAATGAAGATGTTGATGGATGAAATTAATGCAATTGTGATAAGGTAGGGCTAGTATGGTATTGACTGAATGGGGAAAAATTTTAGTTTGGTCATGGAAAAGAAACTAACTGCAGTAGTAAGGACTGATTCATTAATGACAAGAAAAGATGAAGGCTTAAAAAAAATGATAAAATAAAATAACAAGGAAAAATAAGAGAAAAAAATGAGTAGAGTTGTTGATATGTGCCATTATTGATCTATTTTATGATTTTTCTTCAGGAGTACTGGTGCAAAAGGTTGCACCCCAAAAATGTGTGTGAAAAGGTTTACAGGCAACCGACACTGCGTGATTCTCTGAAGAAGGGTAGGCTGAGAAAGCAAGATTTTGCTGTCACAAAGCAGAAAGCTGCTCTTTTACAGGCTGCAGACTCTATTGGCAAGAAGATCCAATATAATTGCCCTGGTTTCTTGCCCAATAGGCGTCAGGTGATTTACGTTAAGATCAGAAAATAATAGTATTTTAGTTGACAATTGTTTTTTTTTGAAAAGATAAGTAAGATTTATTATTTGCATCGAAAGGATGCCTCAAAAGCGACATATTACATCGATTCCTTTCTATTTCATGCTACCTATGAAAAACAGAAAAGAATAGAGATCAATCTCTTTTCCACCCTCCACCCAACTAAACAAACAAGAAAGAAATACACTTTTGAAATGCAATATTGTCTGTTCTGAGTTCTCGAATAATCTCCTATTGCGTTCCTTCCAAGTCAACCAAAAAAGACAATATGAGATTGTGTTCCAAATCTTCCTCTTTCTCCTTTCCATAGGTTGTCCCCACCAAAACATGAAAGAATTAGATTTCAAATGTCAGTTATCCATACACAATGAATGAGTAGATGATCAATAGATTCCTTCTGTCTGAGACATAGAGGACATCTATTTACAATAACATAACCCCGTCGCTTAAAATTGTCCATTGTCAAAATCCTTCCTCTAACTGCACACCAGGAGAAAATATGACTCTTGTTGGTACTGGGGCCTTCCATAATTTCTTTCAAGAAAAATTATCCTCCACTCCATTCTGCAAGAACACATAAAAGGATTTAACCGAGAACTCTTCATGCTTTGAAGGCTGCAATCTTAGTGTGTCAATCAAGTCTTCCATTTGCCAAGAGTAAAGGGTTTCCATCAAAGTCCTGAAACTATCCACTTCCCAATCATTCAGATTCCTCCTCAAATGAATATTCCAAACTCTGTTAGATCCAGTCCCTGAAGAATAATCTGAAACCATAGCATTCTTGTCCAAAGCAATGGCATAAATGTCTGGAAAGACATCGGATAGGCTTCCCCCTGTCAGCCACTTGTGTTTCCAAAACAAAATCCTATCTCCCCGTCCCACCCTCCAAGATAATCCTCTCTCAAAACTCGGCCAAATCTTGCATAAACTTCTCCATAGGCTAACACCAAAAGATGGGGACCCAATATCAGATTTCCAACCACCTTTTGCAATTCCATATTTAATCTCAATCAAGCGCCTCCAAAGACTAAATTCTTCTTGAGCAAATCTCCAAAGCCATTTCCCCCTGAGTGCTTCATTGTGCAACTTTAGCTGTTTAATGCCAACTCCCCTCTTGTGAATGGGGTTGCAAACAATTTTCCAATCCACTAAGTTGTGCTTGAATACTTCCTCACTTCTTCCCCAAAGGAAATTCCTTTGTAGCCTTTCTATTTCCTTAATCACACTAACAGGGGCAGGAAAAAGTGAAAAAAAATAGGTGGGGAGGCTGGATAAAATACTCTTAATTAAGGTAACTCTTGCTCCCGTGGATAAGTAATTAACTTTCCACCCGACCAACCTTTTTCTACACCTTTCAATCACAGGTTCCCAGATTTCTTTGGACCTGATTTTTGCTCCGATGATCATCCCCAAGTAAGCAGTAGGAAGGGACCCAATATTACGTCCAAGAACAGCTGCAAAGTCCTCCATTCCAGAATTAATTCCCACTGGTGTTACCTCAGATTTGTGGAGGTTTATCTTGAGTCCAGTGACAGCTTCGAATCCTAGCAGAATGCATCGAAGATGTCCCAGCTGTAGCAGATCTGCCCCACAGAACACCATTGCATCATCTGCAAACAGCAAGTGAGAAATGCTTAGACTCTGCCTACTGTTTTGCATAGGGAAGCCTTCCACGAAACCTGCCTCCACAGCCTTATTAATCATCCTGCTCAGGATCTCCATTACTAGTATGAATAGAAAAGGAGATAATGGGTCTCCTTGTCTTAGCCCCCGAGAGGAAAGAAAAAAACATGCAGGAGATCCATTTATTAGTACTGAAAAACTGGCTGTAGAAATACACTATTTTATCCATTGACACCATCTTTCCCCGAAACCCATTCTACCTATCAAATATAGTAGAAATTTCCAGTTCACATGGTCATAAGCCTTTTCTATATCCAATTTGCAGACCAAGCCAGCTCTCTTGCTTTTTAATCTGGAGTGCATGACCTCGTTTGCTATTAGGATTGCATCCAAAATCTGCCTACCCTTAACGAAAGCATGTTGAGATTCTGAGATGAGGCTATCCAATACCTTCTTCAGCCTATTTGCTAGAACTTTGGACACCATCTTGTAAACTGCACCCACTAGACTAATTGGCCTGAAATCCTTCAATTCTATAGCACCTTTTTTCTTTGGGACAATTGCAATAAATGTTGCATTCAAGCTTCGTACAAACCTCTTGCTGCAGTGGAATTCTTCAAAAACAACTAACAGGTCCTCCTTTAGTGTTTCCCAGCATCTTTGAAAGAAGGCCATTGTCTATCCATCTGGACCTGGGGCTTTGTCTCCATTTAACTCCATCAGCGCCTGAAACACTTCTGATTCTGTGAAAGGAGTCTCTAGGCAGACAGCTGCAGAGGAACTGAGCCTAGAGAACTCCAAACCATTCACTGTCGGCCTCCACATTTCTTCTTCCATAAACAGTTTTTTGTAATAATCCACAATACCCTGTCTTATCAGCCCTTGATCTTTTATGACCTTCCCATTAACCTCCAATTTTTCTATCCAGTTCCTCCTCTTGTTCGCTGAAGCCATCTTGTGGAAGAATTTTGTATTGCGATCTCCTTCTTTAAGCCAACTAATTCTGGACTTTTGCCTCCAACTTGTTTCCTCCATTTTAATTAATCTAATTAGCTGCCCAATCTTTTCTTGCCGCAGAGACCTTCCTGTTTCATTTAACATTCCACTATCTTCCAACCTATCAAGCTTCTTAATTTCTTTTTCCAACTGTGTTTTCTGCTGTGATATCCTACCAAATACCTCTTTATTCCATATTTTCAGGTCTGACTTTAAATCCTTCAGCTTTTGACACAGTCTATAGCTAGCAAATCCATCAAAATGATACTTCTGCCACCACTGATCAATCATTTCCTTAAAACCTTCAGCCTGCAACCACATGTTCTCAAATCTAAAGGGTTTTGGTCCCTCTTTAATACCTCCTCCATCCAGCAACAAAGGGGAGTGATCAGAGACCAGTTTGGGGAGGGTTTTCTGTAGAACAGTAGGGAATAAATCCTCCTAATCAGAAGAGACCAGAAATCTGTCAATCCTGGTCTTGCACAACCTGTTACTCCAAGTGAATCTGCTCCCAGTTAAAGGCAGATCAATGCACTATAGGTCATCGATGAAATCAGAGAAGATTGCTATCTGTCTTGTACTCTTCTTGCATTCCCATTTATCCTCTAATCATATTGAAGTCACCCCCCATACACCATGGCTTATTCCATCGATAAACTGCAGCACCCACTTCTTCCAAAAATTCTGCCTTCCATTGTTTGCTCACAGGCCCATAAACTCCTGTGAAAGACCCATAAACTCCTGTGAAAGACCAAGATATGTTCTCCTCCAAGTGCTGAAACCAACAAGAAATTGAAAAAGAACCTAACTCAGAATCCACCACTTCCAACTTCCTACTATCCCACATGAGCAAGATGCCTCCCGAAGCCCCAACAGATTCCAGCGCTAGCCATTTGCACCAGCCTCCTCCCCAAATAGTTCTAACTACTTGATCATCAATCTTGCCCAACTTTGTTTCCTGCAGACACACTATATCAGGTTTCTGCTTCACAATGACAGATTTAATTACCATCCTCTTCTCCTTCCTGCAGCAGCCCCTAGCATTCCAGCTTAAAATTTTGGGCTTCATAGCAAACAAAATGGTAAATTCTCACCCCTTCTTCCTTCCTCATTGAACAGCTCCTTCTCATCTTTGTCATATGTAATAGACGATTGGAGATTTCTCAGCTCCCTAGCACCGCCCTTTAACCTGCTCTTTGGGGTCTTTTGCTGACTTCTATTCCCCTTCATTCTTTTATCTTCAATTGCCTGCAACAGATCCATGATCTGCTCTTCAAAACCTTCACTTGATAATCCCAAAATCTTCTTGAAAGACCTCATCCTATGTATCACCCAAGATGAGATCTTCTTTTGATCCTTCCCACAATTTTCTAGTAGAAGATGGTTGTCATTAGGCCAAACTTCAGTTGGTCCTATTGCCGCCAAAGGTTGGCATTCCATAACTTCCCCAAATTATGATTCCTCATATCCATAAGGAACCAGCAGAGACCCTACAGGAGAACCAATGATATCGCCAAGAGGATCTTCAATTGATGGGTTGGCCACTGGTTGGTCACTGATGAACATTAAACTTGTTTGTTTCTTGGAATTATACTTTCTTCCATAATGCTTCCAACTCTCCATAGACCTTTCAACCTTTCCACCACCTGCACTCTCCACTCCATTAATGCTAACACCTGGTAGCATATCCATTCGTGCATTTGTATTATTTTGGCCCTCGTCATTAATTAAATTTAGAACCTCAAACCTATTAACTGCTGGCTGGCCCATTGTAGATACTTTTGGAGTTAAAATCCTCTTTAGATCATCTGACTTTCCATCTATTGGGATCCATTGAACCTTCCTAGCATCCTTTAATTGCCTTCCAGGTTTCCAGGGTTCAAGCTTTAATGAGTCATTGCCTTTTCGATTTCCAATAGTTGGCTGGTACAATGAATCAGTATCCCACTTACGCGCCACCCTCTTCTTCCCCACCGGTGGCTGTGGAGTTTCAACAGTCCAACTATCTTCTTTCCATTCCACCCAAGGCATTCTTTCAACCCAAATAGGACACTCATAAACAACTTCACCCACTATGATCTTGACTGAAGCAGGGATGTTTCTTCCATCACCTCGAACTTTAATTCTAGTCCACCTAAAATTAGTTACTTTGCTTGGATCAGCCTCAGACTCCAGATGGCCCCTGCAAAAATTGCCTATGCTCTGGAAAACTTTAACACTCCATAAATGGACAGGCAGACCTAATACTCTGATCCAAACAGAATCAGCATTCCATCCTCTCCTAAAACAGCAACTCCAGCTGTGCCAAGTATCTAACCAAAGAGGGTCCCCATTTATCACATAATGTTTGCTTTTAATTCTATCTGCTAACTGCTGTGAAGGAAAAATAAATAAAAATCTTTCCTCATCCAAGATTTTGACTCCAACTCCTCCTGGAATCCTCCATCTTCTATTGACCCACTAAGCAATTTTGGCAACCTCCATTCTAGCAGCACCCGGGCCACCCAGTTTGCCAACTAAGCATCTCCTGATTTGCATATTGTTCTCCACGCATCCTCATGTTTAACAATGACATGTTGGCCGGTGTGGGTGCTTCGAATGTTTGAGAGCTTCCATACTGACAGTGCAGCTGCTTGAACATATGACTTGACCTTGCTAGGAACACCATTGGTTTCTAACTGAGATGGATCATTCACTCTTGCTTGAGGCTTGGTATTATTGTAGACTCGATCTCTAGGTTAGAGATCACTAATGATGTCCTTAAGGAAGCTCCAGCCAGTCCTGAAAGACAGCTCTGGAATCCTAACTTCTCTACTTCCAAAAGGGGCAAACAACCTCAACTCCAACTTCCTGCTGATACCATTAGATAAAATAGTACCAACCAGAGTTCTTGCCCCACCTCTATAGCTACCAATTTGATGAAGGCCTTTAGTATTCCAGAGTTTCTTCGAGCACTTCTGCTGCAACCATCTCAGTTCTTCCACATACATAACCAAAAGCCTAACATATCCTCTTCCACGTTCTATTAACCTATATCCTCCTTTGTTCTTACCATCCTCTTCAAACTCAATAGTTACATCTTGAGCTTGAAAAGTTTTCTTGAGTGTTGTAGTTTGGTTGAAAAAGTTGGAAAACCTTGAGTTGCTAAAATGGTGCATTTTAGCTACATATCTCCCACAAAAAAAAAAAAAAAAAAAAAATAGTTGACAATTGTTAGTTAAAGTTTTCCTTTATTGTCATTAGTATGATCTCAAGATGATGATGATGCAGTAAGTTCCTTGAATTCTATGCAATTCTTGATTAAATGCTTCATTTAGATAGCTTTGTGCATTATTAGGAGTTTCAATTTTGTAAGATTACAAGCCGCTGCCCAACCCCCCTTTTGGGGGGGGGGGGGCACGGGAAAACACATAACACACAAAACAAAACTTTAATGGATGATGGAAAATGGTTTCTACAAATAAATGATGTATCAGCTCTATTTTAAACGATTTTTCAGCAGTAGCAAAAGCAGTTGAACTTTTGCAATAATGTCTCTGCCAAAGTTAAATAGACACCGCTGTGCTGTAATTTATTTTTATTGCACTCTGGATTTTATTGATTACATATCTAATTTTATGTGTTCCAGCATCGTATGGCGGGATTAGCTGCTATTCAAATTGCACAAAAGGTCTCAAAGATATGGCGTTCGTTGAACATAGAGTGGAAATATTCTACTAAAGGTGCACCGAAATATGGCAAGAAAACCCGGAGAAAGGAAAAGGTTAATATTCCCAGCCTGAATAGAGGTGGTGCTGGGTGTAGTACAAGCAGTTCCTCAGAAGCATCAACTTCATATGGCATTATGGAAGATAGATCTTCGGGCCGTTCCATGATATCTTGGCATGATGTTTATTCGTTAGCTGTAAAATGGAGACAGATCTCTGAACCTTGTGACGCAGTTGTATGGGTGAACAAATTAAGGTATTCCATGATGACTTTATTCTCGTTAGTACATTGCAGTTGGATTGTGTTTGTATGTCTATATTAGATGTTGGTAGGACTTGATGTGGCATGCTATGGGTAAAAGCAACAATAAATCCTAAAGAGATGTGGGAAGACAAATTTTTATCCTTTTATATAGTTACATACTAAATTCGTATTTAAAAACGAGAGAGAGAGAGAACTCCATAACTTGGGAGGTGAAGCTCGACAAACATCTCTACAAAATAATATCATGAATTGCTAATAGTTCTAGTTGAGACAATTTATCAAAGGTGGTTCAAAATATGAGATTTTCTTTCCTTCCAACCCCCCCCCCCAAAAAAAAAAAAAACCAAACCAAACCAAACTAAATCAAGCCTTTTCCCACTAAGTGGGGTCGGCTATATGGATTTGTCGACGCCAATTAGATCTGTTTAGGGGCATGTCCTCCGATAAATCTAGGTAGGTCAAGTCATGTTTAATGGTTTCTTTCCAGCTTCTCTTGGGTCTTCCTCTACCTCTCCTACTCCTGGCAATCTCCATACTTTCACACCTTCTAACAGGTGCCTCTACTGGACGCCTTCTAACATGGCCAAACCATCTTAATCGATTTTCTCTCATTTTATCTTCGATCGGTGCTATTCCTACTTTGCCTCTAATCTCCTCGTTCCTAATCCTATCTTTCTTTGTAATCCCGCATATCCACCTTAGCATCCTCATCTCCGCAACTGCCATCTTCTGACCATGATTATGCTTTACTGCCCAACACTCTGATCCATGTAGCAGCGCTGGTCTAACCGCTACCTTATAATACTTTCCTTTCACCTTGAGGGGGATTTTTCGGTCGCACAAAACCCCCGAAGCACTCCTCCATTTGGTCCACCCAGCTTGAATCCTGTGACCCCCCCCCCCCCAAAAAAAAAAAAAGAAAAAAAGGCAGCTCTGGCTAAAGCAGCTGTGCCTTTTGTCCCAGCAGCGTACAGCTATTCAGTGCTGTAAATAACTGTAGGTTCTGGCAAACTCTAGAATTGCCTCTGGCAATGCCAGCATCTTTTTCTTTTTGGTTTTTCTTCTCTCTTCTTTTAGGTTAGTTGAGAAAACACGGGCATACTCTGATCCAGTTCTTCCTATTTTTGTCTTTCTATTGAGTAGTGTTACTTGTAAGAATTTTATCCTTTTTCTGAATGCTTCAAATTAGAAGTCACTCTCTTGCTTAATTCCCCCCCCCCCCCCCCCCCCAAAAAAAAAAAATGTCTTGCTCTTGGTTGTTTTGATTATTGATGTGAACGTGGGCATTTCTTCAATTTAGTGAGGAGTTCAATTCTGGATTTGGGTCTCACACACCACTTATACTTGGGCAAGCAAAAGTTGTTCGCTACTTTCCAAATTTTCAAAGGTGAGAAGCATACCCTTCTTTTATTTTAAAGCTTCATTTAAAAAAAAAAAAAAAAAAGCTTATTATTTGTCACTGCTGCAGAACATTAGATGTTGCAAAGGCTGTCATTAAGGAAAAAAAGCATGTGTTCAGCAAGGAGGACAATATCATTGATCTATCTGAAGATGGGAAATTGCAAGATGTAAGTCATCATTTTCACTGTTGATTTTTGCACTACATTGAGGGCATTACTCTTGTTTCTACACTGGCTTCATTTGATGATGCATGAAGCATATAGAATGAGGAAGTGTACATAGATTTTCCAATCTCTCTTGTTTCTACACTGGCTGCCTTTTGCTTCTTAGGTTATCCCATCTCTCTCAAGAAAAATGTCTTGGCAGATTAAATGGCAATCCTAGAAATGAGGCTTTTTAGAAAATCATGTCCCGTAGTTTATTTGCACATGGACTGGAATAAAGAATTTTGAGGAAAGTTGTATTCTGTGTTAAGTTGTTGGACTTTTATGAGGGGCATTTGTTTGATTTAGTTGCATTTTGGGCCCCAAAATTAGTACTATTTCTTGCTTCTTCGATTTGCTTCATATGTCCTGTTTTACTCTGTTTCTTTTAGTTTTGTACAATACACTCAATCTTTAATTTTTTAGTTGTCACAAGATTTTTTGGATCTCTTTTTTTCCTGCTCATACAAACTCCCTCTGATTATGATATTGCTTTTCCATTTTAGAAATAAAATTTACTTGTCTATAATAATCTTCTTTATAAATACAACTTGCAGATTATGAATGCAGAATCGTGCTCTGATCTTTATAGAGTCGTTGGTGAGGACTTCTGGTTGGCCACTTGGTGCAACAGTACAGCATTTGAGGGGTAATCATGCCAGCAGAATTTAGAGTTGTCATTGCCTTTGCTACGATGTTTGCTTAGCTTGCGATGTTATTAGCCCTCGAAATTTCTTTAATTTTTCATCATTTGCCTTGTTATAGGAGACGTCTTGAAGGGACAAGGATCACTCTGGTCAAAATGTAATTTTAAATTTCATTTCGTAGTTGGTTAAAAATATTTTTATTCTTCTCTATTCTTTTATATTGATTGCAGATCATCTATCTAGTTGTTCATAGATTTGGATTTATCATATGATTTTTCCAGGGGAGAACGAGGATTTGACTTCGCCATTAGAACACCTTGTACACCTTCCAGATGGGATAGGTTTGATGAAGAAATGACCGGGGCATGGGAAGTAAGTCACTTCAGACTCAATCTAATGCCCCTTCCTTTTGTCAATCTGCTTGGTGTATAAGACTGAATTTCAAGCTGTAGAACTGATTTGTGCCCTAGTCATTTGAATTTATCTGGACTTGTTTTATGCACTTGATGTACACCTCATTGAAGTACCGGCAATTAGTATTGGTCAGATAAAAAATGAGATATGAATATCAGCCATGTCTTGGCCTAGGGGTGCTCTCTGCTCTTTATATGCTTTCTGTCTCCTTCTTACCAATACTTTTTATGTTGGCTTCTACCCATCAATTAGTCTGTAGGTTGGCTTCTTGATCCACATTGTTTATGCAAGACTTTGGGACTCGATTTACATTCTCGTAGCGGTAAGCAGCCAAGCACATATAGACCACTGTGCCTTTCATAATACCTAATCTTCGATATGATTTTTGTGGTTTCTTTTCCTTGGGTTATTTTTTTTTTCCTCATTATTCTGACTGGAGAATGAGGGGATATCTTGAAGTTGCAGGATTTTCGGTTCATCACTTTGCTTGTGATTCTAGAACGTTAGTGAAAAATAAGTGTCCAAAAAAATAATAATAATAATAATAAAAGGAAAAAAAACTATTTGGAAAGCGACATCACAGATTTTGTTCCAAAAGTTATTTCTTAAAATCTGGAGAATACAAAGAATTGGTCAAATGGTTAAAGGAAGGACTCTCTCTCTCTCTCTCTCTCTCTCTCTTTCTATACTAATGTCTCTTTGCATGCTCTACTGCATTGACTTTTTCCCCCCCTTATACAATTTCTTCTTCTTTCTCCTCCTCCTCCTCCTCCTCCTCCTCTGTGTGTGTGTGTGTGTGTGTGTGTGTGTGTGTGTGTGAGAGAGAGAGAGAGAGAGAGAGAGAGAGAGAGAGAGAGAGAGAGAATCACTAAACCTTTCAGCAAATGATGAGACTACAATTCGTCTTTTGCATGATCTTTGTGGTTTTTCATTTTGTGTGATCATACCAACTTGGAAATTATTTACTCCTGTCTTCGATCAAAACCACAAGGCATAAAATAGTTTTTTAAATGTTGAAACTGGTTCTAAACAGGTGGAAAATCTGGGATTTTTCTTTTACTCTGTCAACAAGTGAAATGTTTTCCTGCAAACAAAATTCTTCAAAATTATATTCTGTGAAACTAGCAAGAGGCTTGATGTTTGTTTAAATCCTGGAACTGTCCAGAGTTGCAATGATTGAATCCTAATTGGCATTTGAATGCACCCAATTGAAAATGCAGGATCTATGCAATGCTTTTTGTGGCGAGACATATGGGTCTGCTGACTTCAACATGCTTGAAAATGTGAGAGATGCAATAATGAGGATGACATACTACTGGTAAAACATTGATTTTCATTTCATGATAACCCTTTGTTCTCTGGACTATATGTTTATGTTGTTTGCCTAAATGAAGTTGTATTGCTTCTCAGGTACAATTTTATGCCGCTTTCCAGAGGCTCTGCTGCTGTTGGGTTTGTAGTTTTGCTCGGATTATTTCTTGCTGCTAATATGGAGTTCACCGGCAGCATCCCCGAAGGTCTTCAAGTGGACTGGGAAGCGATTCTGAATTCTGATCCAAACTCCTTCGTGGATTCTGTGAAAAGTTGGTTGTATCCGTCTCTCAAGGTCACAACATCCTGGAAAGAGTATCCGGATGTTGTATCAACTTTTGAGACAACGGGATCTGTTGTAGCTGCTCTGAGCACCTACAGCGATTGAATAATCTATATCCTTAACTTGGGTAGCTGCCTATTTATAATTGTTGTTTCAAACTTCCTTCACTATGAACATCAAGGTAATTCATTTTAAATGCATGCAAAAATGAAACTTAATGGAATCTCATTCCCATTGGACTTGCAAAGGTCCCCTCGGTACAATATTCTGACTTCTCCTGGAATTTAATTTCATGCAGCAGTGTAAGCAGCAACTGAACAGTATTTTCCTGCCACCGGATACTCTCGAACCAATGGAGGGGTCAAGGTATAATTATAGGAGATTTGTTGATATTTTCTCCAGCCTGTGTTATTAACATCCACATGTTGTACATTGCTTTTATGAAGTGCTTCTTTAGGATGAAACTGCAAGTGTATTTCATTTGTATTCCTCCTTTTTCGCCATCAATAATTGTCTCACAATACAAATTACTTCAGGAGTTATGCTGGAAAATTCTACCTTCTTTTTTTCATACTGGATTCCTTGTCAATTGTGGGAATGCATTTCACAGGTCATTTTGATGACATCAGCAGTATTTTACCCCCCCCCCCCTTAATTTTTTGTACATCAAGTACATCAAAAGTACCAGTCTCTCTTCTTGGTTGACTACTTCATAGGCCAGGACAATTTGCACATTTGTTGCCTTCCCCGAGATTGGTTTCAGCTTCCTCTCCGAGGATCTGGATAGCCACTCGAAATCTGTTTCAGCATCCACACTGCTCCAGCCTTTGATGGATGCCCTACGGTTCTGCTCTTAAGGTTGTGCTATAGTCAAGCTTCCTGAGATACCCTGAGATTCAGGCTCCACTTTCATTCCTGAATAGACCTCCGAAACCAACTCTGCCTGGGTTTCCCTTTGAACTTCTATTCATATTCAGTTTTTTACTACATGTCAAGGTCCAAGACCATTTAATCAGTTTGGGTTTATTAAAAACGATGGATTGGAAGACAACCTATTTCCGTGGCACAGAGATGTGAATTCCAGGCGATTATATGCGAGTAATGGAATACTTTGTCATTCCTGTCTTTTCAAATTTGCTAGGGAAGGTCATTCACGTGATGAACTTTGTCCTTTAAGTTGGATGTAATTCATTCCCAAAAAAAAAAAAAAAAAAAAAAAAAATGAGGCTCAGTACAATTATAATACGAATTGGGGCCTCTAATGGAGATCCAAATGTTTTTTTGGCCGCAGTACAGTCTAGGAACAGGTGTTTGATGTCTTCACAAAGGAAGTTGCACCTAGGTTAGATGCCGGTGGCTCCTATCCCTCTGCAAACGTGGAAGGCTCTTTTCATCGCAGTCTAGCTAGCTGGGGTTTGATTCAGGTCTATATTTGGCCCTCTGTAGATTAACCCAGATGGCTGGGTTATCGCTACTTAGGTACCGGCCAAGTTTGGTCAGCATAGCATAGTAATGATCATGAGCTTTCCTGATACTAGGCTCACTTGGCTACTTGCTCTTGCTCTCGGACAAGGGTGCAGAAAATCTAATTTGATTTATTCGAGAAAGTATCATCTGTTAAGGAGAACACAAATTTTTAGGAGTCCTCCATTGAATTGAATGGGAAGGGAAAGAAAGTTTCGAAAATGGTTGGATTAGCAGGGGGAAGGGTCATTGTCAGTGAATTGTCTTCAAAAGATCATTATCATGTGTATGTGGATAAATGTAAAACTGTACAATGGGTCATTGTCAATGGGCTACGACTCAAATTCAATTATTGAGGTGGTTAGGTTAACATTAGATTTAGTGGATCTGACTTAGGATTTAGATAGATTTTGGGTGGATTTGCTTGCTGGTTTTAATATATTAAAATGTTCCTGGAGTGTTTTATTGGCCTAACCAAAAGTTAATTAATACTGGCTATCAGTTAAAAGAAAAAAAGTTTGGGGTCGCTTCCACAGTTTCTTTCCAACTTGTTTAGGCATACCTAACAACAATGCTGACTCATATCCAACACTTCAAATTTTCCTCGAGTGTACCGTGAAATTTATGTTGTTCAAATATCAATATTCCGACCTTGCGATCTAAGCTGTGAGTACATTTATTAAATCGTCCAAATTATTTACAGTAAACAATCATGTGATAAGTGTACGACTTTATATAAAAGATAAATTAGGAAGAGCAGTTAAAAAAAGAAGAAAAAACAAAATGTGTCCTTAAATTATGGTTTGTATCTTTTTTTCCCTTAACGATTAGTTGTCTCATATTACATCCTAAATGATGATTTTGTATCTCAAATTGTCTGGTGTGAAAAAACCAGACGTAATAAGCACATGATTTGAAATTGCGACAAACAAACTACATAAGTTATGTATGCTAAGGTTCCGTTTGGTTTATTATAAATTTTTGAAAATTTCTGAAGATTTTTAAAAATTATTTATTTTTTTATTTTACTATACGAATTATGAATCTATAATTTATCTTATTTTATCTCACTTTTTATCACTCTAAACACATTCTAAATGTACGTGGCTTAAAGAAAAGAAAAGACAAAGTGAGTGAATTTTGTAAAATTATTTTTTAAAACATTTTAATTATAATATTCAATTTAATATATCCTTCATGTTTCATTAAACAAAAAAACATATAAAGAGTTAAATAAAATAAAATTTGACTTTTTTTATTTATTCAAAAATTTCAACCTCATTAAGGTAATACTAATAATGAAATATATGACCTAAGACATTGTAAATTTTCATATGATCCCAAAATAAGATTAAATTAATTAACATTACCTTCTTCAATTCATTCTCTTCCGACAATAAATAATTTGAACTATGCTCTCATTTATGGTAGACGTAGTAAGTTAGTAATGTTCTAACCAGCAATTGCGCATTTTTGTTGAACGCAAAATTCAATTTTTTTGAAGCGCTCATATCTAAACCACATTATTGATGAGATGGAGGGTTAGAGGGGTGGATTGAGTATTAATCCGTTGTGTTTGATCTAAAATAAGAATTTTTAGGTCAAGTAGGTCATCAAGATTAAGTGGATTAATCACTTCTTACATTTCAATTTTCTTCTAAATTAAAATTGAATTTTGAATATGTGGGTGTAAAGAGGAAGACGATAATTGGAAGTATTTTATAGAGGCAAAGTTGTTGTAAGTAGTCATGTGGGCATCTTCCATCAATAGTTTGACTATGCAAGCAATTTCGGACAATTAGAGATATTAAGTCATAGCTTAGGTTACAACGTGAGACATTTGATGGCTTAGGGGCATTTATTTTTTTTCCCTCTTTTTTTTAGTTTTCTTCTTGATTTGACTCTAACTTGAAATCACTTGATTGTTACGTGACTGTTTTGTCGTTAATAATTTAAACAGTGAAAGTAATTTAAGACAAATTAAGATCATATAAAGTCACAGTTTATGGTGCAATATAATAATATTGATAGATTAGGAGACAAAATGAGTTGTGATCATAGTTTAAGGAACGTGTATTAATTTTCCTTTCTTTGAATTAAAAAAAATGCAATTGTGATCAAATTTACTTTTTGAGTCACTTATTAGCGAGAGCAAAATTTGGTACACTTTCAATATATGAAAATAATTTCTTCATTTATATTTAGGCTAAATTATATATGAGAAATGATAAATACATTTTTTTATTAGTTTTTTCCACTTCATATTACTCTTTTTCATTAAAATTATGAGTGGAAGAAATTAATAAAAAATTGTTAATATCCCCACCTATTATGCATATAAATTTTTTAGATGTTTTATATAGACAGTAACGAGCATTGAAATGTGAGTAAACAGAGATCAAGATAAAAATTTTTTATATTTGAAAATTGATAATATCTTTAAAATCTTAAGAGGTCAATACATTATATGTTAATTAAATGCTTAAAAATTTGGAAGAGGAATAACGAAATTTTGAAAATTTTG
The DNA here is from genome assembly GCA_019916065.1 of Vitellaria paradoxa. Taxonomy (NCBI): domain Eukaryota; kingdom Viridiplantae; phylum Streptophyta; class Magnoliopsida; order Ericales; family Sapotaceae; genus Vitellaria; species Vitellaria paradoxa. The sequence goes on along the minus strand of CM034233.1, from coordinate 71,933,957 downwards.
AGGCCCAAAATTTTATTTTCAATAATATTTGTGCAATATAGTATATATTAAAGAATTATTATTTTAAAAATAATAGATTCATAAACAATCTCAATAAATTTTAGTAAAATAGTACTATTCTCCAGCGTGATACCACTGGCACGACTCCATACGTTAATTTATCGATCCATATTATAACATTGATTTGTCTAATACTTTCGTCATGCTCACAGTCCATTTTTTTTTTTTTTTTTCTCCAGTTCATACATATCTCTCACCCGAGAAGGTGCTTGCAGTGATAAATTTCCTGCGCCATTATGCACTTTTCTTTCTTTTCCAACCTTTCTCCTATTTCTAATTTTTCAGCAAATGCGTATTGGGTATATAATCTGATAAAAAAATTGTAAAATTAATACTAATTTTGAAAGTCACATTTATTTGAGACATCCTGAACATATCAAGAGAGAAACGGAACGACTAAATTAAACTAGGTGCATCAATAGACTTGTTGATTTGGAAAATCTCAGTGTAGAGAGAGAGAGAGAGAGAGAGAGAGAGAGAGAGAGAGAGAGAGATAATAATGTCACGATTAGATTTTGAATTCCAGTCTTCCATGAGTTCAGTTCGACAGTGTATTAAATCACTAATTGTATCAAAATCAAAGATGTAATTTTATTTTGTATATTTTTAAATTAAAAAAAAATTTATAATACGGGATTGATATATTTTATTGAGAATGCTACTCTACCGTACGGATGCTTTGCGTGCTTGTTAGTTTTAACGAAAAAAGTCACTGAAACGCTCTTTAATTCTAAGAATGCTACTATCATATCATTTTAACAACTAATTTTAATAAATTCTTAAGAAAAATAAATATTTTTCTACTTTATTATATAGTTCAAAATGACCGGCACTAAAAATCGTGTTAACAAAGATAATTAAAAAAGATACAAAGAAATAACTCAAAGTGATTTAAAAAAAGAAAAATGAGGCTGACCTCAGAGGAGCGAGAAAAATGATCAATCGGCTGGCTGACATGATGATCGTTAATTTGAGAAAAGACGGCCAGTTGAGTTGATCAGATTGTGAAACTCTTCTCCATCTCCGTCGTCATCCGCGCACTCCTCACTCAATCTTGGCTCTCACTTCTTCCCGATGATTGCCAGATATCTTAGACTTGGCAGCGGCAAATACCCACGTGGCATTTATCTGCTTGTTAATCAAACTCACTGCATAGTACGGCATCTGCCTAGCATTCTCCACATTGGCGCCGCGGCCATTGATGAACCTCAAGCAGTCCATCAAGCTTTCTCTAGCCAGCCCTTTCATGTCATAAGCCTGTGATCTTCGCCACAGGCTCTTACCATGAGGACTCTCTGCGCTCGATAGGCACAGAGCTCGAGTCGCATCACGAATGGCCAAATCTGGATCTTTAAGCCACAAACAACACTGAGCCCTATTACTATAAAGCACTGTTCTTTCTTTCCTCATCTTCGCCGGGCACAAATCCAAAGCCTGTGTGTATCTCACCGCAGCTTCTTCGACATCTCCCGACCAAAACCTTTGGTTTCCTTCTCTTTTCAACTTACCCGCCAAGATTTTCCTCTCTCTCAATTCCTCCGCTGACATCATTCTCTCTCTCTTCCTTCTCTCCACCTTCAAATCCCATATCTCTTCTAGCCCTCGCTGAGTTCTGTCGTTTTCCAACCTCATTTTCCCATACTTGATTCTACTATAATCTTTCAACAACGTTTGTGTGATTACATCCCCAACTCTTGGTCTTCCTCCAACACTTCTTATCTCCACCAAATCAGCAAGAAACAAAACTGCCGTATCTATAACCAAGTCTCTAGTATCTGGATCTCTAAGAATTAACAAAAGAGACTCAATTGCCATGTACTGCCAATCATTTGAAGACCTAGAGAGACTGCACAAACTCTCTACAGCGCCCTTAGAATTCCCCACACTTCTTCTCCCTATTTTGGTATTACATAGAGTTCTAACCAAACCAAGCCCAGCTGGTGAATTTTGACTCATCATTAACCCACCCCACATGGCACACAACTCCTTCAAGAAGTCTTGCTTGGAGATCATTAGATCAATAGATCTCTCTTTACATGCAAAGCAGTTGAGGAGATAGATTGACCAGCACTGAAGTTGACCAGCCCATTCCTCAGCTTTTCTCTTCTCTATTTCTGACCCTCCATGCCCTCTTGTAAGCAACTCACAGTGATACTTCACTCTCTTCCTTCTCTTCACACTGACAAAGTTAGAATACACCACATCAAGGCAAGTTGAGGCTATTTCCATGGCCAGTTTTATTATCTCCACTTCACGGACTGCAATAGCTTCAAATGTTCTTTCATGGCTGGCAAGGTGTCCGAGGGCTCGAACTGCAACTCTCTGCTCGACCCAACTTATCTTCCCTATTAGAAGCTCCATCAATGGCGATATTACACCTGATTGAACGGCTATCTCCGCGAATTCAGCGTTGTTCATCGTGTAGGAGCCGATGATGTGTGCTGCGTAGTAAGGAATGTATATGTTTTGGCCTCTCAGAAGCCAAACCCTATCGCTGATGGCTCTGTCGATGAGTTTAGCCGTGCATTCGAAGATGCCAAGAGATGGGAATTCCGGGTTGTCGGGTTGGGTCATGGCTATGTTCCAGAGCCCGCTCATGGCCAGGACTTGTTCTTGGGTGTCCCCCAGAGGCATTTCTTTGAAGCATTTGGCTACGAGAGGTTGTCGGGAAGATGGGTCTGGTTCGTTCATGATACAAAAGAAACAACTAGGGTTGTTGGTGTGTTTTTTTGGATCTGAGGGTGTGTTGGTTTTGTGAATGGTTTTGGTGGTTTGGAGATGTGACTTCATTGCAGGGGGTTAGAGAGAATCAGAAATTTGGTAAATTTTGTGAGACTGTGTTGGTTAACACTTAAGCATGTGGGAAGCACTTATGCTTGTAAGGATATTACATATACGTGCGCGCGCGCGCAAGGAAAGAGCAGGTCAGAGTGGGACAGAGATTGAGCATCATCAACCAAAGAGTGTCATTGCTCTTGGACAATGGATATGTTTTGGGAAGAGTTGCCCCGAAGTCAAACAATTTCAATCATTGAATATTTTTATTACGAAAAATATCATTCTCATCACCTCATTTTAATATTACCTTTGTGGCAAAAGATTTTGGTAAAAAAAAAAAAAATCAAAATAATTGTATCAGAAATATTAGAAAGTGAAATCAGTAACAATAGTAGAATTATAATTATAATATATATTTTTTAATTTATTATTTATAAATGATAAGTTCATAAGATTTTCGTATTATTTTGATAAATTTTTTTGGTTGTGTACGTAGCAATACCCTACCAATTATATATATGTTTCAATATGTTGTTGTGGTGATTAAGACTCATGCATGATCAACGGTGTAAAGATGTGCATGCAGATGTGCCCGTCTCATATATTATTTCAATTTGGATTTCTTTCAGGATCACTATTAGTTAAATGATAGCCACTAAAACTGAAGCCTTCATAACCCCGCATATCCTTCGTTTCACTTATGCTGAGCAATATTTATATAATTTTTAAACTTCCATCAAATCCATGCATTCAAATTAAGAAATGATCAAACAAAAAATGAGGGTTTAAATTACTGATCATGCATGCGCAGGAGGGCTAAGTACTCCGTTATGTTGTTATCCCTTCCATTCCTGACCACCAAGTTGGTTTTTCACAGTTTAACCCCAATTTCATTGCAAGTGCCACAGCCTAGGGGTAGCTTGCTGCTACTGCAAATTGAAATATTAACCTGATGAATCTCAACACGCTTGCCCCACAGATGCTCGCTTAGCCACAGGGACGGGGCTACCTTAGGACCAATGGGGCCAGGCCTCCCTAAGTTTGGGAAAACGCTGTCTTTACATATAATTTTTTAATTATAAAAAATTTATATTATAGTTTGACCTCTTAATATTTTAAAAAATAGTTGACCTTAATTAATTAGGAAAACAACACTAGTACATATAAATTTTTGGATTGAAAAAAATTTAAGTTATAAACTAACCTCCTTAAAGTTAAATTATTTTTGTTAATTATTATATATAATCCAAAATTTAATAATTCATCTATGTATATATATTAATTTATTTTTTATTCACTAAATATAATTTATGATATTAATTATGATTTTCTTTAGGCCTAATTTCAACTAAAAAAAAAAAAAATTGACCCCTCGTAACCAAAAATTCTGACTTCGTCCCTACTACCCACTTTCAATCATGTTACCATACATAAGTTTATACATCTTACATTGAGACAAACGAAATCTAAGTTTATTAACATTTTTCGTTAAATTAAACAAATGGAGCCTTAATTAAAAAATGTTCTATACATACTATATATTGTTATTCACGGACTTCAAAAGAGCCTATGTACAGTTTAAATGGTAGCATATCTTGCTTTTTTTTTTTTTTTTTTAACCATAATATTTTTATGATATTTTGAATGTCGTTTGGGAGGCAATTGTTTAATAAAAATATATTTTAGTAGATTTATTTATTTATTTATTTAATAAAAGTGTTTTCAACAGGTAAGGCAGTACTCATGAGGGCCCAAAAGCATTTGCTATCCATTTACTTGGGGATGGGGACAAGAATGGCTCATTGCTTCACGATTCAAATTCCATCACATTAATAAGAAGATCATCAAACAGTTCACTGCAAGGGATGTGAGAGGGTTACAATGTTCCCCATCTTGACCTTAAAGAAGCTAGCTCTGGTCCCTCCACCAACAACCTAATCAATGGCCTCAAATTCATTATACGTATATATATATATATATATATATATATTATTAGATTTTTTTCCCAGAAAATTATGCCAATGTGTGAATAGTATTTTTATAATAAAAGTATTTAGTAGAACTTTTTTATTTAAATTGATCGACCCACAACAAAATATCAACATTTTCGAATTTTACTTTTGCTAAAGAATTATGTTTGTGTAGAAAAGTAAAAATAAAAATATCAAGTACAAGTGGGGTTGTCTCAAGAAAATGCGGCTTGGACTAAACATTTGTTTAAATAAATAAAGTACAGAAAAAAAAAAAAAGTAAACCAAAGTCATTTATTTTAATCGTCTAGCTCTCTTTAATATTGTCACTCTCCTGATTAAAAGCCCACTTGGATGCCTTTTTGTCACGAGAATGCCAAGGATATGTTGTAATTTAGTTCATAGCTTTGACATCTGAGTCTAATGATATCGAGAACTGAGGTGCGTGTTGTTACTATATTGTTTAATAGTTTGTTGTTCGGCGTGAACGATGTTGCTTTCTAGGCATACGATGAGCAAGTGTGCATATATATGGGGTGTCTAGGGCATTCTAAATTCTTATAAATTTTCATAAATTTTTATAAAATTAAAATTTTTTATTTACAATATTAATTACAAAATTATAATCTTTACAAATTTATACTAAAGCTTCATTTAGAATTATGAAATTTACTAAATAATAGAAAAAATTTATAAAAATTATTTACTTTTTTATCTTACTGCATAAATTATGAATTTATAATTTTTATTAATTTTTATAATTTTTTATCATTACAAACACTCCCTAATTTATATAAGTTCAAACACACACGTAGCATTGATGTGAATCATTTTGAACTATTCAAAATTTTAAAGTGTTTTTTTTGTTATCTTACTGCATGAATTATGAACCTATAATTTTTATTAATTTTTATAACTTTTTATTACTATAAACACTCCCTAATTTATATAAGTTCAAACACACACGTAGCATTGATGTGAATCATGTTGAACTATTCAAATTTTTAAAGTGCTTTTTTGAACGGTTTGACAAAGTGTGAGGTTTATTATGACGTGAGATGCATATTTGATCCAAAAGAGTGCATCAAGATCCTATAATGAATAGATGCTAGGTTGAAAGAAAAAAAAGTCTCGAACGACAGAACTCCAGTATTGATGCATTCTTGAAAATAACCTCTCAATAAGCTCACAACATATTGTTCTCTCCTATTGAATTGCTGTAAACTACACAAACAATCCCTGAATTGTTAATTTTCACAAAAATATATAAAAGATTTCAATAGTTATTTGTTGTACTTCTACTCCTATTTGTTATGAATTTAATTTGAATTCTGTCTTTCTAACTTGATTTGTTTCCACCAATCTGAATCCGGCTTAAGGAGATGTTAGTGAGTAAGTTATCTCATATTGAAATAATTAGAATGTGTATTTTTATAAATTCAATCTTGCAAACAAGTTTATTTGAACTAATTTGTTAGGTCTTAGTACTAATTCAAAAAATTTCAATTATCGTTTAGCAAAACCCAATACCAATCGAAATAGTGAGAACGTAAATGGGAAATATGAGTGAATAATTTAATTAAGTTGTGCCAAAACTATTAAAATGTTTAAAAATGTAGAAGAAAATTTAATATTTTCCTAACTTTGTACGAAATATTTAATTAAAATAATATAATAATGATAATCCTATCATTGCAAAAAAATCTTCATTTTTTTTAGTTTGAAGTGCGAAGGCTACAAATTTAATATATATTCTCTATTAAATGCATAGGCATAAGATTACCCAATTTGAAATTCTTGTAAAGTTGGCTGAAAGAAAAAGGAATGATATTCTCTTGCAGCCACAGCCTACAAACGGTATGGCTGGATATGGAATTTAATATCCATGTAAGTATGAGATTTGTCACAAAAATACCCAGTGTTTATTTATATTTATAGAGTATCTCATATCTAGCATTGATAGTGTACCTGTTAAATACCTGTTTAATATAATATAATATTACATATATTTATATAATTATAATTTTATCCCTAAACTAAAAATAATTAAAGTCTTAGGTCTAGGGCTATTTATGATTTTTTTTATATTTTCGTGTATAGTAAAATCAATCAAATTTATTGTTCTTACTTGTTAGCCCTCATCATTTGCTATGGATTACTTTAATTGTGAATTGTTATTGATAACTTTTGATTCTAGATGATTGTTAGGTGGTTCACATTTTGAAATTATGCCTAAATAACTAATATTATCAAATCATTTGAATTTATAAATAGTTATTGAACTTATATATGATTTTGTTTGGAATAGGAAAAAGTGAGGTAAATTGAGATAAATTGAGATAAATTGAGAGTTCGTAATGCGTGCAGTGAAAGAAAAAATTGATGTGATATAAAGTTAACAAAGATTTATAGAATTTTTCAGAGAAAAATTACAAACCAAACGAAGCCAATTATGTTATTTATAGTTTATTTCAATGATTTTTTTTTTTTGACTGGGAAAGATCTTATAAAAAAAAAATCTACACACATATATGTATATTCAGAATTATATTCGTTAAATGTTGTAGAGAACATGTCTATTGTTTAAAAAAAAAATTCTATCCTAGCATTTAACGGGTGCAATAGGATGGGAGAGGTTCGAAATTCTAATTAAGAAAATAAACAAGTTTATGACATTAATAGATAGAAATGTATGAAATTAATAGATAGAAAAAAGTAAATAGGTTTAGTAATGGCAACGATATTGACTAATTAGGTGAGTAATCTATCTATTTAGATCTCTAGGTGGACTAGATAAAAGTCGAACTATTACTGAAAAACAATATTCATAATATCTAGTGATGGAAATGGGTCGGGTCAGTCGAGACCCGGCCCGGCCCAACTTGAAAATTGGCCGAGCCCGCCCTGACTCCACCAATTAGGTCAAGGCTTGGGTTGACATGCCCCGGCTCAAGACTCGACTCGCCTGACTCGAGATGCACCCCTCTCTTCTTCATTTCCTGTGCCACGCTACACTGAAACATTTCCCCCTCCCCAATCAGTGACCATTTGGGGGGCTTCTTTTTTTTTCTTTCATTGTTTCAATCATTGCAGCTTCTTTTTTTTTTTTAATTTTCAAATTCCAATCGTTGGGAACTTGGGGCACACAACACACTGGCAGTGACCAAGACCAACGGTTAGCCCCTGGGCTCTAACGGTCCAATTTAAAAATTAATTACAAAATCTTCTCCCAAAAAATTACAAAATCCCCCCAACCTTCCATTATAAATACTTCGCACACATATTCATTCAAACCTGTAAAAAATTCTCTCTCAAATTTCTACATTACTAAACTACCAACTCTCAAGTGTGCTCTTTGATTGTACTTAAGTGCATCCAATTCTATCAAAATTGAAGTCAAGATTTAAAGATCAAGTGCTTCAAAGTTTCAAATTATTCCAAGTTAGTATTTAATTTTTTTTTAATTTGCATACATCTATTTTTTTTTTAATTTGCATACTTTAATTTTTCATCAAATTATTTTTTTCTAAATGGATCCTAGAGACACCCTTTTTTTGACTTGGAGGGTGGAGACTCAATATCTTTTCCCCCTCAAGAATAAATGAAATAATTTGCATCACCATAAATACCAACACCTGCTAGCACAAGTGGTGATGTTGGTGCATCATCTTCCCGCCATGGCCAATAAAAGCAAAGCTCTTCAAAAGTGTGGGACTTTTTTACTAGAATTTCATGTGATAATGGAATGCACAAGACTAAATGTAATATTTGTGGGGATTTATTAGATGATAAGACTACTTCTGGGACTAGTCACCTAAAAAGATATTTAAATAGAAAGCACCGACACAATTCCCGCATCAATTTTCTAATTGATTAATATTTTTCACATGTTACATAAACTCAATTAGGTAACGAAATGGGTAATTTAAATATTTTTTTTATGACTCTACAAGAACACAAAATAATTTAGTTAGATATATTGTTAAAGATGAACAGCCTTTCACAATGAGAGAAAATTGACATTTTGAAGAATTTATCCATGAAAGTTTTACGCCATAATATCGCGATTTTTCAAGAAATGTTTCAAAAAATAAAGTTTTACGAGATTTTGAAACAAAAAAAAATGAATTAAAAACTTATTTTGATAATTTTGAAGGAAATGTTTGCTTAACTTCTTATATGTAGAATTCCTGCCAAGATATTGAATATCTTTGTATAACTGCACATTATATTGACGAAAATTGAGAATTAAATAAATGCATTCTTTCATTTAAATTAGTTGAACAACTTTACACTGGATTAAGTGTTGGGGAACTTATTTGTAATGAACTTGTATCATGGAATTTATGTAAAAAAAATATTTTTTATTACTTTAAATAATGTTTCATGTAATGATGTTTGTTTTAATTACTTAACTAATACTTTACTTGCGAGAGATCTATTATTTCATGGACGTTATTGTACCCATATACTTAATTTAATTTTAAAGGATAGATTGGATATTTACGAATCATCTATTGTTACAATAAAAAAAGTTATAGTTTGTACTATGAGTTCTCCAAAAAGAATTACTCTATTTGTTGGTATATGTATTCAAATTGGTTTAAAACCTAGAAAATTACCAATAGAAATTAATATAAGATGAAATTCAACATATATTATGTTAAAAGTTATTATTAAATATCAAAAAGTAATTGATTTATTTATTTTTAGTAATCAAGCTATTGGTTTAAATAGTATTGAGCCTATTGATTCGGTAAATGAAATTTTTATATGAATTTTTTACATGTTTTTGATATTGCTACTAAAATATTTTGTGAAATTTGTTATCGTACTTCTTCTGCTATTGTTTATCAATTAGGAGTTATTGATGAAATTTTCAAAAAATATTTTGTCCAAGAATATTATGCTGCTATGGTTCTTGCAATGAAAGAAAATTTTGATAAATATTTTAACCCACTTCCCATACATTTTGGTATTGTCACTATTTTAGACCTTAGATATAAAGAAAATCTTTTTCTTCAATTATTAGATATGATATATCCGCCTAAAAGTGCCCAAGAATAATTAAATAATATTAAAGAACAAATACAAGTTCTAATGGGTCGGTATGATACTAATCGTACAACTGCTCAAACAACTACCGCCACAACGTCCTCCTTTCACCGTGACTTTGATGGCAATACATCCCTATGGAGAAGAATAACATCTCGGCGGATAGATGCATCAACAAATGCTAGTTCATCAACTTCATCTTACCTGCAACGTTATCTCGGTACACATTTGATAGAAAATGAAGATAGTTTTAATCTTTTAGACTGGTGGAAGGGACAACAATTTAAGTTTCTAATTCTTTCAACTTTAGCTCGTGATATCCTCGTATTTCCAGTTTCCACCGTAGCATCCAAGCAAGCGTTTAGTGCAAGTAGGCATGTTATCAGTCAATTCAGGAGTTGACTGGCCCCCCCAATAATAGAAGCCTTGATGTGTTTATGAGATTAGTATCTCACTGAAAATAGACAATAAGAAGATGCTGAATAAGAGCAACTTGCTCTTAACTTTGATGCAATGTATTTAGGTGAAAAAGAAAAACACACTAGTTGATCTAGTGATGAATGATAATGATGTATTGATAGAGTAATATTTACAAATGATAGTCACTCTTATAGGTTCCAACCTAGTTGGGATGTATAAGATATGAAATGATGCACCTATTTATAACTTTATCATTTATTTTTTTTAATAATTCTACATTTGTAAACTATAATTTTAAATTTAATGTTAATTATGTAATTGCTTGTTGTTTAATAAATTTTAATTTTTGTCAATAATTATTTTAATATGTTTGGTTGAGTTTTATTTTATATTTTATTTACTTTAAAAAAATTAAAAATATTAAAAAAATAGGCTAAGTCAGATAGGGCGGGCCAAGGGCGGGGATTGGCGATCTTGGCCCGACTCGACCCAACCGGAAAATGTGGAGGGGCGGCTGGGGCAGGTCGGCCTGGGTCAAGGTCAGGTCGGACCCGAGCCAACCCATTTACACCACTAATAATTTCATTATTTATGGTTGTCCGGGCCCGATCTTATTTGTTTATTGGGTCATGTGTTCTATTCCAAGCCCAACTCTCTGTCATTTTTTAAAGGGTAAATTATACCTAAACTCTCTGAACATTTGTGAAATTACATATGGATCCCTTCAACATTTGAAAATCACATTAACCTCTCTTATTTTGAAATGTTTGTAACCTAGACCCCCAAACCCCGTTTCCATTACTAACTCTGTTAAATTTTTTTTGAAAAGACAACTTTACCCTCAAAGCATCCAAACCAAACTTTTCTCTCCAACTTCCTCAATGACTGAGAAGGGGAAATACTCGAAGCCACTCCTTGCTTCCACCTTCGCTTGAACCACCAATGGTTTCGCCTTAGCCGCCGCCGTTGACGATGACGACGAAGAAGACTGCTCTGGCGTTTATGGGACTCTGTTAAAGACGGAGCTGAACCGCCTGACAATGCCGAAAGTCAACAAAAGAAGTAGCAGGAGATGGAAATAGGTAAGAAATTGCCCTTATTTCCGTTTTATAGCCTGAGTTCGGCACACAACTTCTTCTCGAAGAAGTCTCCGACGAGATCTCCGACGAATAGGAGCTCAAATTTAACACCAAAGCGATTTTTTAAGCTGCTGTTCCCGCTGTCGTTGCCAGCAAAGCACATTAATTTTTTTTGGTCAGATTTCAGTAATTCATTTCCCTTTCTCTTACCTTACAAATGGAGTGAATGGTAAATTTACCTCAACGAGGCAGTGAACATCGAGTGACTTTTGCCGTTCACAAATATAGAAAATCAAAAATGCGATTGCGAATTTGGAGCCCTATATTACAATGAAAATGGGTAATTTTTGGAAAGAAATTGATTTTTTGGCTGCGATGGTGCACTGGTTCCATCGAATGGGGAAGCACTATAGAGGAGAGAGGTGGCAGGTAGCACATCGGCTCTTCTGAAGATGGAAGCTGTGGTGGCCACACCTCACACAAAGGGTGTGGGTCTTGTTCCTTCTCTTACCGAAGTTCCCTGTTCCCTTACCCATGGATTTAAAGCGGCAGAAACCCTAGTCTTTTTGAGCTCTTGGCAAAGGAGGAGATGGGAGCTTATATGTTAGCTAATTGGAATATCAAGATTGGGTTTATCAATGCTTCAACCCACCAAAAGCCATGAATCTGGGTTTTCGTTGATCGAGTTGAGTTGAGTTGAGTTGAACCTCCGATTGCTTCTTCCTCTATAGCTCTGACACGTATGCATACGCACTCATGGATCACAGCTGAAATAGGAGCGGCGCCCTGTTCTAGGGTTGTTCATCTGTTCATATATATGTATATATATATATAATATGTATGTAGCGTTAAAGTGTAAATTTTAATGGTTAAGAAAGGTAAATTTGGCATATTAAAAAAAAATTTTTGCTGACGTCATCATTTTAACAGAAATTCTAATGGCATATTAACGGAAGGGTCTAAGTGTAATAAACATTTCAAAACAAGGGAGGTTAATGTAATTTTGAAATGTCAAGGGGATCCATGTGTAATTACGCTAATGTTTAAGGGGTGTAGGTGTAATTTATATTTTTTTTTTAAATCAAGCCCGCATAATTAAATTCGCTAAATTTATAAATTAATTTTTTTCAACATTTATTTCATTTTTTATAAAAAATAACTAAATAAAATTACAGCATTCATTAATTGACCTGCATATAATTCTGTGGCAAGAAAACACCGTCATATATTACAAAGGAAGTGATTAAACCGGATTGGAAGGAATATTGCTTTATGGCATATACCTGCTGGGTTGTATGCCTTTGTCCACTGCTAGTGTTATGTCTACTGATCATGCCTTGGGTCAAGCTGGGATCCTATTCAAGCCTTGTTTGGGTGGACAAGCCCAGCCCGGGCTCGGTCATGGGTCAGAAGCCCACAAAAATTCAGATCGACATTCTTATATATGTTTATGGAACAAAAAATGGATAAAAGCTTGAAAACCATAGGATGAGATCACAAATGTCTCACAAGAGTCAAGTATTGAGTTAATTTATAAAGCACTTCAACCTCTCTCCCTACTAAGATGCTTTTTAAAGCAGTGTAAGCATTGGATTCAGTGGGAAGCCTGCTATTAAGATGGGTGACTCTTATGAAACAGTTAACTAAGGCCAAACCAAAGCAAAGTGGACAATATCTAGTAAGAGGGTCTACGGTGTGAGGACGAAAATAGAATATCATCATCATATGCATATGTATATATATTACTGGTTTGGCATACTAACAATCTCCAAAAAACTCTATAAATTTTTAACAACTTCTCTATCTCTAATTTTCCTGCCATCACTAATTTTAAAAAAATTCAATATTTCACTAAAAAAAACACAATAATCTGAAAGTAAGTTAATCGAATGTGTAAATTTTTTATACAATCGTATTTTTCATGTCGAAAGCTTTCAAACGAGTACTATTGTCGCTATTTTTTCTGAATTTTTTTGAATCCGTGGAAACGGATTTGAAAAACTGTTCCCACGATTTGTTACTTTTCAGAAAAAATAACGTCAAAATTAACCACAAATCACATTTTATCTCTATTTATTTAATTTTTTTTCTTACTCCAAATGAGGCCATAATAGTAAAGAAATTAAGTGCAACAAATATATGTGACACATAAAAATTTACGTAGTTCCGCTTCATATCTACTCCACGGGAGATGCATAGAAGATAATTTCACTATTCAAAAAAGCATATATGACAATGTTACAGTATATCCAAAAAAATTAACTGTTTGTCTATTTCCTTGGACTATTAAATCAAGAAGTAGCTAACTTATTTATAGAGTTACTTGAATGGAAAAGTGTAAATTATTTAAAGTTTGATGACCCGGGTTATAATGCAAGCGTAGCCATAATTCAAGTGATGAGTCGGGCATGGTAGCTTCATTATAGCCGCGGGATCCAACTGTTCTTCTTTTCCACCATCCAACAAATTAATCAATCATATAATTATTTCACAACATATATAAATATATGCCGACATCCAATGCTAGACTTTGAAGCTAACAATAATAATTATAACTTTGATGGAGAATATCCTTGTTTTCTAAAGAGCCAAATAAAATACTATGTAACCAAGCTTGAACTAAATAGATCTGTTCGTTTGGTCCTAAGCCAATTCGGTCAGAACTGAGTACGATTACTGAGCAGAATAACAATTTAATAACCACCTGCACGATCCCCGTGAGATTCTCACTATGAGATCCCATGGTTCTCATTGAATCAAGTAGGGATAGGCATGGCGCGAGTAGGGGACGGATACGCATATCTTCATATCCGATCCTCATACTAAAATTAATCTTCATACCTTACCCGATCCCCATTGGGGATTTAATTTTAACACCCATCCCCGACCCAAACGGGAAATGGAGATCCCCACGGGGAAATAGGTACCTGAATTGAAAAAAATATATAAATACAAAAATTTTTAAATATGACTTATAAGAAAATAGAGTAGAATCTTAATATATATTTAAAAATTTAAAAAATACCATATATATATATATATATATTTGGAAAGTATTTATAAGGTTTCTATTTTCCTATCATATTAATATGTTTCTATTTTCTTACCATATTAATAGGTTCTAAGGTTCAAAATAGGAAAAATAAACAAAGAAACATTTACAGTTGATCTATCGCAATTTATAGTTTCTTTGTAAACTGGAAAACAAAGTAATTTAATAGGAATGTGATAGATAAAGAAACTCAAAATTTTAATTCACTACCCTACTGAGAAATCTATCGTAACAAACACACTAAAAAATTAAATATATATATACGAAAATATTGGTAAGGTTAAAGAACAGGTAGGGTAGGGTAGGGTACAGGACGGGGACAAATTCATACTCGTACCCTACCCGATCCTCGAATTTTTTTAAAAAATATCCCCATATCCTACCCAATCCCCAAAAAATCCCCGAATCCCCTACTCATTTGGGGCAAGGATCGGGTAGGGTACGAACGGGTCGGCCGAGATGGCCATCCCTAGAGTCAAGCGCAGTTGTCAATCTGTTCATATAAGCAACGCTTATGGCAATTCAAGAGATTCTAAGAAGGAAAAAATATATGTTTCCATAACAGACAAAATCCTCCATGATTATCTCCTTTGTGAGGAAGCATATAAAGGAAAAAAACTCTATCACACAAAGAGGTGTGATACATCTCTCGTAACCAAAAACTCTACCAAAATATTTTCTAAATTATTTTATTAACTTAAGTATCAAAAGGTTCTTAATAGGCACCACACTGGTATTTCAAGTTGCAAGCTGCTTCAATTTATCTAGCATGGATTATCGAGAAACTGATCTCATCACAACTTAGCATCACAATTTAAAATACATTTTATTTTACAAGTAAAAGTTGAACAAAATTAACCAAATTGCATATATATGTATAATATTTCATAGTGTGCTTCCTCTTTAGGGTAGTTGAATTAGAATTTATCAAGATACGTGTAAATTAATTTAAATATAGTTAGTGCTCAAAAAGTTTTATTAGAATTAAAAAAAATGTTGAATTAACATTTTTGGCTAATTTTGAAGCCTCTCAAGGGAATACAACCAAAAAACACTAAAAAATTTCAATCTATACTTTTTTTTTTAATTTTCTCTAATCAAATTTCGTTATGTATAACTTTTACATCAACTTTTAATTTTTCTTTTTTAACAAACCAAACACAACCTAATGATAAATAAATTTATATATGAACCCCCAATTTATAATTGCATAATGTTTCATATTGTATTTTTTAAAAATTTTTTGAACTTTTGCATTAATGTAACACCCCGATTTTCACAACTCGTGGAATGAGTGAAAGAATTATACACAACGTGTGCTAAAATATCCGTTACCCTAATCAGAGTTGCACCACCACCTTGGAGCAAACATCTATACTATATAATAATAATAATAATTTTGTTAATAACTAAAAGTAATTAATAACAACAAAATCTCGGTATAAATAGGCAACAGTGCTCCAGTCACCACCTCAATTAATAATATTATAGTTCTAAGTAATGTCACAGCAATACAAAAGTAAATCCAACAATGGCTCACCAAATTCTTAGATTCATGACCTGCAAAAGAATCTGTAGGGACGTGAGCACTAATCCACGTGTGCCCATGATGCATAATAAATAACATATATGACATGCACACAACAATCGGATTACCAATAGTTTCATATCAATAACTTATAAGCTCCAAATCGTCTCGCATCCCAACATCAACACATACATCAACATACATCTCAAAAATGATTCAGTTGTTATCTTTTATTCATCTTTTTGCCATCACATCACAATCATCACAGTCATGGGGTAAATACTATACAATATCGTTGTTTACATGTCTAGACCCGATGGCCACGAGTAGCCCAATAATTATCATTGTTGTAGGTTACTAACCTACTGGTATGAATACCAACCCCTGCACAGGTTTAAGGTTTTTCAATCCAAGGGTAATCTCTGTACCTTTCTTATTTTTCAGTATCTACAGCCCCGCAATCACAATATCGTTCACATTTTCTTTATCTCTATTATTATCATCTTAATAAAACAGCTCGTTAGAATCAATCAACAATATCATATCATCACTTTCATAATCATTCTCTATTAATAAAATAAATCACTCAAACATTTCAAAATTGAGCATTCTCAATTACACATTTTCCATGCACATATCTATAAATTGTCAAACTGCAACTTCAAGGGCAAAATTATAATTTTGCATAACTTTAGGGGCAAAATCATAATTTCTAAAAAGTCTTGGGGCAACTTCGTATTTATTCCAAGCTTTGGGGGTCACTACGTAATTACCCAAAACTTTAGAGCCAATTTGTAATTTTTCAATAAGTTTGGGGTCAAACTGAAAATTTTAGTAATTTAGGGGTAAAACTATAATTTTGTAAAACTTTTGGGGTCAAATAGTCATTATATAAAAAAACTATTGGGGCTAAAGGAAAATTTTGAAAACTTTCATGGAATATGCTTTAACATATTCTCTTCTACAATTCTTTCTAATTCCAGTGAACTCATTTTCTTTTGGTAGTGATATTTTGGTGGTTTGGTTTGGATAGAATTCACCTAATGTAATCTAAATTTAATGACATTCATATAAAATGATCACATAATAATTTATCAAAATATTTTCATATCACATATATGTAAATAAAATGCATTAAATCCCTACCTCAAATTTAGAGAAAAATGAAAAAATCCCAACACTTTAAAATTTCGCTTCTCCGTATCTCTCATCTTGGACCGAATTACCAGGATCCGACACCGCCATGATGATCACAACGTCAAAAATACCAAAACCCTATTATTCCTAAACTTAAATCCTCATTTTCTCTATCTTCTTTCTCTCTCCTCTTTATTTTTTTTCCTCTTTTCCTTATCTCTTTTTTTCTTTTTTTTTTTTTTTTTTCTCTTCCCAACTCTCTCATTTTCTCGGGTTGTTTTTCTTTTTTTCTTTCAAACACTATCATCTCTATGTGTATATATATTATACTTACAAGACTTGGTCACCAAGCAAAGTAAAAAAAAAAATGAAAAATAATTCCTAGCTCACCAATTCCTCACGTGGCTTCCAGGTAGCTTCTTTGACCCATTTTTCTTTTTTTTTTCAATGAAATAATATATATTAAGTAATATATATTTTTAAATAATATATATTTAAAATTTAAATTTTTAGGTTGTTACAATTAAATAATCCGAAACTAATTGAGAATATAAAACATAAAAAGAAAACTTTGTAAACAATAATTTAATTAAAGAATTAAAATTGTGTGGGACACAAGCACATGGTGTGCCTCTATGATTCAAAACTAATCAGTAAATTTTATAATAATAAAAAAAAAGATAAGCTTAGCTGTTCCTACTTTCACTTTTAATAATGGTTAGATCTAAAATTTTTAACATAAAGAAAATTAAATCCAGTCAATTTCAAAATTAAAAAAATATACAGATATATTGTTTGGGAAAGGAGTTATTTATACACAAGGCAAGTATATTGGTTGGGGCCCACATTAAGAGGTGCACCAAGAGTCCGGTTGAAGTTAGCCAACCTCAAGTTAAACTTGCACCGCAATAATAGCTGCATAAAGTTACGTGGACACATCTCATTGGCCTCCTCATTGTAGGCCCCCACCACTACATCTCCAGCTGTTCAAGGGAAAAAGCCAACTCAACACGAATGCCAGCAAAGAATCATTTGGTGCGACGCAAAGTCGAGGTTATTCCGGTGATGCTAGAAATCTATAGCCTATTATATATTGCCACGCGTAATCGGACCCGCGTTACAGACTGTTTCGGGCGCTAACATTTTGTTGGCTACTGGCGGGTCCACTGAAATGTCTAATCTTTGTACCGTTAATGATTTAATAGCCTTCATTTACTTTTCGAAATGTATACGTTGATCTAACGCCTACTTATACTCAGCTAGTCTCTCTGCAACACTGCAACAATCACCATCTCTCTCTCTCTCTCTCTCTCTCTCTCTCTCTGCGCAATGGATCGGAAGCAATGTTTTGCCTTTGCATTCTTGTGCATTGTAGTGGCCGGAGTCGGAGCTCAGTCTCCAGCTGCTGCGCCGACCACAACTCCGGCTGCTAAAGCGGCGACCCCAGCTTCGTCACCTGCTACTGCGACAGCGCCTTCGAAGCCTAAATCTCCAGCTCCCGTGACGTCTCCGACTTCGGCACCAACTAAGGCGGTTTCACGTCCTCCAGCTACTGCTCCGACGGCTGCTCCACCGAGACCTGCTGTTCCTGCTCCGCAGTCGGCGCCACCATCTAAGACACCTGCGAGCTCGCCACCTGCTCCGGTGTCGGCACCGCCGGCGAAGACACCGGCTAGCTCGCCACCTGCTCCGGTGACCGAACCTCCGGCGAAGACACCGGCTAGCTCGCCACCTGCCCCGGTGACGAAACCTCCGGCGAAGACACCAGCTAGCTCGCCACCTGCTCCCGTGCCGGTCAGTTCTCCTCCTGTTCCGGCGCCGGCTTCTGCTCCCCCTGCAGCCGTTCCTGCACCTGCTCCGAGCAAGAAGAAGACTAAAAAACACAAGGGCCACAAGGCTCACGCTCCGGCACCGACTCCCGAAATGCTCGGCCCTCCTGCGCCGCCGAGCGAAGCCCCCGGACCAAGTCTGGACTCCTCCTCGCCTTCTCCTGCTCTGGCAGATGAGGTACGTTCGCTTCCTTTTTTTTTTTTTTTTTTTTTCTCGCTCGTTGTTTATGCCCGGGGCGGAGCTAGAATTTTTGCCGGGGGCACCGGACGCCAGGGGCATCGAACACTCAAGAAAAAATAACAATCGACTTATTTTTCAATTGAGAGTAGGAGAAAAACGATATTATTTTTAGAGAGAAAATAAATTATTCTTAAGTATTAACTAGTGAATATATTTCTCACAGTTAAGGGTTTAACCACCTGAAGTTTATTAGAGATATTCCTTACTACAAAAAATATAATTATTATTAAATTTTATTATTTATAGAATTTATTATGTTGTATGCTAAATTTACTGGTAGTATAAACAAAAATATGCAATATATGTTAAAAGATACACTTTATTTCACAAAAAATACCAAATTTAATTCTTTTAAACTTCTTATATGTTAAAAAAATTTGAGCTAATTTTAAATTTTTAATAAAATTAAAATATCTTATTTTTTAATTAATTTAATATTTAAATAAAATTAAAATAATAAAAAGACATTTTAATAATTTTATCTAAAAAATTGAGGAGTCACTTGCCCCTGCCTCAACATAGCTCCGCCCCTGCTTATGCCTATGTTGCGCCGGGACGGGAGGCCTCAAGTTACGCATTCAGTATTCACATTACCTGCATATGTTTTCCCACTCCCTTGAGCCTCTGCTTCACCGACATATTAGTTCATTGAAATTCACTTCACCTTTAATTTAATTTAATTTTCTTAATTAAATATAAAAATTAGGAACTCAAAAAGGTTGCTAATTCGGGTAAGAGACTAGGAAATTCAAAGAATTCTAAATGATACTGTGCATGAGAGCAGAGTCTCACAGTCAGTTTTCTCGATTTATTAACTGTAACTGATCAACATCCAGATCTAATTTAGTTAATTAATTAATTAATTAATTTCGTTCTTTACGTTGAGAATTTCTCTTTTTATTTTTTATTTTTTTTAATTTGTGTTTCACAAAATACGCAGAGTGGATCGGAGAAATTGAAGTGCGTGCAGATGCTGTTTGGAAGCATGTTTTTGGGATGGGTTGTCTCCAGCTGGCTCTTCTAGGTGTCCTTTTTGTCACCACCATTCTTTTTTTTTTTTTTTTTTTTTCTCTCATCTTTCTTATAATAATCTGTGTCACCTTGTTTAGCGGTAGATGTCGCGGTCTCATGTTTAATATTACCATTTTTTTTCTTTTAAATTTTTGTACCATAATAACTTTTCGTTTGCTTGATTTGGATCGTCTGGGGATTTACAATATTGTTGGATTTATTTATTATTATATTCAGAGGAGTTTGTGAGGATTATTTTTATAATAAATTTCCCATTGACCACTTTCTTTCCTTTGGACTGTTTTGGAGCACCGACGTTTTCACTTAACCTTTTGGTCTTTTGCAAGTATTATTTGGGTTTAAAAAAATATTTATATAATAAAATAAGATGATTTTTAAAAATATCACTTTTACAAATTAAGATTTAATGATTAAAAATTATTTTTTATTTTATTCAACGAGTGAAATCATTTTTATATTTTTAATTTCTCGCTCAATTCTTATTTTTAGTGCACCCCGTTTCGATCTATTAAATTTCACCATATTTTAAGAGTGGAGATTATATACAAATCAAAATTGTCAACTTAAATTTCTCTCAACTATGATTTCTAAAAAGTTAAACCTTTTAAATTAAAATATCACGTCTTCTTTTATAGTACTTATCAAAAATTAATTAGAGAAAGAGATTAAAACACATGTAGTAGTTGTTAAGACCTAAAGTTTTGAAAAAAAAAATTAAAATTTATGGATTATCATAATTTTTTGATTTAAACTTTGTCTAAAGTTTCAATTATATAAGAAATTTAATATCAATTTTATTTAGAGTGCTGTAAATACATGTTATTCTTGGTATATGTATTATTTTTTTATTTTATATATATATATTCTTCAAACCTCAATTGTGCCACTTCAGAAAAGAAAAAGAAATTACCAAAAAAAAAAAGAGAGAAAAAGAAAAAAAAATTAATCCAATACTCATCGTGCCCATCTAAAAAAAAAATTAGCATGATATCAATTGTGCCTATTTAATGAAAAAAACAAATGTTAGTCTAATAATGCAATTATATCGAGTCCATCCAATACCACTAAAAAATATGTAACCCGACTTTTAACTCTTATTTCTTTTCACTTTTCAACAACAGTTAAATCTTTTTTTTTTATTCCTCACATAAAACTCCATTAACTATTTATATGTTTTATAATTAATACATATTTACACAATTTTTTTGGCTCTGCCTGATGTCTTAAAGAAGAGGACTATATTTTATTATATATATAGACAATAACAGTAGAGGTAAAGTGGAATTAGAATTAATTTGGATTGTGATGATGATAAAGAATGATTTAAAAATTTTGAATTAACTAAAATTATGACCCTTTATATAAATAAAATGACAAAGTAGTTTACTGTTGTTAATCTCAAATATTTGGAATATAAATTTGCTAAAAAATTTGTTAATTGATTAAATATTTCATTTTTTGATAATAAAACTTGCTTACCTACCAAATAAATAAATATATATATTTATATATATCTTATACTCCTTCAATTTTCTGTTTCTTTTTTTATTCCTTAAAATTTTAACACTTAACCCTTTAAAAAAAATTAAGTATTTTAAATTTTCATAAAATTCATAGACATAATTAAAAATACAAAAATAAATATAATTAAAAATACAAAAATAAATATTACGGAGATAATATCTACCTTTTTTTTTTTTTTATTCCTTTACCAAACACTTTTGTGTGGTAATGGGTACCACTCAAAATTAACATCCAGACAATGGAAAATCCAAAAGGGAATCTTTTGCTTGGACCCGCAAGTCATTCTAGTTTAAAGTAAAATGTGCCAAAGTAAGAGAAAAAGATAAATAAAGAAAGAGAAGCTCTTCCATAGAAAAACTTTCGATGGCATATAATTGTTTCTTCCTCTCAAAATTTTAAGATTATGTTACGAAAAAAGGGTAAACAGAACTATTTAAAAGTGATAATTATAATGTTGAAATTAAATATATATATATATATAATTTATTGTGAATAATGCTAGATGTAATTTATTTTTAATTTTTTTGCATAACAAAAAAATACTATTTATTGCGAGATAAGATAGAGTATTTGAGATGATGAGTGCGTTTCATATTTTTCTTCATTATTTTAACAAATAGTGCCCTTTCAAAGGGTATTTTCAAAAAAACACTCTTTCAACAAATATTTTTAGTACACTTAGGTCTCATTTGGTTTGTTTTTCTATTTTCTATTTTTATTCTATGCGTTAAAAATGTTCTATTTTCTTTATTTTTAGATTTTTCTTATTTTGCATTGAAAACGCTCAAAATAATTTTTTTATCATTTTTCATTTTATGCGCAAACTCATTTTCTATTTTCTAAAATAAATTTTGAAAATACAAATAACCAAATATCTTTGACCTGTTTTTTTTGTTTCAAAAAATGCAAAAAAAAAATGAAGTCAAAACAAAAAAATAAAAAAAAAACCAAATGACGCCTTATATTTTTCAAAAGCCGTTTCCCTTTTTATGTTTGATCTCCTTTTTCTAAAGAACGATGGCCGTAAATCTCATCCACGTTACTCCTTTCCACTTGGCGCGGTCACCGGCGCTGGAGGGTGCCGAAGAATTAAGTCTATATAATTCTCTTCTCCATTAATAATTGCTGTTTTTTTTTCTTTTTTTTTTTTAATTATTACTTGGAAACCCAGTTCCGAATTTGTGATTTGTACCCAAAATATTTATGGTATTCATATTCTGTGCAACTTTCTTGTTATTTTCAATTTGTTGGAGTTATAAGGTTTTGTCATGGGCATTTTTGATTGTTCTTTTTTTCCTTATTGGTGAAGAGAATTTACCAATTCAGTCATTTCCTTGATATGCAAGTTCATTTTTAGTGCGAGATTAATGTTATGGGATCCGTTGGTAGGAATCTGAATCTAGTTCCTATTTGATCGATCTTGGTGTGCAGAGCCATGCTGTGTACATTCTACAATTTACCAATTGGGTTGATTCTATGCTATGGTTTGCTGGAACTATTGCAGTTCCAAAAACGCTTTTTGATAGGGCAATTTCAAAGAAGAGAGTTTTTCCAACCAATAGTATTTTTATAAATACTGAAAAATCATCTACAATTCTAGAAATTTTAATTAAATTATCAGAACAAAAAGAATAAAAAAAAATAATCGTCCATCCACAGATATAACCAAGTCCTTAATCATTAATGTTCTCAAGAATTTTTTTATAATTTTTTATGCAATTTCAAACAACGACAACGATGGTGATAGTGACGATGATACCCACAAAAAAAAAAAAAAAAACAAACAAACAGCTTGAACCTAAAGGCCGCGGCAACGGCCGATTCGATCATCCATTTCATTTTCATGGGTTACCATTCGATCATCCATGTGATAGATTACGTTAATTAATCAAGGTCTGCTGCTTCAAAGACTGTAGGAGGAACAGAATTTGCCTGGTGGATTTTTATTTACTTTTTTTAACTTATTATTATTATTTTTTGAACTTCAAAATATATATATATATACTCTATTTGAAAAATGAGACTTACGTGACTCAAATAATAGTCTAGTCCATTTTGTATTTGTGAAACACAGATACCAGTAAATTCTACGATCCAAACGAACCGTAAAGATGAATTCCATCGACAAAAGAAATCTTTGAAACCAATCATTTAAACTGAAATCATAGGGCCATGGCACCATCTTTGGCAGCGACAATTAGATGAACCAGCAAAATGCACTTGTTATTCCTCTTCAAGAGTGAAGAAATAATAATAATAAGGATTAATTGCTTTTATACTCCTTGTACTTTGACCCATTTTCACTTTTACCTCTCAATTTCATAAATGTGCACTAAAAGTAATTTAAATTTTTTGTTCACTGCACAAAACACGAGACATTAACTTTTACAAATTTATATAAATTTATACAATTCCAAACACACCCCAAGTTAATTCCGGTAAACTAATGATTAGTTCATAAATGATATAAGATTTATATATATATATCTTGAAACTGAGAATAAGCAGAAGCAACATTGTGAGACTGAAAATATCCCACATAGCATCCCACAATGGAAGATCTTCATACACAAAACGTCTATAGAGAGAGAGAGAGAGAGAGAGAGATTCAATAATAGCTACAACAGCAGAAACAATGGCATCAACAATAATGAAGACAAAAAAATAAAATAAAATAAAAAGAGTTATGAGGTCAATAAAATAAAAGTCTTGCCAAACATCACATCACAAGGCTCAAAGACAACTTACAGGTATACAAAAATTTCTCCATTCAAACAAAAAGTCATTCATGAGAGGAATTAATCAACCCTCCATATATCATTTTTCAGTTTTTTCCCTTTCTTCTCTCTTAACAAATCAAGAAACATTAACGGAATAAAACCTTCACAAGCATTATTTGCAACATCAGATTTACACTTTATATAGAATCTTACCAGAAAACAATGGATAACAGCCAAAGGTCATTTTTGGTCAGCCCCTCCCGGCATTACCATGCCGTTGGTTCCTAAAGTAGCTAAGTAGTGCCTGAGCCTGCAACGAATTAAAAATCTTGCCAAATTTAGTTTTCCAAAATAGATCATTAGACAAACACAGATTTTATATATCCACCCTACTGTTGTGATACATGGGTTTTGAGTCATGAGAAGTTCACCTTTTCTTTGGCTCGCGGAGTGCCTGACTGTGACAATGCCACTAATGGGGGAACAGCTCCTTCCTGAAGCACCATGTTACAGAATCTATGGCTGTTTGTGCAAAGCTGTAGAAGAGCAGCAGCTGCATTCTCCCTTCCTCTTGCAGAACCCAACTCAACAACCTCAACCAGAACACGGATCCCTTCCTCCTGACCAATTGCAGTCCTTCCCTCCTGAATAGTAGCAAGATTTGCCAAAACAGCAACAGCTTTATCAACCATCCCAGCCGCAGGATCCATCAATTCTACGAGGTATTTCACAGCACCAGCCTGCACAATCCGAGCCTTGTTTTCATGAAATATTGACAAATTAAACAATGCTGTAGCCGCGTCTTTCTTCCCCCTAGGAGTCCCGTTTCCCAGTAAATCAACCAGAGGTTGTATTGCCCCAGACCTTCCGATTCTGACCTTGTTATCCTCAACTACTGAGAGACTAAAAAGAGTGGCAGCTGAGTTCTCCTTAGCCTCGGGGCTACCTGTCTTAAGAACATGAATCAGAGGTTCAATGGCGCCAGCATTAGCAATTGCAGTTTTGTTGTTATCATTAATTGACAAATTAAGAAGTGCAGTAACAGCATTTTCCAGAATCGTTGTGTCGGTTGAACTGAGTAGATTAACCAACACATTAATCGCCCCACAGTTTGCAATTACAATTCGATTATCCATGTTATGCTTAGCAAGTAGCCTAAGTTCAACTGTGCCATTTCTCTGTGCCTCGAGTGAAGTGCTCTTCAAGTCCTCAACAAGCTTTCTGACTTGGGTTTCAACTCCAGAAAGATCAGGCCTTGTTTCAATGGCAGGTGAAGAAACTATCCTTGTAACAAACCTATCAGAAGGTCGGCGCCACAATGTTTGGCTTCGAGACCTTGTCTCCAATCGTGGAGGAAACTCAGGTTCTCTCGACTGTGTGGTCAATGTAGTAGCAGCTTGTGGCTCTGAAGTCAGCTCCCCTGGAGCATCACTGTTGTAGGCTGTCACCTGTGGAGACAGGTCATTTCCATCAGCCGACATCCCTTGTGAAATATTTGCACCAGAAAGCGCACTGGAGGCTGATGCAGTTCGATTATGGCCCTGAGGCAATTGTTCATCAGCCCCACTAGAAGGTTCTGTTCTTGATGGTGAAATGAGGGGTTGGCTACCTGACTCTAAATTCTTTTCTCCCAAGTTAGCCAGCATGTCTTCAGAACTTCTTACCGATAATCTGCCAATATCCAAACCATGCCCATTGCCAGCCACAACAGGCAAGGAACCTTCTGAAGAAGAACGGGGATGTGATGGAGAAGTTCTCTCTCGATTGGCTCCACTCAATGAAATTAGGCTCCTTCCAGGTGAACCCATAGACCGAGTTGAGTCAGCTAAGATAGGTTGATTGCTTCTTGAACGAGGAAGGATATGTGGATCCTTGGAGGTGATATTCTCCGCTTGTGCCAGTGAAGAATGCTGGTTCAAGCCCATAGACTTCATAGGGTCGGGCAGCTTCACATTGTTTGATTCACACCAACTTGCAATCAGAGCCTTTACAGTGTAATTAGGTATAAGGTTGGTGTGTACAAGAGTTTGCCTTGTCTTAGGGCAAACAGAAAGACCAAGATCAATCCATTTCTTAATAAAAGCTCGCTCATAGGTTTGTCCCGAAGACACAATGACCGGATCTGTCATCAGCTCAAGTGAAAGAGGGCAGCAGAAATCAGCAGGTATTGGAACAGGGTTAGAGTTCTGGGATTGCTTCATCATTACAAGGCTCCCATGCATGTGGGTAATGAGAGCAATCAATCGATCAAAATACTCCACTTCACCATTCTTTTCAACTTGTTCAGCATTCTCCTTCAGCTTTTCAAGGGCCACAGCCTCAATTAGAAGCTCCTGGTTCGACCTTAAGCTCAGACAATCGGCAAATTTTGCGAGGCTCTCCGAGCTGGGTCCAGAACCATCCACTTGCTCCTTGACAGCTTTACTGATAATAGCTGATGTTTGATCCAAACTCATTAGCCTAATTTTCTGTATACAAAGCTGCAACCAGTTGCACCAAATCATTTGACATAATAATATGAAATACCAAATAGAACTTTTTTAAGAGCATTCACATTAGTAACTCTTAACAGATTCTCTACTTTACAGGCTCAAAGACCATTTTTTTTTTCAATTTACAGACTCCCTACTTAATAGCAACTACATCACAGTCTCTATGCCTAATCCCTATAGTATTAAAATATTAGTTTCATCTTCTTTTATTCTTTGTCTAATTTTTATAATTTTCAATATAAATGAAATTATTTAAGAATCACATTATTACCAATTATATATTACTTTAAAAATAAAATTTTATTTTAACTTATTAAAAAATTTAAAATATAAATAAAAATTAATACTATCTATTAATAAATAATAAAATATATTAATTAATAATAAATAATATTTAAAAATAAAGATTCGATTGAGAAAAAAAAAAGAAAAAGAAAAGTCACAGATTTTTTTTTTTTTCAGGAGTAGAAACTTTGATTTAAGTATCTACATTTAGAGACTCTTTCTCATGGGTCTATAATTTAAATAGTCCAAAGAGACTTTGATGCAGTGTATTTTTTGGCCAAAATCTTTATTTAGATCTCTATTTTACATTCAGATTCAAGTTTAGAGACATTAATGCAAGTGCTCTAATCAAAGAATTCTAAGAAAATAGGTAACCTTTAATTATCGAAGACCCATAATTTGAATTCACAGTGCTCAGATATGGTTTTCATCCACGGAACACTAAATAAGCACGGAATTGGAAAAGCTATAAGTGTGTTCAATGAAAAACTATGTCGAGAAGGAAAAACTTGAAAAATAATTGTCTTTACTAGATACCTCAAGTGATGATGCATTCAATTCAATGGGGAGACAATGATCAGATGATTTCAGCAGCTCAAAAATTTCCACACCAGAAGCCCGAATCTTTGATATTAATGATTCAACTTGCAGAGCCTACAGATAATCCAAAACATGCTAGTTAGAAGTTGAGTTTTCAATATAAAAGCAGCCGGACCTTAAAAATTAACCCAATACCTCGTGTATCCTGTTATATATCTCATTGTGGTCACACAAATAAATTTCCTCCTCAAACAAGGAACAACAAACCAAAAAAATATCCTAATGATCCACAGAGACATGTCTTAAATCCCAAGGTCAAACCAAAAACCTGACTTTTTTTCTGAGTAGGAAGGATGAGTACAGAATGAAAGGGTACTCTCATGAAGAAGGAAAATAAAAACAGATCACCAATGCCAATATAGACAGATACCAACATTGTCGGTGAAGATTTTACATCCTATTGAGAAACAAAGCAAAGTAAAAGTCAGAAGGAATTGCTTGTAAACTCATGGCCACTGATAAAGAAAGATCCTTGACTAAAAAAGTAGGCCTGGTTAGTACCAGATAAATATCCAGAGGATGAATGAGAATTAAGTTGCCATTATTCAAGATGTTGTGATTGGGAAAGATCCCTCTACAGAACAAGATTTACAGTAGTGCATGCCCAGGGACAATTTTTTTTTTTTTTTTAATATAGAAAGTGGATATTATCAAGTAACAACCCTAAAGCAGAATAAGGTCCTTGGAAGCCACTAAACACAACTGAAAGAATAAAAGAAAGCAACAAGATGAAATAAAAAACGCCATCACAGCCACTACCATCACCAGCATTTTTATCACTACCTGACAACTAGTCATTCTACCACCATGCACATGAACTAAAAAACAAAATAAAATATAAATGCACTCCAAGACAAATATGCTAACCAAAAATACAATTTCTACTATAAACAAGTGCACAATTAATCTTGAAGTGATTGACATTCTATGCATAAGAATGTTGACCCTACAAGGTCAAGTCCAGTATTTTAGCTCAATTAAATATCATAGCAAGATAGATTTGCTTTTTTGTGTAAATATATGTATTTAGAAAACTAGAACTGCATGTAAACAGACAGGGTCATACAAAATGAATTTTACTCCTCAACAGATGCCAGCTTTCAAATAGATCCCCCACTTCATTGACAGAATGCCCCAGTTCTGCAAATGCCTTTTGAAGTGGTTCTTCAGAAACTATGTCAGCATTAAACACAGCATCAAGCACAGATTTTAACAACTTCAACATCTCTTCAATCTTTTGATAGTATTTCTGAGCTGGATCATGATTTATGTTATCATGAGATGATAAATGGAAGAAAGAAGAGATGTTGTTGAGAAGTACTTTTAACAACGATATCTCCATCACACCTGCATAAAAAACAGAACAGATAACTAAGTAGGCCCTTGACGAAGTGGATGAAAAGAAAATTGTAACATCAACACCAACACTAACCCAAAGAGGAAAATATTGCAAATATACCATAAAGATTGTATGGAAAATTTACTGCAATAAATAACAAGCCCAACCCATAGAAAATTCATTACATTATTG
Organism: Vitellaria paradoxa; assembly: GCA_019916065.1. NCBI lineage: Eukaryota > Viridiplantae > Streptophyta > Magnoliopsida > Ericales > Sapotaceae > Vitellaria > Vitellaria paradoxa. Next base: position 71,904,624 of record CM034233.1, on the reverse strand, counting down.
TTATATTTTTGTCAATGAAAACAAATTCATCTCAAGTTCTTGGAACATCTCTCTTTAGTCCAACCTTGGAAAGTTCATAATATCATTCTTAAATTTTTGCTAATAAAAAACATATTAATCTCGAATTCTAGGAATAGCTCTCCTCGGCAAAGCAAATAGAATTTAAACTAACCCTTTCCCCAGAACACAGTAAGAAATAACAGCAACACAAATTTAGCCATTCTGCTTAATCTGTTATATAAGGCTCTTCATAATCAGAAGTTGTGTTTCAACTGACAGTAGAATTTAGATGATTAATCAAAACAGAAATTACAAAAGGTTCATTAATCCTTAACGAACCTCAATACAGTCACAACTACTATTATCTAATGAGAATTGGCTATTTAGTGGCTTTAAAGTGAAACTACACATGCTATGAACATGAGTGACACTAATGAATAACAAAGTATGAAAATGTGATGAAGTGATTATCAAATTAAAAAAAAAAAAAAGGAAAAGAAAAAGAAAAAGAAACGACAAAGTAAAGCAGCTCATTTTTTCCCCTTTTGGTCAGTCAAGGGTGTTCCTCATTATACACATGATCAATACATAACGTCATCCATGTTTTGACACAAGTAACGACCAGATTAAAGATTAGATAGAAAAGGAACATGGCTTATTTGTCACTAACCTGCAATTTGATACCTTGCAACAATTTCTCTCACATTGCTGATCCTTGAAAAACTAATTTTAAAACAATAGGTAGGACAAAACCTTTTCTGAATGCTCGAGAGAACAATGCACGTCCCAGTGTATCAAAATATTAAACTCATTCTGAGAATCTCCAAAATTTAGATTCTCTAGTTGGTGATATCCTAGAAAGAAATGAATTTATCATCAAACGAAGATACGAATTTAGAACAACAACTGAATTTTTTTAAATTGGACAAATTACAGTGGGAATGTACTCATGCACAAAACAAAAGACAGAAGGCCTTAAAACTTTAACAATATGTTCGAGGTAAAAGACATTGCAAAAAAAGGTATAACACATAAACATGATACCAAATAAATTATTCACTTGTGGAATATTACCTAATGGACCTAATAAACCAAACAAAACCAAAAATAGGTGACAACTACATGTCTAGGATCAAAAAGAGGAAGAACACTGCCTAATATGGAAGTAATTTCTCCTCCTCGTGTGGATACCATGTTCTTTTGTAAGACACAAAGCACACAGCATATGTGAGAAAAGAAAAACAAGTGCCCTTCCTATGAAGCGTAACTTAGCTGACTGAGTGGTGTCTGAATGGACACATGCCGCACAGAAACGTCATCCAAATGTCCTACTTTTTAACACACTCAAACAGGGCGTGGTCCAGACACATATTTTGCGCCAACATGGTGCAACACATTGACAGTCTTAAGCCCAAGTTTGGGACTAAATAATTATATATGCACTATACACATAAGAGAGAGAGAGAGAGTTGATAAAAGCTAAACAACACACAATGAAAGAGCTGGAAAAAAGATGAATTACCCAGCGAAATTTTAAAACTTGCAAACAGCCTCTACTAAATAACCAAATCATGGAGTGACTGCAGGAGCAAAAGCAGGAGCATGAGATTGTCTATTGTTTAAATACTTTGGGAGCTGAAGCGTCTCTAGAGTATACATATATACAAATGTAAATATTATTTTTAATTTGTTAAATAATTACCAAATTTTTAAAGCATTATTTTCTTGAAATAACTAATAGTTTGGGGTATGAATTTATTAAATATAAAAAGAATAGAAGACGTAACAATCTCGAGTTATGGCCCAACAACACATTTAAGGGAATCCCACAATAATGCTTGGCGATTCAAGTCTCCGCACCATCTTTAAAATTTTAAGTTGCACGGTCACTAACCTGAACCAAGAGTGCCTAGGATGTGATGCAATGTATTTTGGTGTGTGTCTCACTTGTGTGAGCCCTAGTACATGGCCATCAAAAGAAAGAGCAGATTTAATGAATTGAGTTCATAAATTCGACCAGTTTTGACTCTGAATTCGTGGATTTGAGCTTTGCAGCGCAGTACATCCCCAATGTTGCGTTGATTAGATTACTAAGCCTCGACCCACGAGATCAAGCAAGATCTCAACAGCTGGTGAATTAACATAACTGGCTTAGGATAAGTAATTGAGGACAAGCCCGACCTAATAATTCTATGAAAAAACATGTGTGTGTCTACGGTATGTGTGTGTGCATATTCATAATTCAATTAATTTGCTTTCATTTAAAAAAAGAAAATAATATTGAACCACTCCAACAAAACTAGTGGTGAAAGTATGAACCTCAAATACCAAGTACTTTATGCTTGAATTGTAACACCCTTCATTTATCAAATAATTTTTGGATTTTTTTTTTTAATGACAATGGAAACCCACAGCCATTACCCTTTGGGTGTGCATTGGGTACCTGTGCAATAACCGGCAAACCACACGGACTAGATAAACTCATAGAAAATCTATGTAGGCTCACTCCCAAGAAAGCTTCATGTTGGGGTCAAACTCAAGACCTCCTCTAAAGAAAGCTTGAGTTCTGACCAGCTGAACTAGTCAACTAGTTTAATTTTTGGACCTTGTTGCCTACGATCCGGCCTTATAATAAAGCTTAGGAAGCAACTTAGGAGGAACCATTTAGGTCCAGACAAAATAGGGTGCTGGCTAATGTATATGTCGATCTAATCTAGTGTAAGGCCAACCAGAGCCCATGCCCATTCATACAAACCAAGCTAAGGATCTAGGGGCTGTTTGGACTACAAAAAAAATACCAAAACTTACCAAAAATTACAAAGAGTTATCAACTTTTTCCAACTTCTTCCAATCAAATTTCGCCACATATCACTTTTACATCAACTTTTTGTACTTTTCTTGTACTTTTTTGCCATCCAAACACCCCCCCAGTTGAGTATAATGTCATAGACTACCGGTGAGGTGCAGTAACAACTATATGTAGCTGTAGTGATGCTAAAGGGGTAATTGAAAGCCCCCACACTAATGCAAAAAAGGGTTGGGAATTAAATAGTATTAAAAAGATAATGTTAATTGCCCACACTTGTTTCCCATGGATTTCCATACCTTCTCTAAATAAAGTAATTAATTAGAGTATATTGCAGCAAATGTTGGTATTTTTTGTTCCTTCTCATAAATTTAGATCATGCATCAGTCAATGCGGAAAAGAGATTTACCCAAAGAATTTATTGTTGTAATGCTTTATTAGCACTGTTTAGAGAAACCTTTTTTTTTTTTTTTTGGGGAGGGGGTAGTGTTAATGTTCAGAGTCAAAATCACTAGCAGCATAATTCTTCATAAGCGTTATTTAGAAATTAAAATTACTTTACGCTTCTTTTTTAGAACAACAAGAAGCTCATCATCATTTATCACCGCTTTACCAACGACAATTTGGAGAAGAGAGGGGGGGGGGGAATACCCTGTGCACAAAGGTCTGGAAAGGTTCGAATGTAGTTAACCTTTCCACTATAAGCAGAGAAGCAAGGTCCTGGGCTCAAACGACCTTACCACTATCTCAAGGCCACGCTTTTATCAGCAGCTATTGAAGCTTAACTAAATCAGTTTATTACTTTTTGCTTACACAAACTTGTCTTCATTGTACATCACTTTGTACTTACACAACCTACATACAAGCTCCTTATATAATTAGGGAAAACCAGGGAGGAGCCATATTTACCTAGAAGAAATCATATTCTTGTAGCAACTTTTCTCATATCTCGATAATTGGTTTCAACTCTGGGCTATCTTTTCTAACTTCGCAAAGGTAGATTAACTAGTTCTATTTATTCTTTGTTCATATGTTAATCTTCAAAGAGGTTATATTGTAAATAATGTGCGCTTTTAAATCTATAATGTGTTTTCAATTTTTTGCATGGATGGGGTTCAAGTCAAGTGTCGTGGTTTCTTGAATTTGTAATTTGGTTCCTGGTTAACAGTCCAGAGCTATATATATGTTCAAATTTAATAAAAGTTATAAGTATTGTATCACAATCTACAATGCATTTATTTATTAGATTTCAAGGTAATAGCTACTCCAAAGATTTTCTGTCTTCAATAGTGACTACCATAACACATTTTGTAGTAATGATAGACATTGACTATTTAGGCATGCATTGTTTATTCACTCTCGGCAATCATCCGTTTAACTTGTTTTTCCAAAGTCCATTTAGATAAATATTAAGATCATGTGCACTTGGTCATCGCCATTTTTACTTGTATCAAGTAACATATACTTAGATTAAATACGGTTTATTATCTTTTCTTATAAATATGGTTTATCATCTTATTAATTTATTTACTATCCTTTTTTGCACATTCATGTTTGTAGCATGTGCAACTTAATAGTATGCTAACTAGTGAGAAACCCCAACACAGTAGGTTACTAGTCCATCAATGTGGTCACAGAATTAAAGAGCCCAGTTATTTCTTTTCCCAATAAAAAGTGGGGTTAAATCACAGCACCCAGTCAATACCAGCCTTCCAGTTACCACCAGGGCCATAGCACCAAACATAAAAGAACTCAGTGATTTTGTATTTATGGGTTTATAACTAGTGGGCACATAAATGATAATTTCTAAAATGACAAACCAAGTGCACTTTGTGCATGTACCAATCAAAAATCTGCAAGGGGGAGCCTGACATTAGATGTCAAGTGCACATGAGTTATAAACAAATGGCAACCTATTGCAAAAGGCTCCCATATTCTCATTCTGTGTTAGGAACTTAACCAATATTCCAAAAGACTCAGGCCTGATAGAACGCGTGAGATCAATTCCTATATTCCATCCCATAGACCCATGTCCCATACTATAGGTGGGGCCCATCATGACCATAACATACCAACACACTTCCAAAGCAGACATCAACAGCAGCTCTCACTCTAAGTAACTTTTACTCTGGCAGCACGTAGCCCTTTTCCTCTTTGGATGGCTTACACTCAATTCCAAGTAGCTCTTTCTTAATTAGCCCTTACCATGACTCGAACTCATGATGTGGAGGCTGCTCTGATACCAAATGTTAGGAACCTGACCAATACGTCAAAAGACCTAGCCTAATGAAACGCGTAAGATCAATTCCTATATTACATCCCATACTTGAATAACCTAGCCCATGTCTCATACCACAGGTAGGGCCCATCAGAACCATAACATATATCGTGGAGAAGTTACAGATAAGGAATGATATTAAGAGAGATTAGTTAGGATTTTTAATTTATCAGTAGTTTATTAAGATTTAGTTACAAATAAGGAATGATATTAAGAGGGATTAGTTAGGATTTTTAATTAATCAGTATTTTATTAAGATTTAATTTTTATTTGTCACTTATCTATTTGTTATTTTTAACTGTTCCTCTATTTTAGATAATGTAGATTGTATAGGTCAGTTACCTTATTTTAGATAAGGTAAATCAAGCAAGTCACTTATCCTATAGATCGTGTAGGTTAATTATCTGCAAGTTGTTAAGTTTGGGCTCATTTAAAGCCATTGACAATAATAAAAAAGATAGTAGATGTTAATCCAAATTATGGTTTATTCTCACCCTAAGCAAATTCTATTTACTTAAGGCTTTGACTGGGACCTATCAATTGGTGTCAGAGCCTCGTTATGGCAAGCAACAAAGAGAGAATCGAGATTTTGGAAGCAGGGCTTGGTGGACTTCAAGATGGCGTGCAAAAAAGGAAATTGGAATGGCTGAAAGGCTAAGTCAACTAGAGATGACTCTCAACCGCCTGTCTGAAGCTTTGCTTTCGAACAAAGAAAGTAGCAGCGATAACAACAAGGACGAAACTAATAGAGACCGTCAGATTGTTTCAGCTAAAACGGCCAAGCTTGAGTTTCCAAAATACTCAGGCGATGATCCCACAAAATGGTTCAATAAAGTGGACCAATTCTTTGAATTCCAAGGCACCCCGATAGCACAAAAGGTATCATTGGCATCATTCCACCTCGACAGTGAAGCTAATCAGTGGTGGCAGTGGTTATGTCGATCCTACAAAGAAGAACAGAGGAAAGTGACGTGAGTAGATTTTGAAGAAGAACTCTAGGCTCGTTTTGGACCTATGGAGTGTGAAGATTTTAATGAGGCTTTATCGAGGGTGAAATAGATAGGCTCACTACGAGACTATCAGCGAGAGTTTGAAAAGCTAGGAAATCAGGTGCAAGGATGGACACAAAAGGCGCTGGTTGGAACATTTATGAGAAATCTTGAATCGGAAATTGTAGAAGGAATCTGCATGTTTAAACCAAAGACATTAAAGGAAGCTATTAACCTAGCACGGATGAAAGATGAATAGCTTCTATGGCAAGGAGGAATTGTGCAACCATTCTAGGACACCAGCGCACCACTAGTTTTTCCACCCACGACGAAAATTAATTCATCCTCACCGATAAAAAAGTTAACTTGGGATGAGATGCAAAGGAAACGTGCACAAGGTCTCTATTTCAATTGTAATGAGAAGTTCACAATGGGACATAAATGCCAAAAGCCTCAATTATTATTGTTAGATAGTCATATCAACACTTCTAATGGGGTTCTCTATGAAGAGATTATAGAAGATAATATGAGTAAAAACAAATCAAATGAGTATCATCTCGGAAGACCTCGAGAAGCAACACCATCCAGATGTGGACCTTGGGGACAAGTGTCCACATGAGGGGGACGTATTGATACATGCTGAAGAGGCATCGAATCATGGAGAGGATCTTGGAGAAGTTACAGATTAGGAATGATATTAGGAGGGATTAGTTAGGATTTTTAATTTATCAGTATTTTATTAGGATTTAGTTTTTATTTGTCACTTATCTATTTGTTATTTTTAATTGTTCCTCTATTTTAGATAATGTAGATCGTTTAGGTCAGTCATCTTATTTCAGATAAAGTAGATCATGTAAGTCAGTTATTCTGTAAATCGTGTAGGTTAGTTATCCACAGGTTGTTAAGTTGGGGCTTATTTAAAGCCATGAATAATAATAAAAGAGATGGTAAATGTTTATCCAAATTGTGATTTATTCTCACCCTAAGAGAATCCTTCTTACTTAAGGCTTTGACTGGGACCTATCAACAAACTCACAATTCGCTAAAATACTATCAAGCATTAGGGAGAAAAACATATGTTGCATATAAACAAGAACAAGAAAAACTCAACCTGATAAGTGTCATCTATCTTCTTCGAGTTTTGGTAGGAACAATAAAAAAGTCAAAATCAAATCATAGAAGAGATTATTCTTCTTAACAGAACTAAAATGTAAATGCATCTTTCACATTGACAATAAAAACTGAACCTATTCAACATACTCAAGAAGACATCTCACCAAGTGGAGACTGATGATAAGGTTTAATTGATGAAATAGACTAGAAGTTTGCTCTAAGCTAGAAGGTGGAGTGCCATTAAATCCCCTACAAACAGATTATACACTAATTTTCACGATTCTTTTATAGTCCAATCTTGTATGCCCAATTCCTCTAATACATAAAAATCTAGCATGTTAGAGCCCCAAGCCCAACAGATTATGATTCTTATGGACTACAAGCATGAATGAGTTATGAGGATATACTAAAATTTGATGGTTGTTAGATAACTAGAAACAAAAACTCTCGTTACCTTGAACTTGTGCATAAGAATGGAAAAAATAAGGTGGTCATCCCCATGCACCCATAGAACAAAACCATTTTGTTCTAAGTAAAGATTCTTCCCATAGAACTAGAATAGGATTGCCAAACTTTTTTTTTTTTTTTTGGGATAAATAAATAAAGTTTTATTAGGAAGGCATCAAGGGGAAGGAAACTATTTGGTTGTAAGCTATCAAACCTCTAAGAATATGTAAAGTTGAAAAAGAATTTAGACAAGGATTAAAAAAAAAAAAAAAAAAAACCCTGAAGAACAAAACCATTCTGTTCTCAGTAAATATTCTTCCAATGTATAAAAAAACAGATAAAATGTTGCCTCAGTTGAATGTCAAAGACGATCCTAAAAATTAGTCAAGTCTGTAGACTTCAACTTTTCATTAATGCCACAATAAAATAAATAAATCCATATATGGATATTACCCTCTTTCGTCCAGGTCATACAGAAACTTAATCTGAGTGCAACTAATTTCCAACTACGCAAATAATTATCTTCCCTTACTCCTTTCAAGATGACGTACCATAAGTTGTTCGCCACATTGAAAGCCAATCCTTTTGGGATATTGAAGTATCTAAACCTAGTCGAAATGAATCAACAAGACTGAGGTACCACAACCTACCAACCAGTCTACCAATGGGCTTGACAATGGGGTGAACCGATCTGGACTATTATGCACAATCCAACAATTTTACAAAGTTCTACCATATATATTTCCAACAAATTTCCAAGAAGACAGTTTGCCGTGAAAAAACAGCAGCCAGTATGTAAGACAAATGAAACCCCGCCGCAAAACAACCAGTCATCAGGAAGAAAGTATTACAGAAAGAAAGATTTCGTTTTTCATACATATAATACATCTTCAAACATATAAAAACGAAAACAGAAGCAAAATTGAAGACATACAATCTGTTGTGTAAAGTCGGCCGATACAGTAATTGAATTCTGATAGATAGGCATCGAGAAACATAACTTTTTAAATACAACCCAGATGGGGTTTTTTGTTTTTAAATCTTGTTTTTACCGAAGCACTTTAAATTGAAATGTTGAGTAGAACCTAAGCGATCAATCTCGAAGTACGAACATGAGAATGAAAAATCAGAATAGAGAGTGAAACCCTAGACGGATAAAACTAAACAGAGATAGAGAGAGAGAGAACCTGAATGGAGCGAAGACCGCAGCTAGGCTAAGGGTTGGGCTGGGTTCTTCCGCTCCCTCTGAAACCCCACTCCAACCAGAGTTCTGAGATTCCGCCTCGCTCTCCGCTGGCTTTTCCTTTCGTCGGGGTGTATTTTTCATTTTTTTTTTTTTTAATGTCTAATTCGCTATTATATAAATGTATTTGAAAACTGCATTATTATATTTTATTTTTAATTGAGCCTCAATCACATGCAGCTTTGCAGTTTTAAGTCTCCTTACAATTGTTTTGTAAGTCATATGGAGAACCCTAAAAATACCATAAATACCCTCTAACAAATTTAATAAAATATTTTAATTCTTTCTGAAGAGTTGGAAAAAGTTATACTTACATTTTTTACACTGTTTAAGGTTAAATATATATATATATATATAATTTTACAAATTTCTATAAACACAAATTATGAGAGTATAAAATTTAAATTTTTTATTTATTACAGGGATACTAATTTTTATAAATTTATACAACTCCAAACATATAAATAATATTTTTAAAGTTTCAACAGAATTTCTTATTTTTTTTATTTGGGGCTCGTTTGGAGTCACAAAAAAATCAAAAAATTTTAAAAAACTTTAAAAATTTTCAAATCCCTCCAATCACATTTTACCACTTATCATTTTTACATCACATCAATCTCATCCATTGGTTTTTTTTAATTTTTTTTTTTTTTTTGGACTCCAAACACACCGTTGGTAAGTAGAATTTTTTGTTTCCTCGTTGATTTTTGGACTTAATTAGTTTCCAATTCATTCTTTGCACCCGTTTGGCTGGTAAATAAATTTGATTTCCTTACTAGTTTTGTATAACCCAATAAATGAACATGTTTAAGTAGGATAACAATGATTTGTGCATAAATGGATTGAACTCAATTATATTTATTTAATAATCGGTTATTATTTGACAGGCTAATTATATTCATTTAAACTATATTATATAATTGGATTGAACCCAATTATAATCATTTAAACTTCCATATATTATTTTAATATAAGATTTGAAATGATATATGATATATTTATGTACTATTTTATGGTAATTATTGTATAAGTTAATTCAAACAGTGCCATGTGGGCATTTTTATTAGTATGACTAGACTTAAGAATAAATTTTATTTTGTTTCAAATTAGTTCTTATTTTTACATGCCATTCATTCCAAATATTACAATTTTGAGGTGTGATAATTTATCTATTTACTAAGGTAAGTGATGATTTTGAGACATAATTATTTTTTTGGTTAAACTAATCTTCCCTGTATATTAGTGTAATTACATGGAACTCATTTCAATTTTTAAAAATTATAAAAAGTTTAAGGGTCATTTGGTTTGTTTTTCTATTTTATATTTTTTGTTTTTGTTTTTCATTTTCTATTTTGCACTCATTTTTATTTTGTTCTTTTAAAAATAAGAAAAACAGGTCAAAACTCATTTGGTTATTTGTGTTTTGAAAATTTATTTTCGAAAACAGAAACTGAGTTTACACATAAAATAGAAAATGACAAAAAGTCGTTTTGAGAGTTTTTAACAAAAAAAATAACGAAAATCTCAAAATAAAAAAGAGCATTTTCTGTTTTCTCATTTTGAGATTTTTAACACATAAAATAAAAAATGAAAAAATAAATCAAATGCCATCTTAATTTGCTACGTAATGGTGTTTAAAAAATTCGTGAGAAAATAATTTACCCATTGAAATAATTTAACAGAAGGTATTCGTGCCCATTTTTCAAACGCAGAAATTTTTCTTACCAACTCCTCAAACCCAAGGAGTTGTTGATGGGATTGACCTTTTTTTTATCATAACAATTAACAATTAACAAACACGCACATATGTGTAAAATTAATACAATGCACAAATAAAATACCGAACTTTCATTTATTTTATTATTAAATTAGTCCTAACTTTTTTAAGTCACTGCCCCAAATACAATAGCCATTTATATATACACATACAAAGATAAACCTAATATTTTTGTTAACAATTTTTCACACATAAAATTACAAAAGTTATAAGTAATCACCTTTATCAAACTTATCAAAAAAAAAAACTTTTATCTAGAAGAAAAAAGTTGATACAGTTTGAAAAAGTTTAAAAAAAATAAAAATTAGTGTTAAAATAATATAAATGTAACACTTGACGAAATTTAATTAAAGAAAATTAAAATTTTTTAAAATTTTTAAAAGAATTTGGAGCTCCAAATGGTATTTAGATCCATAAGCTAAGAAGTGGGAGTTGATTACCGTCCCTAAAAAAAATTATATCACATGTTGTCAAAAAAAAAAAAAAGGGAAATATTGTGTCACGAAGTAAATATATATATATATATATATGTATATATAATTTATGGGAAGTTTGAAAACTTACTACTATTAATAATAATTTTATAATAAAGTTAAAATACGATATGTGTCTCGTCTTTTCATCAAAAATTTAAGAAAAAAAAAAAAAGGGCAAGTCACCCCTTATCGGTGTCTAGGCCAGCGCTTGTGTAGAAACGATAAGTACAACGACAACCACAACTCCGACTATTCAACCGTTGACCAAAGTAAAATCTCACCATTGAAAAAATTGTGACGGTTCCCGACATTTCTCTGTTTATGTACATGCATCTGCTTTTAAACCACTTCTCTGGTTAATTTAATGGGTTTTATTTTTTTGCCAGTTCTACCTAGCCAACTTCAATTGGTAAATTTCTCTTGGCAATATTTTTAGTTTGTGATCTTTGACTACAACTAGGGAGAGAGCTACCCTGCACACTCGCCATCAAACCAGATAAAATAAATAAATAACAACTAAATTTTAAAGCATTCAGCAAACAGTTGACAAATAGGGGGAAAGATATACATACATGCATGCATACATATTTGTAGATTATAGAAGGGGGATCCTTGCTATAATATGTGAATCATGAAAAAGGATTGCATTCCTCTGCTATTTAAGACATTATTGCCAAAGCACATCTACTATAACCAATACAAATGATGGTACAAAAGACAAGCTATTAGCAAAAAATTGGCTCATCAGCCAAACCTTTAATTCTATGATGATCTCACAATATTCATATTCAAGTTCATACATTTGTGACATATTGAATCCGAAGCAGCTTCTTATTTGCGGTTCTATTCGGTCTTGAGTATATGGTCCCTTGTAAAAATTCTCATCAATTTGGGAGCGCTGCCAGTAGTCATCAGTACTCACGAATCGGGGCCGGGGGTTAATGATGCTGCACCAAACTGTACATAAACCACGAGGCCTGGATGGCTCGTGTTCATAGCGGCTGGAGGTCTTGCTCGGGCATAGCAGCATCCACGGCCTTGTATGAGACAAGTGTTTGTTGCTTCCGTCTCCAAATAATCCAAACCCCAGAAGCTGATAATCCAAGAATTAACGTAACAACAATAGCTACAACCACAATCACACCATGCTGCTGCCACCATGTCCTGCGTTGTTTCAAAAGAAACCAAGATGAAAGAAAGGGGGGGGGGGGACTAGGGAACGACCTTTGATACAATTCATGTGAAGTATTCTAGTTTCTATGCAATTCAGGAAGCAGAGAGTATTTGCATATAGGGCGGCATAGTTTACGAGGCTCCAGCCTATGCAGAGTCAGGGGAAGGGCAATGTATTTGCAAAGCACAGACAAAACAGGTAAATGTGATGGATGCAGCAAAATAACCATAGGTGCACTGGTTGCAAAGAAAACATGTAAAAGACTGGGTCTCATGCTATTAATTGGAAACATGAGACACCAGAGCTGAAATAATTTCACTGTTGAAGCTTCCACGTGCAAAACAGACAGATCAATCAAAGGGTACATAAACTTCCATAGAATTTAGCAGGCAAACACACCCCACCTCCATTTCCCCCTCTGAGAGAGATAGAGAGAGAGAGAAGCACCTATATATAGAATATAGTAGTGGGAAAAGACTAATCAAAGAGAACTACAGCAGATAAATAATAGCTTACTGCTTTGGTGGAGGCTCAATTTTCCAATCAACCAACTGATAACTTCCAAAGTTATTGGGAAGCTGGACACGATGTTCAGCTAACCGTGAAATAAAACCCTGCCAATTAGCACAGTTAGAAAGCAAAGGATTCACGTTTTCAGTGCGCATAACCATGCAATTCTGAAATGCAAACTCACCATTGCAGTGGCATTAGAAAAGTACTCAGTAGACCCCACTGGCAGAACGGACCATCTTATTAGGGAATCATTTCCTTTAGCTGTAAAATTCAATAAGTGGACCTAGAACCACACATTCCAGATAAGGATAATGTGAGGTAACAATCTTTTACTTCAATAATTTTTGCGGTATTTAAATGGGACATCAACAAGTGAGGCAACAAATTCCCAGATCAAATGCTGCAATAAGAAGCTGCTATTTAAACAGCAATACAATCTTCCCAAATGAAGCTAGCTACCTGTGAAGTATTAACATCTAACTCCCGTGCAATGAACTGAGCAAGCTCTGTGATGTGAGGCTTCAGATCAGAGTAGTTGACACTCAAAGACATGTAAAATGTTATCACTCCAACTTGAAACAGTCCTGTACGTCAAAGGTCCCATGGAAATTACATCAGCCAGTTAGTTCACAGAGAAAATTATGATACCAGAAATAACAATATAATTACATCACACGCATATAAAAAAAAATTCATTGATTATGTCCTTCAAAATGAGTAGCCAGGTTGAGCTAATTTGGGATGAGAATAAAAAATTAACAAGCAAATGAAGAACTCAGGAATTAAAAACTTGGGAAACAATACTGCATAGAAGGCTTCACATGATCTAATAAGTTAGCAACTCAGAAAAACAATAGCTACAAATGAAATGATTGGTAAATGTTCAAGTCTAAGCTACCCAGTGGCATTATATACAAACTTTTATACCATCTTCTAAACTCAAGAGTCAGCACCACTATTAAATACTTGACTGCCAGTTGCACAAATTATCCAGCATTCTCCTCTGTTGGGAATATAAAACAATAATATAAATATGAAATTGCGTCCCTCTAACAACTTAACCATTTAGATGAGACAGTGGTTACTAATCTAACATAATACCAAAGAAAACAAAGGTCTAAGTTCAAATCTCACCACCATCCAATAATCAATTGTGGCACATATTTAAGCTTGTTAAAAATATTTATCCCAGCCACACATGAGGGGCATGTTGAAAGTATAAAATAATAATATAAATAATACACTTGCCCCATGGTCCAACAACTTAAGCTTTTAAGTGAGATGGTTGTCAATAATCTAACAACCTCCATGGAGGTCCACATCATTAACTATACTGTCAGCCATCGTTATTTTCCTCACAATCTTCTGATTTCATCCAACTCCTAAAATTATCTAGCACCTTTGTCTTTAATCCTCCTTGCCAGTCCATTCATCTAGTCATATGTCCAACACCACTTAAATGACTTCCCCCATTTTATTACAACTAGAAGTATAAATATATAAAGTCCATGATTTTTAATCTCAGGAAAGAATGCTGTGTGCATTTTCAATTGAAATAGAAAACCATGAATAGAATCACCATTCAAATATTTATAAAGAACTTGCAGCTTATTGTACCAGGAAAATCAAACTGTGGAGGTCCAGTAGGAGCTTCAGTAGGTGACACACCCGTGGTTGAGTTTGTTCCATCAGAATTTGAAGGCACGGGTGGAGTACCAGTAATGTGGAGTCTTTCCCACAACTCAAAGCAATTAGTTTTCCAGAAACCGATTTTTTCATGCTCACGATCATACGTCACAAGAGTATTGCGGACAATGATTCCTGTGAAAAAATATAATTTCAAGAAAAAGAAAAATCATAATAGCACCAGCATAAAAAAATGAAAAAAAGGAAATTTATTATTTTTTGAATTGTCAAGGATTTTATTTCAAATTCATGATTTTATTGGTTTCCTAACAAGGATTTAAGATTTATAGAAGGAATTGAGTAGCTGTCATTTGGCTGTGCTGAAGGTAATGAGTCAACTCATGAATTGTTGTGCAGTGGCTCCTTTCACTTGAATAGGGTGTCTATGCACAAACCCTAACGGCTCTAGAAATGTAATGTAAGGGTTTTGCCATGGATTTCGTATACAATTTGGAGAGTTTAGGATTTGGATTTCCATGATAGCGTAAAAGGTCCATTTATATATCTCAAAATTCAACCATTGGTAACTCGTGACTCTTAGATAGCAATTCTAGGAAGCTTAATAGAATTTAAGGGAAACTATGTCAACTTTTTGTGAAAGTTTCAAGCATCATACAAAAAACATTTGGCAGCTCAACAGATTTGGCCAAAGGTCATTGTTAACATTTTGTTAAACTTTCTCACTTCTGAAACTATGCTAACTTTTTTTTGTGAAAGTTTCAAGCATCATACAAAAGAACCTTTGGCAGCTCAACAGATTTGGGCCAAAGTAATTGTTAACATTTTGATAAACTTCCTCACTTCTCTCTATTATGGGCCTTTTTTAGCGTCAAAAGAGTTTCCTACAATGACGGAAAAAGAAATTCATTTTGAGCACTATGAGTAAGGATTTGGTAATAACCAAATTAAAATATGGGTCCTGACACAAGGGAAGCATGTGTTGTGGAGATACTTTGGAAAGGCACCATCCTGTTGTGTTGTTTTAAGATTTTGCTTATAGTGCCCTCCAAATGACAAGTGTTGGATCTGGGTTTCCACTGGATTAGGGTAGCATACATTTTGGAGTTCTAGGTAAGAAGTTGTTTAGTTTTATTTTTTTTGGTAATTATGATTGTTAATCATCTCACCTAGTGGGATAAGGCTTATGTTGTTGTTGTATGTTTGTTAATCATCTTTGCCCTAACTTAACCCTACTAGGGTGAACTGTGTTATTTGTGTTGCATGCTACCTATTATAATTGTCTACTAAGATTTTTTGCCCATTCACTCAAATATCCCAACACATATCATAACAGGATTTTTTTGGTTGGGGGGGGGGAGGGGAGAAAGAAGTTAAAACCACACAGGGTTCATATGGTGAAAGTCTGTCACACACTTGGTAAAGCATAATATACCTCCTAACAAGGCAGTGGGATCCTTTCCATTCTGGAAAATCCCCAAGCAATATGCACCATGTACCTTCGAATGCTTTAAATAGACATGAAACAAGAAAAAGAACAGAAAAAAATCAGTCACTGCATTTAAATTACCAGTCACAAGAACAATAGAAGTCCAACAAACTATGACATTTTCAGGAAAGCCAATTAAAAAATCAAATTTAAAAATAAAACCAGGTGCTTACACGGAATAAATAGTTTTCAGGTGATAGCGACAGCTTCTGTTCGTTGCCAAATACCATGTCAACAATTGGAAAGGTTTTTGAGAGTTGTGAAACATCACTGGAGCAAACATGAGGGTTAGCATAGCTCGCAACACAAACATAAGCAACCAAACTATTAAAGTATAAATACAACCTTCCCGCGCCAGAGAAGCAAATATCATTATAGTTTGGGTCAGGACCACGAATGCGGTTAAGTGACCGGAGTTCTTTCATAATCTGCACGTAAACAGAGAAAAACTTCACAACAAAAGAAAAAAGTGATTGCACTACAAAAGGATGAGAGTATTAACTGAATGGGACTGAAAAATGATAACCACAAGTGACACAATAAAACACATCCTTTACAACTTATTTGAGTTCATAGCACCAGTACTTGTGTTTTAGTTTAAAGCTTATTGTCCCATTTTCAAGGAAAGTAACAGAAGAACTGGAAAAACAATAATGCCCCACATTTTAAATAGCAAATTAGCTACATGTAGCAAAAGTTGCAGAAAGACTCGGCAAATACTAAATGCTTTTACATCTAGGCAGATGCAGAAATGGATATAGGCATAAATTCTACGTGAAGGAAAGGTTGCAGCGAAACTAAGCAAATGAGAAATGCCTAAATGTATGCCAGCACATTAATACAATGGCTGTGCAGACACAGATGTTAAGAGGCTATTTGGATGCGCTTGTGTGCACACCAAGAGCACTATTAAACAAGGATGAGCAGATATATAATTTTTCTCTTTAACCAGTGACCCTGACACACTTTTTCATTGAAATTATCACCAGAAAAGCACAACTTCGCAATTATATTGTCAGATAAAGGCTTCTAAAAAGTCTCTGGAAAGGAAGGACAATTGATATAAAAATGAATCAGAAGTGTGAAGTTTAGAAGGGGATGGAAATGCTAAAAAAAAGAAAAAAAATACTAAAATTTTCAAATTAATAATGTTTGCAACTCTGTAAGGCTCATTATGACTAGCGGAATGTAATTGATCCCATCTATGTGCATGGATTTGATAAAGTAATGAATGATTAATTGGAGAGACAGGTGCTAGTGCCTCTAATGCAAAAGATGGATTGTTTTTTTATGATGAAAGCTTGACATGGTCAATGTGGCACATGCTTCTAGTGATGGAGGTGATGACAACATAGACAATGACATGATGGATGTGGATGAAGATTAGAGCATCTTAGATTTTTTTTTTTTTTTTAGTAGTTTAAGTAGATAAGATTATGTTTTTGATTTGAACTTATATTTTTGGCAAATAATAGTTATATTACATTATCAATTATATTAGTTTTTGTTCAATGCTATGTTTAACTAATTGTAAAAACATCATGAAGGTTTTCTTTAAAAAAAAAATAATGATACACATAGAAGTCTAAATATGGTAATTTTTAGAATGTTCGAAGCCATTTATTTGTTTCTTTTTTTTTTTTTTTTTGTCCTCTTTCTAAATTAGCACCTTGCGCCTCAGTGGTAGGTGGTCTTGGCGCCTGAGGAGCACCTAGCACTTTTAACTACACTAGCCTAACCAAAGAACGTTCATGTAGATTTCCACAAGAAGCGTTATTACATTTTTCTACCTTCATACTGAAAGGAGAAAAAAATTAGAACAATCAAGAACAAAGGATTTCATACTAGTACTGCAGCATTTAAGATCATCAAAGGATGGTACTCTCTCTCTCTCTCTCTCTCTCTCTCTCTCACATCTCTGTTGATTGGGACAATAAGGCTCCATTTGAATAAGCATGGATTCAAATTAACGAATTTGCAATTAAATTTTATTAAAATATAAGAGAAATAATTGATTTATGTAAGACTATATGAAATATTTCTACTTCCTAAAATAGTAGAAATACTATTATGAAGAATTTCAAATAACTATTTTTTATGGTAATTTTAAATTCATCATAATATATCATATTAAACCACTTAAATCCATTATGAAATTCATATCTAAACCAACAAAGTTATATTTCAGCGATTCTTTTCAAATAAATACCACCAAACCCCATATTTTCAAATCCGTAAATGCAAGCGCAACCTAAGAGTTCTTTCAAGCTAATGATGAGAGAGCAACCATGTTATTACATGCACTATGATGTGATCAATCTTACAAAAACTAAATTTCAATTTTCATTTGACCATATATGGTTGGAATAGAGTGTTAAGGCACTTGAGGCGAATAAATAGAGGCTAGCCCAACATATTAATTTTAAACCCCTTCAATAACCATTGATTGGTTTCCTTCAAAACCTTCAAAAGTTGGGGCCAGAGATACTTATAAATTTTCTTTTTTTTTTTTTCCTCTTCTAGGTTTCTTTTAATTAAGTAAATGGATCCTGAGGATTTTTCCCCCACTGCATTAGGATATACTTTACTTGATCTTCTCAAGGAGAAGAAAGAACATGAAATATAACTTCCCTTTTCCCAAACAAAACTTCAACTTCTGCAAGCAGTCCAACTAAGAATTGCCTCCTACCTGGGCTTCTCAAAGGAAAACCTAAAGTTTATGACACAAGAGGACATATTGAAACTTGCTCTAAAAACTATAGCACTTCAAAAAACACAATCAAGCTTAAAAAACTTCCAAAAATGCCAATCAAGCTTAGGCATTTGATATGTCATGCAGAGAGATAAAGAGGGAGGGAGTGGAAGTCAATACAACCTTCTAGCCTGTTACAAATTTTCTTTTTTCTTCCAAGGAGTAATCGCTTTATTCAAATTAACTAAATAAACTCAAATAGAAAAATAGAGGAGTTATAGCATAAAATAGTAAATCTTACAGCATCCTTAAATGCTACAAATGCTGCCTCTGGTAGGTAAGCATATGTAGTGCCACTATCCAGGACAGTTCCATGTTTTCCATCAAAAACCTTTGGGTTTATAGACAACCTCTTCCCGGCAACATGTACCTCTTTCAGCTCAATATTGTAATATGGACTGTTGCCATCCCAAAACAAGAGTAAATGTGTCAGATGTATCAAGTGTAATTTTTAGGAAAATAAAAAATGCTTTATATATAAGATGAATATTACGAAACAGACCTGCGTACAGGATCAGAACGGGTGAAGACCATGTCAGCAGGGGGGGAAATGCCACCAAGAACCATTGCACCACCACCAACATCCATCCCTCCATAACACAAAGAAAATGAATCACTAATTACGCCTTTTTTGACAAGTTGATCCACCACACTAAGGTCACCACGGCCTAAACCCATTATGCCATCAGCATGTTGACTATAGATGTCACCAGTTTCCTCATTTTCACAACCGAAAACAGCAGCGCTGGGGTGCAAGTTCACTTTCATTACCAAAAGATACAATGTCCTCGCCAAGGACACCACTGCTAGTACTCATTTCAGCATACTGTCTCTCATAAACACATTGCCTCCTATTGTTGTCACAGGTACAATCAATGTTGCACTTTACAGGTTGGTAGGTGCTTGACAAGTCTGGCTGGAACTTTGGATCCTGAAGAACAAACAATACTAACTCAAACATAAAGAGGGAAAAAAATAGACAAAATCTGAAAAATAAAGATACACTATCAGTCTGTATGGATGGAGTGAAATGGAATAAAAGAAAAGATTTTAGAATTAATCACTTGTTTGTGAACTTTTTTAAGAAATGAAAGAAAAGAAATGAAAAGAAATAGGAAGAAAAATGAGGGTTAAAAATTTAAAATTTTCATCTTTCCAAAAGTGGGAGAAAATGAAGAGAAGATAATTGATAAAAATTTCAAAATGACTTATTTGCCCATAAAATAAAGAATAAGAAAAAGTAAATTGTAAACATGTCCTTAAGACTAAACAAATTGATAAGCTTCCAATTTCTCAAAAGATTTAATGGTAAATATTAAATAACAATACACCCTTTCTTTTCCTTCCATTTCTTGACAACTCACAAACAAGGAGAAAGAAAATTATTATCTTTTTCACCCCTAAACTTTCAAACAAATAGGGAAAAAAATTAATATCATTTCTCTTCTTTTCACTTCTTTCTTAGGCCTCATTTGTGAGTTTAGGAGAGAAAAGAAGAGAAATAATAATATTTTATTTTTATTTGTTTGTAAGTTTAGGAAAGAAAGGATTGACTTTCTTTCTCTTTATTTGTGAGTTGAGAAGAAATGAAAGAAAAAAAAAGGTTTATACTGTTATTTTATAATTAATCCTTTGAGAAGTTGAAAGATTGTCAATTTATTTAGGGTGTGTTTGGAGTAACAAAAAGTGAGATGAAATGAGATAAAGTAAGATAAGTTGCGGGCTTGTAATTCTTGCAATGAAATAAAAAGTGAATAATTTTTAGAGTTTTTCACAATTTCAATTTTTCAAAGTTTTTTGTCACCTCAAACGGAGACTTAGTCTTAAGATATGTTTGCAATTTCCTTTTTCTTATTCTTTATTGTATGGGCAAATATGTCATTTTAAAAGTTCCATTAATTCACTTTTCTCTTCTCCCTATTTCCGCCCACTTTCGAAAGAATGAAATTTTTAAAATTTTAACCATCACTTTTCTTTTCATTTCTTCATTTTTTTTCTTAAAAAAACTCGCAAACAAGTGATAGATTCTAAAATCTCTTATTTTCTCTTCTGTTTTTTTCCCATTTCACTCCATCCAAACAAACTATTAATTAATATTCTCTTTTCTTCTCTTTTCTCTCCTAAACTCGCAAACGAGCATAATGGTTTGTATCCAATGCTTTTGAATTAAAAATCAAGCATCTGCCGTGTAAGAAGTCCTCACAGGTTCATAAGCCAGGTCTGGCCAACAAAACCAACACCCCTCCCCCCCAACACCCAAAAAAAAAAAAACTGAACCCAATACAGCATTCTCTTAATTGACTGAGCTCCTGGGCGCCCCCATTCTTGCAGTTTGAGCTCATTAGATGTATTGAAGTACATGCCTCAAAAGGCAAAGCCCCATAAACACGGATCCAACTAATTACAAAAAGCTTTAAACAAATCCATAATTTAATATTTTTAAAGCCCCAGATGGTTGCATACACTCCTGCTCTACAAAGAGAACCCACTACCAGAGCTGTGAATCAGTGCGCAATTCAGTTCAAACGATTTAACATCCAAGTTGGACACTCACCTGGTGCCTACCACACTGTTTACACGTAGAGCACGGAACATATGTAACAGTACTCCCCGTATCAACAATAAGGGCGAATTTCTGGGGAGGACTTCCTATCCATAGCCTGGTGGTATAGTAACTGCAAAATCAATTCAGTTCACACAATTTCAATTCCATCCGTTACGTATGGGTATAGAGATGTATCCATATATATGTATGAGAGATACAGAATGGACGTGAACAGCGAAGGATACTTCACCCGTTAAGGAGGAGATCATCGTAGAGCCGCATGCGAGCGTTGGGATGGCGATCGGATCCCTGAAGCTGGCGACGGGATCTTCCGCCGGCTGCAGTGGAGGAGTTCCGAGAAGAGAGGAAGAGGGGGAGAAACATGGCGTGGCGGTTGCCACCGCCGTGTGGTGGTCGGAGGACGAAGGCGCTGCTGGCTTCGCCGGAAATGATGGGCGCCGATGAGGAGAAAACGACCTTGGCCTGGTCAAGCACGGGGAAAAATAGGATCAAGACGGCCGCGATGCTGGCAAGGAACCGTGACGGCGCCCGCGCCCGCGCCATTGGGTCGAGAGTTATGGGTCGAATCGGAACTCAATGTGGGAGATCGGAGACGACTCGGACGAGAGAAGTGATGAGTCGAATTGGGAGATCAGAGACTAGAGAAGACGGCAGGTCGCTCTGGCTATCTATACAGAGAGAGAGAACTGCGTCTTCGTCTGGGAAGGGGAGGGGAGGGAAGGGAAGTCAGCGGTGCCGAACCGGCGAAGGAATTGACTTCGCAACCTTCCCCCGCTCCAAACTACCAATCAAAAAAATAATAATAATAAAAAGTTGCGAAAGAAATTTAATTAATTGAAAATGACAAACAAAAAAAAAATATTATGGCTTTTCGAATATTTTCTAAAAACTACTTTCGATTTTCAGGTTAAATTACACCAACCTCCCTTATTTCCCCCTCAACATTTAAATAATTACAACTCCTTAACATTTAAAAATACCTCATTTCTTTTAAAAAATTGTTAACATTAACCATTTTCGTTAAATTAACAATTAAAACTTCGTTCAGATTGTCAAAATAATTAAAATTTTAATTTTTTTTATTTTATTCCTTTCATTCTTACATATTCGTCAATATTTTTTTTACACAAACTCTTCAAGAATAAGTAAAAGACAAGTAAAAACAGTATAATTTAAAAATTTTTATTAAAAAAATTGACGAAAATGTAAGGGATGAAAGGGTAAAATAAAAAAAATATTATGGCTTTTCAAATATTTTCTAAAAACTACTTTTGATTTTCTTCTTAATATATTTAAGGTTAAATTACACTCACCTCCCCTATTTTCCCCTCAACATTTAAATCATTACATTTATTACTCCTTAACATTTAAAAATACCTCATTTCTTTTAAAAAATTGTTAACATTGACCATTTTCGTTAAATTAATAGTTAAAACTTAATACAAATTGTCAAATTAATTAAAATTTTAGACTTTTATATTTTATTCCTCTCATTCTCACATATTCGTCAATATTTTTTTTTATAAAAACTCTTAAAGAATAAGTAGAAGACAAGTAAAAACAAAATAATTTAAAAATTTTTGTTAAAAAAATTGACGAAAATGTAAGAGATGAAAGGGTAGAATAAAAAAGGCACTTAAAATTTTAACTATTTTGATATTTTTTATTAAATTTTAACAAAAAGATATCAATATTAATAACATTTTAAAGAGGGTATTCGGTTTACTAAAATTCACCAAACCCCACCAACTTTTACCAACTCTTGAAATTTTTTCCAATTAAATTTTACCACATATCACTTTTACATCCATTTTTTGTAATCTTTTTGTATTTTTTTTGTCATTCAAACACTACCAAAATAAGAGAAATAAGTATAATTTTTAAACGTTGAGAAATGATAAATGTAATTAT
The DNA here is from genome assembly GCA_019916065.1 of Vitellaria paradoxa. Lineage (NCBI taxonomy): Eukaryota > Viridiplantae > Streptophyta > Magnoliopsida > Ericales > Sapotaceae > Vitellaria > Vitellaria paradoxa. Next base: position 71,881,446 of record CM034233.1, on the reverse strand, counting down.
CCAAATGTTAAAAGAAGGTAAGTATAATTTACCTTATATTTAATTACTTCATTTAGAACCTATTTGGAGCTTTAAAAAACAGTCAAAAATCTTCATAAATCTTCATAAAATTCTAACATCTTACACATTACAAAATTATACTTTTATATAAATTTCCGAAGCTCTAAACACACTCTTATTTTGCCAACATGTAAAATTAAAATATGTCATTCTTCTTGATTATAGCATTTAAAATGAACAAAAACTTGGTTTAAGCATTTAATTTAGATGTAACCTCAAGTTTGTTTATTCTACTATTCTCAGAGATTGAGTTAGATTTTGACCATAATTGGATTTTGCACTCAACATTTGGAATAATTAGAATAATTTTGGACTAAGGTATAATATACAAATGGGAGTTTCTTGTCGTGTGCACAATTGGACTTGGTTGTATCTCGCACACAAGATAAATTCAAATATTTTACAATATCTCTGATCTATTATTTATGTTTTATACATATATGCGTATGATTAAGTCATTGAAAATCCTTCACGTGTATTTGTTGACTGCCCTAAGAAGCTTCTCCCCACCTACCATCATCTGTTGATCACCTGGGTGTAATAGGGTGTACGTATTGCTAGAATTAGAGAGATAAAAAGAGCTTAATTGGAAAGGAGGTGTGTTGAGTTAAGATGAGCTTAATTGAGGTTTGAGTTGTATACACAAATGATTGTAGTGATTGTTCTAAGCCTATTGGTAGTGTTTATGGTCGCATGGCAGAGTTTGGTGACTCGGTTGAGCTGGGAGTGCTCGTGGTTGAGTTTGAGTTCAAATCTTTAGTTTTCTTTTCTCCTATTTCTCCTTCTTATGTGAATAAGATAGAGGGGTTTATAACCAACAAATTACGGTAGTGATTAATTACACTCTAAAAGTGTAGTCATTTATATTCTAAAATAATATTTTCAATATTAAAATTAGATTAAAACTAACAGTTTATCACCCTTGCTAGCATTATTAATATATAACCTTGTTAGAGTAATTTACAAGCTAATTTTTGTAATTAGATTATATTGGTAATTTTTCTATTTATACACAGCAACTTTTATTAAAATTATTTTATGTATTATTTGTTATTATTAGTTATTAATATCATTGTTTTGCCAAACTATTATTTATTAGTTGATTATTTAATAATAAGTCTTCAATTTTATATCCATTTGGAATAATTTGATTTAGTTTAAAATAAATAATAATAATATGAAAGGGAAAAAATAAGTATAGAATTAATAAAACTTGTCCACGTGACTTTATATGTATGAATAACATATTTAATATACTTACATTGACATGACATTTAGTATGCTAGTAGTTTATACAATGACTTGGTTTTATATATGACATAGATATTAATATATTAATATATAACTTGGTTGCCTTTGTTACAAGAAAAGTGGAAGCAGAATCCAAAGGATAAATGGCAGTTGCAACCAGTAAAATCTTCAACTGCCTGAATTCAATCCCAAGCACGCAAAGAAATCAACAAATGCACAATTTGAATTCCACAGGATAATCATCAGCCACACAAAAAGCAAAAAAGAAGCCCTCTATAAGTCTGACAGCATGGTTCTATAATTTACATTTGAAACCTGTTTAAGAACAATTGACCGATCAATTCCCTGGGTCTGTGAGCCTCTTGGTTTGTAAAAACGCAAGCCAACTAGAAAACTTAATGCCCTGTGCTACAAGGTATATAATGAATCCAACATATGCAGCTGTAAAAGCCGATACCAGAGAGCCAAACAACCATCCGCTTACTTCAGAAGAGAAAAAATCCAGCAAAAGATACCCATTGATCACTATCACCAAGGCAGCCACAAGCCAGGAAACCATCTATCAACCAAAAAAAAAAAAAAAGTTAATCAGTAAAGTCACTTATTTTCAATTGCAAGCTCAAGTTAGCACCTCAACAGCCTAACCAATATGCATTGCATGCCCCAGTAGCTTAAATTTTCAAAATCCCACGTAGATAGCACAAATTTAAGGTATTCATGATACAAAAATAGCGTGTGCCCCACAAAATTCAAAACAAAAATTAGCCAGGCACGTCCAAAGTTTCATTTATTTATTTTTGTACCTTAGCACCTCCTTAACAAAATTACTGGGTCTGCCTGTACATAGACAAAGTAATCTTTATTTATTTTTCTCTTTATGCTTCAGAGAACTACGAATTGCAAGTGCAAAACAACAGTAGGGACATCAACAGTCGAGGAACATTGTGAAGCACATCCTGCATCTAACAGTGGCAACCAGAGAGATGTAGAAACACTGATTTAATCACCATTCAGTCTCTCTCCGTGTCTCTGTGTGTGGGTGCAGCCATGATTTATAGCTTCGTCTAGAATGTCATCACAAGAGCATCCAAAATAAAATTCATTAACATCTACGCTTGATATCTTTCTGAACAAAGTTACGAGAAAAGGGACATAAAGGGTATTTGCCCACCCACATAGAAAGTCAAAACAGGGATAGCCTGATATCAAGGAAAACAATATTCTACCAAAATTTTTAACCAGAATGATGCGGCAACTGTCAATCTTGTATTTATAGAACAGTTTGATGGGTTAATTATTTTAAGTGATAGGTCTCACAACCTCTCCACATCATTCAAGTTGACATTTCTAATTAATTTTTACTGGTAGCATAGCATTGCCTGATGTCCACCGTTGCACAAGTAATGAGAAAAATATTCCCAAGTCATAGCGTTGAATTTGCAAAGAGGTGGAACAAATAAACACGTGCTTAGGCTGCAATTTAGGTAGAGTCACCATTTTCATGCTTATATGTTTATATAGCATAAAGTAGAAATGTTGGCAAACCAAATTGACCCTGAGTATGGTTTAAGGCAATATTTGAAAGGTTAAGATTATTAGGGCAGTGTACCCAATTTTAAAGCAGTACTTCCAAAGGACACTCCACTACTTTACCCAGCAAAGAAGTTCAATGTAGTGCCATGTATCATATGAACTTTCATAAATTTTTTATTTCTTAATCAATTTTGGGTAAAAAAGTAAAATCATGCCTATAAGCTCTCAAAAGGAAAAATTAAATAGATTTTTATCCAAAAAAAAAATGTTAGAGAAAAGGCCCAAAAAAAGGCTGAGCAAACATCCACAAAATATATATATTTTAACTTTTTACATTTGAATGTTTATCTACAAAATTCACTTGAATATAGATTTAATATTGCCGACAACAAAGCAACATAAATATAACACTTAAAATTGCAACTATTTTGGAAAATAAATTATCCAAAAGATCTAGACCAAACTCATCAATAAATGCACCATCTATGTGAAAAATCTATGTGCTGCATCCCTCACAACAGAAAGTTAAAAACATGTGGAAAACCAAGTCATTCGTCCACATGAATAAGTTAAGGAAAACAAACCTACACAAATTATCAAGAACATAACGATGTCGTCTGAAGGATGACATCTTCACATTGTTTCAATATCAATATCTTCATGGAAGTTTAAAATTGAATAAAACTGCAAAGTAGTCATTGCAATTCATTTTTGAATAGATTTGTTTCTTCTGGTCCGCTAGTTAAACAAAACAAATTCAAAACCTCAAGGTAACTTGAACATGACATCATAGTTAGAGGTGGCAAATGGGTGGGTTTGGGTTGGTTTAATTTGGGTCGAGTGTTTTATTGGGTAAACCTAATTGCGTCCAATTAATATTCGGGTCATAATTGAGTGAATTTATATAAACACAGATCCACCCGCCAACTCATACAATTCATATAATTTAATCATCTCTCTAATTCAGGGATAGGTAGTGAAAGTGGAGGTATTATGGTAGTAGGGATAGTGGTGAAACCGTATATGTGTATCCATGTCCAACCCTCTCTAACCCGTGGCCATATATACTAATCAAATTATGACCCATTTACAATTTTAGGTGGGTTTGGGTGGTTTCTTAGTGGGTCTAATAAACGGGTTGAAATTGCCACCTCTTAGTTCATGACTCAAACTCAACTAGGTATTTTCCAAACAAATGTGGTTGGATAAAAGGGTTTGTTTTCATTCTGTCTTTACATGGATTCACTACATGGATCCTCTCCCCCCCATGGTTCAAAATATCGTCCGAGACGCCGAGATATCGTCCGAGACGTATCGGATTCAATGGACGGCACGACAAGATCTCAACCTGCATCAAAAAATGTGTTAAGAGTAGTCATCTCGCGCTGTCACGGCCGAGACAAGCCGATATCTTGGTGATACACTAAGACGACTAATTGTCGCGGCGTGAAATTGACAAGACAAACGATTTCTCGGTGATTTGTGTAAAAGAGGAAAAAAAATTAGCTTATTCGCATGTTATAAGTAGTTATCTAATATTTAGTAAAATAATTACTATATTTTTGGTTATGTAATATATTCATTTTATTATTTAGAATATTTCTATATTTTTTTGATTTTTTAAATTACAAAGTTAAAATATTACGTATCGCCCGATATCACGACGCGACATCGCGACCGCATCAAAAATTCTCAAGCCGATTCAATGCCCGCGACCGAGACTTTGAACCATGCTCCCCCCCCTCCCCACCAAAAAAAAAAAAAATCCGACATCAAAGTTCATGACAAACGATGTCAAAAATACCCCAGTGATCATAAATCTATAGGACAAAGGAGAATGCAGCATTTTAAACAAAGTTGTAGATTAAAGTTATGCAGACTCTTCTATTAGATTCTCTCAAAACAGATTTCTGATTCTATTAGTTTCATCTTTTAGCTAATAAAGTATTCATTTTAAAATTCAGTAAAAAAGAATCCTGGAGGTTACCAGATCCCTAGAAAACCTAGAACAAAAAATTCAATTAACCTCAAACAATCAGACAGTAAAAATTATGGGCCAACAAGAACTTATAAAGATGAAAATAAAAATAGATAATAACTACTACAAAGCACAGAGAGAAACAGAGAGTAAAGATAAACCTTGAGGACAGGGCCAATTTTGAAGGCACCCATGATCTCCTCCTTGGACACCATACAGAGAAGGGGAATAAGTGCAAAAGGGAATCTGAACTGACTGAAGCACATTAAGCCATTCATTCAGTACATCTAATGAGTCTTCAGAGGTATCAAAAACAAGAGCAATTGTCATAGTCGGAACAATAGCACAGCTTCTTGTTATCAATGCCCTGAGCCATTTCTTCAACCTCAAGTTTAGAAAACCTCCCATGATAAACTGCCCAGCATAAGTGCCGGTAATAGTGCTACTTTGGCCAGCGGCCAATAAACCAATACCCCAGATATAAAGAATTGGAAACAACCCTCCACCAAACTTCTCTTGAAGATACTGCCCTGCATTTACGAGGCCAATACTATTGGCGATATCAGTACCATAAAAGGCCTTGGCAAACACAGTTGTAACAAATAGATTGATTATAAAGGAGATTGCGAGGGCAACACTTGACTCTATGGAGTAGTAGTTGAGGGCTTCTCGAACCCGGCCAACCTTGTGTCGGTCAATTTCTCTTGATTGTACAAGAGCAGAGTGCAAGAATACATTGTGAGGCATAATAATGCAACCCACAACACCCACAGCTTGCCGTATGGTCTTCGAGCTAAGTTTTGGAATTAAAATACCTGCAAGGAGATACCATTGTCAACGCTCTAAAACCATAAAAGTTAACAGTTCTGTCAATTCAAATTAATGAATGGCCAGACAAAAAGGAAACAAATTTGTTAATTTGCAAACGGTAAATAATCTCACCAAGTAGAAGTTCTATCCCATCAGGTTTTGTTTCACCAAACATCCAAGCAAATGACAATGCCATCGTTGCAATAAGGACAGCAAAAACCGCTTCCAGTTTCCTCACGCCATAGTTCTCAAGAAATAGAAAGATGAAACTATAAAAACAGAATGAAGGGTAAAAAAATAATTAATTTCAACTGACATAGTTTCGGTTGGGTTCCTCGGAACAACTTGAATAAGTAAAATAATTAATTTCAACTAACATACTTTCGGTTGGGTTCCTCGGAACAACTTGAATAAGTAAAATAATTAATTTCAACTAACATACTTTCGGTTGGGTTCCTCAGAACAACTTGAAGGAAACATAAAATATCCTTTTAAATTTCAACTATATCATTTCGAACCCAGAATATACGTATATATATATATATATATATTTCAAAAAGTAGACTATCTTTCCCAAAATCATTGAACCAACACAAGATGACACTGTAGCAACTGAACGTCATCGATTATTTCTCTCTCTCACACGCATGCACAAATGATGCATTTTCTTATTGAAACAGTCAGGATTCGTTAATATTTCATTCCCAAGCAGGACTATTTTAACAATATACTCCAAGTTACAGAGAAAAGCCAAACCAATTAGAGCTGCATATCCAAGAAAATTAATAAATCCCAGTAAGAAGAGAACATCCGCCCCAATTATATCGCATAATGAAACATCCCTCCAATTTCTTCAACCTCCAAGCTCAAAATTTTCAAACATAATATGGACCAATTCCTCCCAAAAGAAAAAGTCCCAAACCGAATTATCAATCAAACCACCATTATTGCAATTGAATGGAAAGAGTAGATAAACAATACCAATCACAAGCCGTTATGACAACCCCAGCCCAGAGAGGCACAGCACCATTAGTCAGAATCTTGATAGCAATTGCGCTCCCAATGACTTCCTGTATGTCAGCCCCAATCAGGGCCAGCTCAGCCATGACCCACAGCAGCATCCTGGCCCATTTGGGGTACTCGTCTCTGCACAGCTCCGCCAAGTGGCGGCCAGTGGCGACGCCGAGGCGAGCCGCCAGGAGCTGCACGAGAAGCCCCATGACGGTGGCCCACAAGAGCAGCCACAGCAGAGAGTATCCAGCGATCGCCCCGGCCTGAAGATCCCCTTCCAGGTTCCCTGGATCGAGGAACGCTATGCTCATCAAGAACCCAGGACCAGTGAAAAGCCACAGTTTCCTCCATGAAAACGGCGGCGTTCTGGTTCCGTCGTCCTCCCCTTCGTCGACGCCGATGATGTGGACTTTCTCGGTCGATTCGTAGGCCGTCTCTTCTCTTATATCTTCCTCCTCATCGCAATCGAGCGTCCTGTTGGCGAGCAACGGTTGTTGCTCTTTGTTAGGTGGCATCGTTCACTGAATAGACAGAGACGGTCTCACTCACGCGAGAAGAGAGAGAGAGAGACGGCGGTTGTACTTCGGATCAAATCGTCTCCTGGCGGCGGCGGAATTGTTGGTTAAATAGCGGAAGCGAGGGGAATTGTTGTTGATTTTAATTTAAGGGAAGACGAAGCCTTGAAATTCCGAAAACTACCAGGCCGCTTTCCCCTTTATCTCTCATACTCTGCTCTCTCATCTTCTCCTACAAATGGGGCGTGTGGTGGATAATTTTTAATAGTTTTTGATATTTTTTAATAAAAAGTTATTAATTGTATTTTTTTTTTATATTTAGTAAAATAAATAGTAATTTTTTTTTTTGTAAGTTTTAAGTATTTGATAAAATTTTTGATAATTTTGTATAATTTTTAATAATTTTTATCAATTTTTTATAATTTTAGTAATTTTAAATAATTTTTAAATTAAAAAATTATTGTAATAGAATAAAAAAATAATAAAAATTAATGATTCACCGAGTATTCAAAAATTAAAAGTTGGTATTTTTTTTTTTTGTTAAAAATTTCACCGCGAAACGCCCCCAAATCCTCTTTGCGTGGACGTGGAGATGGAGAATTGAGGGTATTTCTGTAAATCAAATGCTTGGTTTTGTCTTTATTTGTATATAAAAATAAAAAAAAAAAAAAAAACTGGACCTAAACGATAACTGCCTGGTGCGATCACCCCAGTGTGAGAGACAATTCCCCCTCCCCTCCCCTCCCCCCCCCATCTTAATCAAACCCTCATGGAGTGTTTGGTTAAAAAAGTATAATAAAAATATAACAATTCCCCCTCCCCCCCCATCTTAATCAAACCCTCATGGAGTGTTTGGTTAAAAAAGTATAATAAAAATATAAAAATTTAATATAAAATGATATATAATAAAATTTAATTAATTTTATAAGTATATCAAATAAGTTTTAAATCTGTTTTCTATTACATAAACTTTTACCAAGACTAAGAGATTGTTTAGTTGGTAAATTTTTGTCAAAAAATATAATAAAAATACAAAAATTCAATGTAAAAATCTATATAATACATTTTAATTAAAAGAAGTACAAAATAATAATAAAAATTTATAAATTTTAATTAATTTTAGGCAATTAAACACCCCCTAAAGAATTCCATCCGATCGTCGAAAAAGATGTTAGCTGTTTAATAACGCGTTAAATTTATTAAAATTACAATTTAACAATTTAAATATATTTTTAAGTTAAAAAAATAAAATACATCCGGACCAATTAAGATGTCACAGATGTGACATCGATATTGGCTGACATCTAGCATTTTCGTTTCAAATGACACGACAGAGAAATATTATGACTTTGTTCGAAGCCACGTCCGCAATGGAAGCGGACCGGTGTTGTGCGGAGACCCGCCTTGGGTGACCGGGACAGAGCGAGAGCGCGAGGAAAGTCGATTCTTGTGTCGCCACGTCCGCGTGGGACAACGGCCGAGCGTGTGCCCTAGCCGTGGATGGCCTGTGGCAGCGCATGCCTCCGTGCTGTCGCTTGTAAACAAAAGCAAATTCCAAATTCCCTTCCAATACTCTGACCCGCTCTCGTCCATTCCCCCCACGTCTTCATACGGCGCGTTTATGGCACCTTCGTGCTTCACTTGATGGGCGAGTCGCTGCAAGTGTATCGCACGATTATGGAAGAGAGTTATGTTGAAGTGTGTGTAATCTGCGCATGATGTGGAGCTAAAGAAAATTGTCAGACTTTTGTGGGGAACGAAAGGACAGGCTCACAATTACTGGAGCTTTGCAGTTTGCACCAGCTTTTAATATAATAAATAAATTCGTGATTCGGCTTTTAATATTTGTATAAAAATTTTGGATTATTTTATATCATTATTGTTGCTGTCCGGTTGTACACTTCTTTGTTAATTTCGAAGACGTGGCGTCACCAAATTTATTCCCATTCGAATGAGACATTAGTTTCGTAGGTAAAATTGAGACTTATTTGTACACTTTTCTTCCAATATATTTTAAAAAAATTAGCAAATTTACTGTTGATTTCGTACACTATTTTTTCTCCGTAAATTTTAATAAAAAATTACAGAAAGTTACTAAAAATTATTAAAAATTATAAAAAAAAATTACTAATAATTATAAGGCCCGTAGTGGGCACTTAGCAATTATTTTTTATAAAATTTAATAGGATGAGACATATATATAAAACATTATTATGAATATATTTAAAGTTGTATAAATTTGTAAAAATTACTGTCTCGCACTTTGTGTAGTGAGTAAAAAATTTAAATTTAACAGTCTTGTAATTCATATTTATAGAGATTTGTAAAATTTTAAATTTTTTATTTAAAAAAAAGGTGCCTATATCGCGTTAAATGATAAAAATTTGAAGTAAAAAAGCATCAGAGAAAAAGTTAGTAAAAAATAAACATTATATATTTAAGAAAAATTTCTTAAAGTGTCTAAAAAATTTGAAATAAATTTTGACGGGCCTTGTGAGTTCAAAATATGGGTTTTGAGATATTTTAAAGTAAGTTCTAAGTGTTTAGATGATACGAATTAATATGAATTCTGAGGTATTCAGCATATAAATTAAAAAATAATAAACTCGTACCTAGGAGTTTATTTCTAAAAAAGTTATAAGGAGTATATTAATATATATAATTACACATATATCTTTAATTATCTGGTTTATAGTAATAAAACTGCGCATATAAAATAATATATTACGATATATACCAAAGTAACATAAAAAAAATCTTTCGAAAACACATTCAAAAATAATCATCTAAAAATACTAATTCAAATAAGAAGTCACATCCATGTTATAGATCATTTGAAATATATATTATTCAAAATATTTGTCCAAATATATCAAATTCAAATTATAAACTATCTAAAATATAAATGTAACATTTAAGTTGTAGCAATGTAAATTGGAAATATGAATAATAAGTCTTGTTAAGAAACGTCAAGTTTGAATTTTAATATTTTAATGAAGGATATTATTATCCAAAATTTGATGAACCCATGAAAGTTTCCAAAATCAAGGTGTTCAAAAAATTAAAACAAGACACTCACTAATGAGTACTGAGTTATTTAACAAATACATGACAACATTAAAAATCTATTATTTAAAAACTCTTATATATGGTTTGTGCACGAATACATCAAAACTTACATTCTAAAAGTACCTTAAAATTCATAAATTTTTAACTCCCAAGCAGACACTTTAATGAGTATTTTTTTTTATTGACTTTACTTTAAACTGCCAAAGTAAATTATTTGTATAAAATTTAATTATTTAATGTACTATGCTATATTTAGACGTTATATTAAAGAATTAGAATTAGAATGTGAATTTTGTTGATCATGAAATTCTTAAATTTAGTTTATGCTTGGAGTGTCAAACTTTGACAAAAAAAAAGAAAAAGAAAAAGAAAAAGAGAGAGTAAATTTTAGATTATTGACTATTTGGTATATTTCTCAAAAAGTGCAAAAAAAAAAAAAAAAAAAAGGTAAAAAGTTAAAAAAAAAGTTTATAAAAAATGAAGAAAATTAAAAAAATTGGTAAAAGTTGAAGAAAGTCAACAAAGTTAGATATTTTTGATATATAAAAAACTAGAAAAAATTGAAAAAATTAGAGAAAATTATAGATTTGGTTAATTTTTTTTTATCAAAAAAGAGACACTTATTAAAAATTAATAAATACATGTCACGTAATAATATTCGTACTTTAATGGAGCTATGTGAAGGAAAAGTATGAAATATTATTGCACAGTATGTTTTCAATAATTTTTAACGAATATTTCGCTACACTTGTTAACAGATGCCATTATTTTAGGTTTTAAGAATAACTAAGCTAGCTGGGATTTTACTTTTGGGCTGTTTGAGAACTTTTCGTGATGGACAAAACATGGCCCAATACTATTTCTCTTGGACAATAGCCCATTTCCCTCATTTGTATAGCCCTAAAACCCATGCTATACTATGTGCATTAATAATTATAGATTATTCTAGTTAAAATAAAATTTATTTGGGCTTTAACATTCCTTCCATGGAGAGCTGATTTAGAGAGAGAGAGAGAGAGAGAGAGAGAGGGGGTTGTGATTAGGGAAAAAAAGGATAAAAAAAAAAGAAGAAGAAATGGAGTCGATTTTTTTGTGCATTCTCACATTTGTCATTATCTTCATTAATTAATAAATATGATAACTTATTTATTGAATGACTTTAAGAATAGTTATTAGTAATCTTTCCCAAAATAATGCCAACCATTTTCTTAGAGATGATAAACACAGTGTATATAGTAAGGAGAATTAAGAATCTGAATTTGGGATATTTCTAATCGTTTTATTTAATTTGTTCAATGATGAAAATTACCCTTTTTTTTCTCTCTTCTCTCTCTCCATTTGAATTGTTTTTTCAGTCACTTTATATGAAAACACACTCTCTCACTATTCTTTATTTTTTTGAACACTTTTACAAAAGTTTTTAAATTAATATTTTAAAAAATGTGATAATATTTGTAATAAATAATGAATTTTACACATTTATTAAATACTGTATGAATACCTATTAGACAAAATCAACTAAAACTTTTTATTAAAAAAAAGTAATATTTAGACTTTAATTTCCTTCAAATTTTTTTAAAAAATAAACATTTAAATTAAAAATTCAACTTTAATGTACAAGAAATTTAAAATTTTAAATATCTACACTTTTGAAATTTTTGTGCCATCTATCTAATAATGGAGTTTAAGAATTTCCGACCTTTAAAATTATTCACTTATCGTTTACTTTTATTAATGCTATGTTTTAAATTTTGAATAATTTTCACCACTAAATTTGTTTTGTCTTTAATTCATTGAACATGATTCAATTTGAAAAATATAGCTAAAAAATTCATAGTAATGTGTGTTTGAGTCATGGTAATAGCGATATGCATTGCTTCTCAACCGAAAAATCGAACCATTTTATTGAATTTGCTCAACTCAATTAATTTTTTTTTTGAGTTATTTCAACTTTTATTGAGCCTTATATTTGTCGTCACATATTGTTAAGTAATTTTAACTGCTCCATCTTTGTAGGATGAAGAATACTCATCCCATTCACTTATATTTCATATTTTATATTAAAATGTGTGAATCTATCTTCCATGATTATTTAATTCGCCATCAAATGTGATAAAAGAATCTAAGTGTTGGGTTTTGAACAGAGTTATGTTCAATTAATAAAAGTTCTTGAAGCATTATTATGCAATAACAACTTTTCCCGTTTCAAAATTTGGATGATGAGATGACATCCAACCAAGTGGACGGGCTCCTTTGGCCCATGAATTGTGGCGGGCTCTGTTTGACATTTGTTTGTATTTGAGGGCTATCTGTTTTGGCAGCAGCAGACTCTAGGGTTTAGTTTAGTGCTCTTGTATTCGGCCCAAAATTTTTTAGGCTGCTTTTGCGTTCGTTATTGAATTTTATATTTCAGCATAAACAGGTAATTTTGCAATTATGATATTCTTCCGTCCGCTATAAATGAAATTAATACAACTTGCAAGATCTGGCTCTCTGTTTACGGGCCAATAAAAAAAAAAAAAAAGAAGCGCATGAGCTTTGCAAGGAATTCAAGCATGTGGAACATCTGCAACTCTTTTGTAAAAGTCATCTTTGTTAACGTGTAAGGCTCAATTTGATGAAAAAGTTGATTTTTAGTTTTTTTTTTTGTAATTTTTTTTTTGGTTTTTACTAAATTTTGATTTCTTTCAGAAATTATGATTTTTAGGTGTGCTAATCTAATTCGTAAAAAAAAAAAAAATAATGTCTACTTGGGTAAAAACAATACATTTAAAAAAAAATAATGGAAAAACTATTTTTTCAATTTCTACTTAAACATACGTGAATTTTTCAATTTTTTTCTTTTTTTGATTATGAATACAATTAACACGCTTAAAAGTTATAATTTTTTAAAAAAATTAAAATTTTGATAAAAAATCATATGAAACTAAAAAAAGCTATCAAAAAAAACTAAAATCCTTTTTTTTTTTTTTTACCAAACCAATTACCATAAGAACATGTTTGATACAAGGTAAAAAAATTTGAGGGTAAAAGATTACGAGAGATAATTTTTATCTTGGCAATGGTTACTAGAATAACAAATTTGTAGTAATTATATTTAGAATGAGAGAGTAAATATTACTCAGTAATAATTATATTATATTTAGAATACTAAAAATTTTGAAGGGGTAAGACTAATTATATTAGGAATAAAGATAAATTGTCTAAGGGTAAAAGTTAATATTTAATTTTAATAAAATATTATAATAAAATAAATCATCATAATCATTGTTATTTTGATAATAATTAATTTTAATAAAAATATATTTTAAAATAAAAATATTAATTAAAAATATTTTATCATAGATTAATATGTCAATAGTAGTTAATTTCAATAGTGAATTATTATTTGTTAAAAATTTTTTTATTTGATAAACTAATTTAATAAAACAATTAATTTTAGTTTACTTAAATAAATTATTAATTTTAATAAACTATATTAATACAATACATAATCTAATAAATTATTATTTATGAGATATAATTTTTATTTAATAAAATAAATTATTTTAATAAGTCACTATTATTTATTAAACACTAATTTTAATTTGAGAAAACAAATAATTTTAGTAATAAATTAATATTTTAATAGTATTATTTTAATAAAATAAAATAAATTATTTTAATAGTAAACTATTATTCATTAAATATTATTTTGATAAAATAATTCACTAATTAATTAATTTTAGTTTGATTAAATAAATTATTATTTTATATTATTTATAGAAAACGTTGCTTAAAGTTTTATAATGGGGTAAAAAAATATTTTACGGGAGTAATGAGAAAAGAGTAAAATTTTTTCATTACTCTCTGTTACTCACCTCCTTCTAGAATAAAAATTTACCTCATATGAGATCAATTGTTAACTCAGAATAATTGTTACCCCCGTTATCCAAACTAATGTAACAGAGGATAAAAATTATCCCAATAAAATTTATCTCCCATTACTCCCAAAACAAACATCTTCTAAAAATACAAATCTTTTATGAAAGTCATATAGTTTTATAAAGGGGTAAAAAAAATATTTTACAAAAGTAATGAGAAAAGAGTAAAATTTTTTCATTACTCTTTGTTACTCACCTCCTCATAGAGTAAAAATTTATCTTATATGAGATTAATTGTTAACCCAGAGTAATTATTATCCCATTATCCAAACTGATGTAACAGAGAATAAAAATTATCCCAATAAAATTTAACTCATATTACTCCCAAAACAAACATCTTCTAAAAATACAAATCTTTTATGAAAGTCATGTTTGTTGATAAGAAAAGCGCCCAGCACTAATTACCAAAAAAAAGCGCCCAGCGCCTAATGTATAATTAAGTACGGTACTTTCAGGCTTTTCATAAAACGTTAAGAATTGTTTCGAGTCTTCCCCTCTTTTACCAGACGACGCTTATCAACAATTTTTCTTTTTTTTTTGGGGGGGGGGGGGGGGTGTGTTAATAATTACAACAATGTTGTTACTCTTCTTTTGTTCCATTATTAACTAATTGGTAAAATGTAACTTTCTCAATTTTAGTGGAAGCAAATTAAACAATACTAGTTATCATACATAAAATATGTTTAGAGTGATAAAAAATGATATAAAATAAAATAAGTTGTAAGTTCGTAAATCATACAGTGAGATAAAGTGAATAATTTTTAAAAATTATAAACATTTTATTTCACACCAAACACACCCATAATTCTATAACTTTGTACCATATTCCACTGGAACGATGCTCACAATCTATTGGAGTCAGTAATTATTAAAAAAAAAAAATTCATGGAGACTAACCATAACAAAAAGTAGGATATGGAATAGTCACTTTTATCTTTAAATGTATTTTGGTACAAAAATAATATTGTTAGAATTATTTACTAAAATTTATGATTAGAATGACGAGACAGTGACATTTATGCAAGTAAAAAAATTATTTTATAAAAAAAAAAGAATAAGAATGATGTGACAATCATAGCATTATTGTAATAAAAACTACAATATGATAGGGTGTTTTTTTAAAAATGATAGTTCCACAGCCAAGTTTCAAGCTCATTTTGATTTTAAGTTCTAAAAAATAAAAATAAAAAATATGGTAGCGATACTCTTTATGTAATATAGAACTTTGTTAGTTAGTTATATTTTTAAAATTGATTATTAGTTCACAATAAAGTGATTTCATCTTGACAATAAATTCTGAAAATATATTATGAGATAATAACATATCTCTCTCTCTCTTGGAATGTGAAAAGAATTTCACCAAATTAATTTTAAGATTAGAATAAATTTCAACAAAACTTACTATAAAAAATATATATTAAAGGATAGTTTTTTAGTCTTATATGTTCCCCCAAAATTTGACTTTTTTTTATTGCTTGATAACTTTTAGGCATATTATTCATATTCACAAAAAATATTTACAAAAAATACTTTTGAATAAGAAAATTCACATAGGGTAAAATTTTTATTTGTATGTGCTTTTTTATGTAAATTTTTTTTAAATATGAATATATAACATGCTTAAAAGTCATTCAATCAAAAAAAATTAAATTTTAATAGAAAATGATAAAAAGACAAAACAAAAAAAGTTTGTAACTAATTCTTCCCAAGCCATACCTAAGCTCGGATGCCAAAAAGTGATCATGAAAGTTATTTCATATATCCAATGAATTTCCCAATCAAGCCCTTCCAGGTATTTGTCCATATTATGATCTTTCTTAATGGGTTATGTATGGATCAATGGATGTATTTGGATTGATCCATTTTGTTTGGTTGTAAGATTTAGGTTCGAAGCTTCACTAATTGTCCAAGGGATGGCCACACCATAACGGTGGTACACTGGCTTATTTCTACCATTTGGAAAGCTGAGTTAAGGTTGAAAGACTGCAGTTGATTTAAAGTTTGAATCTCACCCATGATTTAGTGGAAATTAGTTCTTTGAGTACGAAGAAGATAATGGGATGAGGTCTTCAAGAATTGGGGATCATGGTATGGTAATTCTTGAGCAGTACCTTCAATTTTTTCGTTGCCAATTTTTTAGCACACTTGTATGTGTTTAGAATGATTTTATTAATAGATCTGTTTGGAACTCTAAAATATTTGAAAATAGCTGAAAAACGTAAATAATATCTGAAAATTATTTACTTTTTATCTTACTGTATGAATTACGAACTCATAACTTTTATTAAATTTCATCACTTTTTATCACTTCACTCCAAACACTTCGATATAGAAGTTATCATCATTTTTATGTAAAAATGAATTATAACACAAAAAATAAGATAAAGACTTACATGATTCGGGTTGTAAACTTACGTTCACGGACAAAAGTAACAAAAAAAATTCACAAACAAAAATGAAAAGTACAAAATACGTAACCCTAACATAAAATGTCTAACAAAATTACATTAACTGTAATATGTTGTCTTACGATATATCATCTCCTTTTAGGTGAAGAAGACTTTTCTTTTGTATCCCAAATTATGGTTGACGAAGGGATCCAACGTGACATTTGCTACCTTTCTCCACAACAACAACAACAACAACAACACGTGACCTTTACCGAAAGAATCAACAATTTGGAAAATTACAACTCTTCAGAAAAAGTCACGTCTGTTAATTCAAGATTTCAACTGTTTTGTAAAAGTAATGTTTGTAGTTTGTTACTAGAAAAGTTAAAGCACCAAACATCCATAAGTAGTTGAATGACGTCCGGCTTTTTGGGGAATGTTAAAAAATTATTTCGTTCCTTAGTTTTACCAGACAGCATTTGCTGCCCTACTTTGATTTGTGCCGTCGGTAACCAGACATTATGGTAAAATGCACCTCAACCTCGATTTTAGTGGAATCAGCTTAAATTGTACCTACGATCACTGTGATAAAAATTAGTGAAGGGATTTCGAAGTTAAAATAAAATTTTAAGAGTAAAAGTTATATTTTTAACTATTCAATTTTTATGAAAATATATTTAATGAATAAAAATATTTTAATTTTGACCGGAGAAATTTTTTTAAAAATCTAAAGATTAAAAATTTAAATTCAACACTTAAAAGTTTATTTCGACTTCCAGAAACTTCAATTCTATATAAGTGTCTAAGTGTACAACTTGCTATTATATTTTATAAAGTTGATGGTAATCAATAAACGGCACATTTTCACTTATTATATGGTTATTGCTTTGTGAATCGAAGACGAGGGACAACCCTAGAAATTAAGCAGCAAGATCTGATAAAATTGTCATTTATTTATTGATTTATTTTTTCTTACCATGTTTTGTTTATTTTTATTTATTATGCATACCTTCTCCTTGAAATCTTTGCTCTCAAATGAAATACTTTCCTCCAAGGTTTGCATTACGGTGCGTTTGGATTGATTATTTAGTGAAAGAAAGGAAACACTTAAAGAAAATATGAAATTTTAATTGCATATGCGTTTATTCGAGTGAATTAGAAAACATACACTACTGGAAAATGGGATAGCGATCGCTAAAAATGAAAAAGCGGTCGCTAAAAGTAATAGCGACGGCTTAGCGATCGCTTGCAGGAAGTCGCATTTGAGTCGTCGCTATAAAGTATTAGCAACCGTCGAAGCAGTCGCTAAGTTTTTTGCGACGATGGCTGCGACCGCTTGGGGAAAAACGTTAGACAATTAGCGACTTGCTAATATCTAGTAGCGGTCGCTGTTTATTTGGCGCGAAAACTCTTCAGATGGCGCCAGGTGGCGCGGACTTGTTGCAACCGCAGGTGGCGGTCGCTAATAGACTAAAAGCGGTCGCAATTACTTACCGGGAAAACCATGCCATTTGGCGCGAAGGTATTAGTGACCCTTTTGGTGTATTAGCGACTACTTTAAGCGGTCGCTAATACATAGTTTAATATTTTTTTTATAAAAGAATCTCAATAATTTATTATAATAAAATGTCAATAATTTTGTTTACAAATCGAATTATTTAAATTATCTATTTAATAATTATTTATTATTTATTTATAATAATTATTTATTTAACATTTGCTAATTATTTATAATAACTATTATATTTATTATTTATGTATAAATATTTATATTAAATTAATTTAATTATATTTTATTAATTTGCATATGGAACTAAAGAATTTTTTCATAAAATCAATTAAAAAAACAAACATGGCTCCTAATTATGATTATATATACAAACACAATATCAAATTATATTACAATTAAAACAAAATTTTATTATATGTAAATGTTCAAAATACAAAAACTAAAATATATATAAATGTACTGATCAAAATATATACAAATGGATCCTAATCATCTTAATCCAGTCCAAGAGGGCCATCCGCCATCGTCTGGGTCCTACAATGGAATAATAACGAAATTAGAAAATGATAAAAAGACATGAATATATAAATTTATAAAATTTTAGAGAGTAATAGTAACGAAAAATAAAATTTTTAACCTGAAGAAGATGAGGTGGATGCCTTTGACTCTAAGAGAGGCGCCTCTCCATCTCAGCCATCATCTTGCCTCGAATTGATGCCTCTCGTGCGTCCATCTCAGCTTGAAAGGTTTGGAGCAAATCCTGGTCACGACGTCTGGCCTGAGAAGATGATTTTGCTCGTGCGACGGATCTTCGTGGAATACCCGCGCCCCGCGTAAGCGTGTATCCATGACCATCACGCTCGACAATGGAGAAAAATATCTCATCCCTCCTCTCCTCGGACTCCCTCTCATTCGGCGACGGTTCGTCTGGACGTGCATTAAACTGCACCTAATGCAAATAAGCTGAAATAGAAAAAATAAGATAAGTAACTATAATATCTAAAACAAAATTAAATTATATGTTCATTAGACAAAATATTAAAATTAGTTACCTGTATGGCCTGAACCTCTGGCAAATCAGTACGTCGAGTCGCTAATCACACGGACATCCGATCTGTCCTCAAGCCCTCCTCTGTCATCTGTTGAAAGGTAAATTATATATTAATAATTTATTATCATTAAATATAAAAATAAAAAAGTCACTATTGGCGTGGTAAGCTAATGTTTTTACCTCGTGGTGAACCTGAGAAAAGTGTCGAGTCCCCTCCTTGTGGCCTGGGCCCTGCATTCCTTGATTTCGTGAGTTCCTCTGGGCCTCCACCTATTTTAAGTTTGTCTCGATTAGTTTTTGTAATTTACGCTTTATAACGTTAAAACTTAAGGAAAAAAAATCAACTCGCAATCTACTCACCTGTGCCTCAGGACTCAACCAATACCTGACGAGCTGAGCCCACTGGTGGGGAAGAACGCCCGGTGGGACCCGCTAGAGTATGTCAGGGTCATTCTCATGACCCTTCCAGTATTTATCTTTAATCTTATTTTTATGACCCTTCCACATCTTCCGACACTTGTCGAACATAACGTCCCGGAAGTTTGGAGGAACATCAATTACATTGGCCTAAAAATGACAAATTGTAGAATATTATTTATGTTACAAGTTTTAGCACATAAACCACGTACAATTAGAATATAAAATTTTCATACCTGCACCTCGGTCCATAGACCCTCGAACGTAGAATCTTGGAAACGATCCCACTCAAGGGTGGTCAACAGGAATCTAATCGGATTCTGTATCAAATGTCCGAGCTGTGAAATTAGAGACCGTCTATCCTTCTCCACCGGATGGGGCGTGTTATCTCATTGAATGGTCATCCACTGAGATCCGCAGTTCCACTGCGGTAATCCCTTCGAGGGCCCTCTGCCGGACCTTGAAAGCCTGCTCGAAGTGGGAGAATCTGTTTCAAACAAATTGTTACGCGATAAGTCTAGACATAATATAACTACCGTTGTTGGATAAGATAAATTCTGAAACTGACGAACTTTGCCTGCATCTGTATAGTCAGTCACTGAAGGACGCGCGAACATAGGGGGTGAAGGTGAGATAGCATCTGCTGAGCTACTCCCGACACAAGATAGGCCGAGGCGCTCAGCCATCGTCCTAGGACCAGTCATCTTCCTAGAGCGTTCGAACATGGCTCCCTAACTGTTCACAATTTAAATTTATTACAATTTCAAATACAAAGAAAAATCAATTTAAAATCTACTTTGTTCGGATAAAAAAGTACACAACTGTGTATTAGGTATGTAAATCAACCGTATCTCATTCGACTGTGTCCCTAACCCAATTAACATCTTCATCACGTTGGACGATTGCATCTTGGTCAAGAGCTTGTTAGGCGAATGGATCAATATCTAGCTCATCACAGTCGATCTGGTACACCCCCATCCTTAACATTTTAACTGCAATTTGTTAGTTGGGATCGGCTCGATCGTCAACATAGTAAACTTGCTCTGCCATGGATGCCAGTATGTACGGTTCAGCTTCTATTTGTACATCTCAATGTAACAAATTGTTGAAATTGACCAATTTAAATTGGTACTTATCAGCTTTAACCCTACGAATTGGATCAGTCCAGACACACTTAAATAATAAATATCTTAAACCGCGATTGTAAACGATTTAAATAATGTCGTTCAGTTGGCCGTAATAGTAACCACCGTCAACAGATGGACAAACGATGCCACTATTTTGTGTAGCTCGCCTATCATCCACTTCCTTGATGCGAAATCGAAACCCATTGATGTCACAAGCTGTGTAACGTCGAGCTGTTGTGTAAGGACCATCAGCCAACTGATTTATTTCATCGGTCAAAGTAGAATCCGTAGTATTTCGTAAATTGTATACCTATAGAATGCAAATTATCATGAATTAATTAAACACAAATTCATTATGATGTGAAAAACATATAAAAGTATATGAAAATATTTAAACGTAGTTCTTAAACTAGTCACGAAAACATTGATAATGGGACATTCGAATTTGATTGTCTGTTGCACGAGGCATGTTCTGTTTCAGCTCTTTTATGTGTCTCTTGCAATGCAAATCAAATTGGATTGAGAATAATCACGATTTTTATTACAAATATGCTGTAATTAACTTTCTCTATTATAAAAACATGACTTATTGGGTCAATGGCACAACTGATTGGGTGTTGAAAAGCACGAATCGATGAGCTTGGATTCACACGATGTGGTTGAGATCAAATAACGTGCCTTCCCTAATAGGACCTTCATTTATCCGCTCCGGCCTGCTAAACTTTGTTTGGACATCATTGTTTAGATATGCCGCACAAAAATTTATGCACTCATCCATCAAATATCCTTTCGCTATGGATGCCTCCGGTCGAGCTTCTTCAATGTGTTCATATACCGCTCGATCGATACATTCACCTAAATTGGACAGGGCCACCAAGCCGGGCTTCTTTAGTTAGGTGTATGGTCAAGTGAACCATGACATCAAAAAATACCGGTGAAAAAATTTTTTCCAGATGACATAGTGTCAAAGCAATCCTGTCCTGCAGACCCTTCAAATCTTCTGTACGGATTACTCTGTAACACAACTGCTTAAAGAAATTACTGAGCTCGATCAACGGCTGCACAACATTATTAGGCAGACAATTCTTTACTGCTATAGGCAGTAACCGTTGAAGCAGGACGTGGTTGTCATGACTTTTCAAACCCTGTAACGTCCGTTCGCTCATGTTGACTCGCTTTGAAATATTCGAGCAATACCCATCAGGTACCTTCACGCCTTTCAGAATTAACAAGAACGCATCCTTCTCCTCCTTGGTCATGGTGTATTGTGCAGGTGGCATGTATGCCCTGTTAGACTCTCCCGCCTGCAAGTACAATGGAGTTCTCAATCCCATTTCTTGCAAATCACGTCGAGCATTAGCATTATCCTTTGATTTCCCCTTAACACCAAGGATCGTTCACAATATATTATCGCAAACATTCTTCTCAATGTGCATGACATCCAAGTTGTGCCTGAGTAAGTTGTCTTTCCAGTAGGGCAACTCATAAAAAATACTTTTCTTCTTCCAATTATGGGTTCGGTTCCTATTTGCACCAGAAATAGATGGCAGTAGGAGGGCTAACAGATTCTGAAAGTCATATACTATTCGTATTTACTCCCGCTCCATCTGGGCTAGCAAATCAACCCCAGTTATTGCTCGTGATGCCGGACCAAACTCCCAAGTGCCGTCAAACGAGACTCTGTCATTCCTAAACCTATGCAACGGAGGTAGGAAGCGTCTATGACCCATGTACGCCCACTTTCTACCATACTTTAGTCAAGTTGACTTCTTGCTCTGATTGCAACAAGGATATGCGAACTCTCCTTTCGTGCTCCAACCAGATAAGTTAGCGTACGCCTGGAAGTCGTTAATTGTCTATAGTAATGCTGCTCGTAGTTTAAACATTTCATTTCTTGTTGAGTCAAACGTCATCACACCATCAGCCCATAATTCATTAAGCTCTTCAATCAATGGTTGCATATAAACGTCTATTTTATCCCTGGGACCTTTAGGTCCGTCAATCAATATCGATAGGATGACAAAAGGTTGCCTCATGCACAGCCAAGGTGGAAGATTATATGGAACTAACAGTATAGGCCACGTACTGTGAGTTGCCCCAATCATGCCTGAAAATGGGTTAAATCCATTAGCAGCTAAACCAAGCCGCACACTGCGAGAATCAGCAGCAAATTCAGGGTGTCTTTGATCAAAATCCTTCCACGCTGGAGAGTTTTCTGGATGGGATAAGTTCCCATCCTCCCCGCTGTTCTCGGCATGCCATGTCATTAGTTTAGAGATCTTGGATGACATAAAAAATCTCTTCAGTTGTGGCTTAAGGGGGAAGTAGCGCACTTGCTTTGCAGCCACAAGCTTAGCACAGTTTGAAAGACCCAAACGATTCTGCTGAGTTTGGATAATACCGACATTCTTCCACCTCGAAACCCCACACACGGTACACGTATCGAGGTTGCCATTCTCATTTGAAACAACATGCAACTATTGGGACATGCATCCAGAGTTTCGTATGTGAATCCCAAGTTTTCAATTAACTTGCGTGCCTGGTAGTATGAATCAGCAGGCTTAGCTCTCGCTGGTAAAACCCTACGGAGCAACTGCAGTAGCATGTCAAACAACGTATCCGACCAGTGATTCAATGCCTTCAAATGTAACAGCTTAACGATGAATGACAATTTACTGAATTCCTGACATCCAGGGTATAATTTTGTCTGCACATCGTCAAGTACTTCAAAATATCTCAAGGACTCATCATCCGCACTCGAGTAGGGGACTAGTTCCACTCGTCAGATTAATACCAGCACCGCTATCTTCATGTGTCAATCTATATGTGATATCAGCTAGCATCGCAAGCATTGGATCAGCTTCATCTGTAGCCTCGGCCTCCACCTCAACGGTTTCTTCCGGACGAGAGGCGGTATACTCTTCCCTATGGAGAGTCCAGAATTTATACTGCTTCAAGAACCCATTACGGATCAGATGCTTCCTAACAACCTCCCGTGTATAGTAATACCGGTTAGCACACTTTCTGCAGGGACAACTAATGTACTCACTGGGAAACCCACTAGTGAATACAATAAACTGATTAATCGCCTCCATATACTCCGGGGACTTCTTATTCGGCAAATCAATCCAACTCTTATCCATCTCGCTTAGAGTGTCTGTGGAGTCCCAAAAGGATAAAATGTCATTACTATAAAAAGTAGTGTTATATGCAAAACATCTAGTCTTACACTTTACCTCCTCATTACAGGGTGGTTAGTCCTATCCCATTCGAGAATGCACGATCCAACTTGCACTCAACAACTCAATGCCTTTGTCCCCTAATTAGACAAAATTTCGGCAGCATGTCCGCGTGATTCTCCAAGTACAAGACACACAGACGACATCAGTCGTACCCTGTCTCTGCACCTAGAGAACAACATGACGTCAACCGAAACTTCATCTAACATAGGACAGTACATGAGTTGTTGAAGGCAGGATGGATAATTGCATTCCCAAACTGTCCAAACTGGACAATTCAAGAATCGCGTACATCAATCCCCGCACGTTCATCGAAAGGACAATGAACTTGGTCAAAGACCTAATCCGTTGCCTAAGGATGACCAAACGGGTGGCGTACGAGATTCTCAAACGGGTCTAAGTTTCACTAATATGCTCAAATGAATAAAATAAATGAGTTCTCAATGTCTGTTTGCTTTCTAACTTAGAATAAAGTATTTACAAAGATATTGGATTTGGCCCCCAAGAAAGATTAGGGGTTTACTTTTAATTAGTAATTGAACTAATTAAATATTATTAATTAACTACTACTGCTTGTCTAATTAATTACTATATTATTCGGTAAATTACCTAAAAATAATATTATAATATTATTATTTGACCTAATTTACTTATCGTATTCGTATTGGATTGGACTCGGCGCAAGAAAGATATTGGATTTGACCCAGGCAAGATTAGGGGGTTTACTTTTAATTAGTAATTGAACTAATTAAATATTATTAATTAACTACTGCTGCTTGTCTAATTAATTACTATATTATTTGGTAAATTACCTAGAAATAATACTTTAATATTACTATTTGACCTAATTTATTTATCGTATTCGTATTGGATTGGACTGGGCGCAAGAAAGATATTAGATTTGGACTAGGCAAGATTAGGGGGTTTACTTTTAATTAGTAATTGAACTAATTAAATATTATTAATTAACTAGTGTAGTTTGTCTAATTAATTACTATATTATTCGGTAAATTACCTAGAAATAATATTATAATATTATTATTTGACCTAATTTACTTATCGTATTTGTATTGGATTGAACTGGGTGCAAGAAAAATATTGGATTTGGCCCAGGCAAGATTAGGGGTTTACTTTTAATTAGTAATTAAACTAATTAAATATTATTAATTAACTACTGCTGCATGTCTAATTAATTACTATATTATTCGGTAAATTACCTAGAAACAATTTTATAAAATTATTATTTGACTTAATTTATTTATCGTATTCGTATTGGATTGGACTGGGCGTAAGAAAGATATTGGATTTGGCCCAACAAGATTAGGGGTTTACTTTTAATTAGTAATTGAACTAATTAAATATTATTAATTAACTAGTGCTGCTTGTCTAATTAATTACTATATTATTCGGTAAATTACCTAGAAACAATATTATAATATTATTATTTGACCTAATTTACTTATCGTATTCGTATTGGATTGGACTGGGCGTAAGAAAGATATTAGATTTGGCCCAAGCAAGATTAGGGGTTTACTTTTAATGAGTAATTGAACTAATTAAATATTATTAATTAACTACTGCTGCTTGTCTAATTAATTACTATATTATTCGGTAAATTACCTAGAAATAATATTATAATATTATTATTTGACCTAATTTATTTATTGTATTTGTGTTGGATTGTACTGGGCCTAAGAAAGATATTGGATTGGGCCCGAGCAAGTTTAAGGATTTAGTTTTGGATTGGTGGGCCCAAAGATTAGAGTTAATTATTGTTATTCAAAAAAATAACACTTAAACAAACTATCCAAATATCAAATATATAACAAATAAAATAATACAATACAAATTAAATAAATTACTAATAGATATTACGAACAATTCAATATTTGCTCATTATAACATAAATCAAATTATGATTTCAAATAATAAATGTATTTTCAATTATTTGAGTAACCTAGTTATTACAATATTAATTGAAATAATTTAATTTGACCTAAATTAATTATATTATCAATATTCTAATTCGTTATTAATATTTTAACTAATATTAATATTTAATGAACCTAAAAATTATGATTTAATATTATTATTTACCTAATCTTACTATTTTTAGTATTATTGTTTAATTCAAAATATATAAATTAACAACAAATATTACGATATTAATATTTTTTAGTATTATTGTTTCTTATTTATGCTATTTTTTATTTAATTTTTTTCATAATATTAATATCTTATTAGAACTTAATTTTAATTTATATTTTTAAAGAACCTACAAGTTATAATTTAATATTAATATATACTTAATCTTAATATTTTTAATACTATTGTCTAACATTATAAATATCATAATATAATTTAATTTTCCTAAAATAACGTTCATTAATTTAATTAATTTCGCTAAGATAATAACATTAATTAATCTCCTTAACGTAATGTTAATTAATTTTAATATCATAATATAATTTAATTTCAATATTAAGGTGACGTTAATTAATATTATTTTTCATGATTGTTTTAGTAAATAATAATAATATATTTAAATTAATAATAAATTATATTATCTTATTAGAACTTAATTTTAATTTATATTTTTAGTGAACCAATAAGTTTTAATTTAATATTAATATTTAATTAATTCTCATATTTTTAATATTATTGTCTAACATTATAAATATCATAATATAATTTAATTTCCTTAAGGTAAGTTAATCAATTTATTTTTAAAAATTATACATTTATGTATTTATAATTCCAAATATTTTACTTTAATATAGTTCATATTTAAAATTAATTTCTTAATTGTTTAATCATTACTTCAAAAGCAAATCATATTAAATATTATTTTTCATGTTTTTATATTTTAAAATATGATAATTATTTCACTCAATGATAATAATATATATAATTTATTAAAGTAAAATTATTTAATAAATCATATTTTCTTACAAAGAGCTAATTTCAATTCACAGTTACCGAAATTTAATTAATTTCGGTAACGTAATAACATTAATTAATCTCCTTAATGTAATGTTAATTAATTTTAATATCATAATATAATTTATTTATTTTAAAAATTTATAATATAATTTAATTTCATTAAGGTCATGTTAATTAATATTTTTCATGATTGTTTTAATAAATGAAAATAATATATACAAATTATTTAATAAATTATATTATCTTATTGGAACTTAATTTTAATTTATATTTTTAATGAAGCTATAAGCTTTAATTGAATATTAATATTTACTTAATTTTCATATTTTTAATATTATTGTCTAACATCATAAATATCATAATATAATTTAATTTCCTTAAGGTAAGTTAATCAATTTATTTTTAAAAATTATACATTTATGTATTTATAATTCCAAATATCTTACTTTAATATTGTTCATATTTAAAATTAATTTCTTAATTGTTTAATCATTACTTCAAAAGCAAATCATATTAAATATTCTTTTTCATATTTTTATATTTTTAAATTAAAAAAATTTAAGCACTCACTCTTTTATTATTTTTGATAATTATTTCACTCAATTATAATAATATATATTATTAATAATTTATTTAATAAATTATATTTTCTTACAAAGAGCTAATTTCAATTCACAATTTTAAATTTAAAAAAAAATAAGCATTCACTCCTATATAATTTCAAAAAATTATATTTCAATCAATATATTTTTACTTTTTTTAATACTGATTTTTAATACTTAATTTTATTATTTTTAATACCTACTTTAAATATTTAAATTTAAAAATTATTTTAAGGTTAATTTAATAAAACATTCGCTCCGTTCAACAAAATTACATTTCTCTTTTTAAAACTATATTCATAATTATTTTAACCAATATTTTGTCGCCTTTTACTCATACTTAATTAAATTTAATTTTATAGTTAGTTTAATAAATGATAATAAAAGATATAAATTGACAAAAAAGTCAAATCTTTATTTAGTCTAATTAATTTTTTTTTAAATTTAAATCTTTATTTAGTCTCCTAAAGTTATACGACATCTCCTAAAGTTTTCTTGAATTCAAAACTTTTCAAAAAGAATAGTTATTTATCACTTTTTAAGTTTTTCAAAATTTAAACTATATTAAAAAAAATTAAAAAAGTAAGGTATATGTGGTAATTCTAAAAAAGTCCCTATTAAAGTAATATTTTAATTTAAATTTATTTCAAAATTTTCTCTCCAAAAATATTTCCCATTCACTAAATTTTTCTTCTAAAATCTCTTTTTTTTTCCCTCCAACATACCAATTTTTATAAAATAAATTAAAAAAAGAAAATTTAAAAAAATTAAAAAAATAGCAAAAAAATGGTAAATTAAAAAAAATTGACAGTAAAAAAAAAATAGCAATATACATAAAAAAATATTACACAGTAAAAAAAAAATTTGACAGCAACATTGCAACAATATT
The DNA here is from genome assembly GCA_019916065.1 of Vitellaria paradoxa. Taxonomy (NCBI): domain Eukaryota; kingdom Viridiplantae; phylum Streptophyta; class Magnoliopsida; order Ericales; family Sapotaceae; genus Vitellaria; species Vitellaria paradoxa. Next base: position 71,853,128 of record CM034233.1, on the reverse strand, counting down.
ACAATCCACAACCAACAATTCAAAAAAAAAAATCCTAATCAACAGCATATATATGAAATATACAAATTAATGAGTAACTAAAATAAAAAAAAACAAACAATAATATATACAAGCATGCATGGATGAATCATCAAACCCCAACCACAAAAACATAACAAAAATTATTTACGTACATTAATCCAATAATAAACATGAAAAATACAGAAAATAAAAAAAATTCAAACTAAAAAAAAAAACCCAATCCTGGTGTAGTGGTGGTCAACCTCCAAAAAAACTCTAATATACAAAAAAAAAAAAATAGTGTGCAAGAGAGAGAGAGAGAGAGCAAGAGAGAGAGAGAAAGATAGAGACAGAGAGAGAGAGCGAGAGTTAGAGAAGGAGAGCATTACCTGCTGGCCGGCGACAGGCGGCAAGGGTGGTTCCGGCGACGGCAACGGGGAGGAGAGAGAGACAGAGGGGAGAGAGGAGAGAGTTCGGGGGAGGGAGAGGAAAAAGAGGAAGGAAGGGAGAGAAAAAAGAGAGAGGCGTTCTACCCGATATAATCAGAATATTAGCGACCGTTTGTAGCAGTCGCTCGAATTTTCTCGTCACCGATACTTTGCCGCACCGTATTGGCGATGGCAGTTACAGCGACCACCCAAAGCAGTCACTAATACTCTTATAGCGATCGCTTGAAGCGGTCGCCCGAATTTTTCACTCGCCAATTGGCCAATCTCTAGTAGTGATAAGAGAATAGAAGCCATTTTCAATATATTAATTTATTAATATAATAAATTTTAATATCTCAAATCTCATAAATTTTTTAGATTTTTGTTTTGAATTGTCATCCTTTCCTTTGAAATAAAAGAAAATATGTTTGGTAATAATGGCGGAGATGGGAGTGGTTATTGTCCCCACTCATTTTTCAAAGAAAAAGAATTAATTATATATATATCTTTTAGCATTGCTCTAACTAAAATATTTTTTAATCCCACTATTCCAATTTATCTTTAATTGCAGTCCCACCCCATCCCATCTCACTCATATCTAACATATATTCATCATTAAAAATCTTATAAAAACTCCTATCCTCTTAGTTTATCCAATTTCAATATCTATTTTTTTAATCATTTATTATTAATGCAACTTTATATTCTCATTGTTTAGATAGGTATCATTTGGGTTTTACAATTGGTTTAGATAGACTTTTTTTTATCATTTATTTTTTTAATCCATCTTCAGCTCTTTTTTATAATTTATTATTACTTCATTGTTTGGATAAGATTTTTTTTTTATCATTTATCATGTATTTAATTTTAATTTTTTTAGATGTGCCATATCAATTTGTTAGATACATCTTATCAAAGTTCCTTTTTTATCATTTATTAATATTTCATTTTTAGATAATATTTTTTTATGATTTATCATTCATTCAATTATAATTTTTTTAGATATAACTTGTCAATTTTTTAGATACGTCTTACAAAATATTCAATGCTAAATTTTTTAAGTTAGCCTTACTCCCGCACACTACTTTCTCTATTTCTACCACTGTTTGGTAATACAATTTTGTTTACAACAATTAAAATTTTATTTTAATAAAATATTTTATAATTTTTTATAAAATTAATTGAGTCTAATAAAATATATTCCAAACAAATTTAATTCAATGTTATATTTTAATAAAGTATTTTAATCATAAATTATTTTTTAATTTTAATCAAATAAATTGTTATAATATATTATATTAAAAATAATTTTAAATTAAAAAAATATTTGAACAAAATAATTTATTTTAATATAATGCAACAAAATAGAAAAAGTTTTAACATTGATAAAATATTTATTAAAAAAATGAGAGTAAAAATATAATTTTTTGTTTATTTTTTTAAAAATAAAAATAAGTTTACTCTACATATTTTTGTTGCTAAGTTTACTCTACATATTTTTGTTGCTAGTTTCTAAAGGTTTATAAACATTAACAAAATAAAAACAGGGAACAAAAATTTGCCTAACCGGCCCTTAGCAACACTAATGTGAATGTGCAATATTCGGGTTAGAGGGAGCTGCAGTGAAAAAACTCACTATAGGGATTGCAGTGAAAAATTAAATGTTGAGATTTGATTGTTTTTAATCGAATGATTCTAATTTAATTTAATTAAAATTATTTTCAAAATAAAAATAAAAGTTAAAAGAATCTGATAGGAGTACAATTAATGCAGAATGTAAAAAGTTATGTATTATTAAAGTGAAAATGAATCTCAACTTTTGATTTTTCCACTGCAGTTCCCCTGGAACCCGCAACATTCTAGGATTGTAATATTTTTGACGCGCGCATACACAGACATTAAATTAATTTTTTTTTAATTATGAGCATTGTCACAAAGGGAAAATAATTACCATATATATAACTAGTTTGGATGTAACTTGCATCAATTAACTCACTGTCAAAGAAAAAAAAAATTGTATTAGGTTCCCAATGCAATTAATGTCATATCATCTGAAGTCTTCTCATTTTCAGTTACTTATTTTTCATTTTTGCCCAACTTCGTCGACTCAAAATCTCATAATCAATATATATATATATATCTTAAGTTCAGGTTCTATCCGGAACCAGAATAAAACCACAACTACTGAACAAAGGTTAACTTCACATCTTTCACATTTTCATCTCCCAAAAATTGGCACAATGCATGACTTCATAACGATTATAAAATACATATATCTTAACTAATCTCCTCCTACCCGGAAAAACAAATGTTACACTGATATCTATCTATCATATAATTGGCTCTTTTTTTTTTTTTTAATATCTACCTCGATCATTATTTATTTATTTATTTTTAATGAAAACACTGCTATCTATCTACCATTAAGGAAAAAAAATTTTTTTTTTCTTAAGTTGGTCAGGTTTTCGTCTTACTCAATTAGGTCTGTTGCCATTAAATCTGGACCGAATCAATAGTTATTATATTTACATCGGATTTGAAATCACCAACCGGTTGATAGCCAGCGGTGAACTAGTGTAGTGTTGTTACTGGTTCCCGCATGGTTCCTATACGTAGGAGTTAATATAATTAATTCGTCCAAATCACTAGATGTTTTGAATGTTTGTATTGTGTTTAAATCAACGATTAAGACGTGCAAAGGTCATCAACCGGTGCACTTATGCACCCGCTCTTCTCTAAATTTGCGCCAAATGACCCTCTATCAACATAATCACGTAATCTTAATAATTTTTTTAGCAAATTTTATGCTGAAATAATTGAAATGTGCCTAAATTGATAATAAATAAATAAAAGAATAAGGGTTTTGTTCTGGCATATCCTCAATCATTTGGCAAAAAAAGATCCGTTGAAATTTCAAAGCCGCTTCGCTTTTTCCACCTCTTTTCTTCACCCTTTTTGGCTTTAACAAAAGTATGAGACAACGACATGGGTGTTGAAAGAATGATTCAAACTTCAAACGGCTAGTTGAGGAGCTGTTGCAGTTTTTGAGGAGATTTCAAGATTATAGGAGCTGCTCCAGGATTTTAGGAGATGCTGATATGTTTTCATTTTTTTTAGGAAAGCTAGTTACTACTTAGCTTATATAATCAGCTTTGAGTTATTGTTAGTAATATAGAGAGGTTGAATAAACTTTGCATTTTCTAGTTAAGCAATAGAAGATCAGCTCTTGTTGCATTCATTTGTTCTTCCTTGCTACAAGATTTATTCTCTATTATTTATCAAAACACGTTTAGCCCTATTTTTATTCCTACATTGTGGTATCAGAGCCAGGTTGAGTCACGTGACGTGAAAACTATGGCATCTTTAACTTCCATATCACAGCAATCAATGATTCCAGTGTTCAAGGGAGAGAATTTTGAGTTCTGGAAGATAAAGATGAAGACACTCTTCAAGTCACAAGAGTTGTGGGATATTGTTGAGGAGGGCTACAATGCAGTTGATGATGACATTAGGCTAAAGGAGAACAGAAAGAAAGATGCCAAAGCCCTTTTCTTTATCCAGCAGGGGTTACATGAGACAATCTTCTCCAGGATATCAGCTGCCGAGTCTGCAAAGGAGGCCTGGAACATACTACAGAATGAATTTCAAGGGAATCCTAAGGTAATCTCTGTCAAACTTCAGTTCTTGAGAAGAGAGTTTGAAACTTTGATCATGAAAGATAATGAGTCAGTTCAGGACTTCCTTTCTAGAACACAAACAGTAGTAAATCACATAAGGTCATATGGAGAACTTATTTCTGATGAAGTTGTTGTCGCCAAGGTTCTCAGAAGTTTAAATTCAAAATTTGATCATGTGGTTGTTGCAATTGAGGAATCAAAAGATATTTCTGTTTTATCTTTTGATGAATTGATGGGGTCTTTGCAAGCTCATGAAGTAAGACTCAACAAAATTCTGGAGAAGAATGAAGAAAAGGCCTTCCATACCAGAGAATTCAATCAAGGAGAAAGAAGTAGCAGAGGAAGGGCACGTGGAGACTATAGAGGAAGAGGCAGAGGCAGAGGCTGGGTAGAGCAAAGGAAGTGTTATACATGTGGGAGACCTGGACATTTAGCAAAAGATTGCAAGGCAAGCCAGGTGGAATTTGCAGAAGAGACAGAAGCAGCAACAGAAGAGGAGAGCTATCTATTTATGGCCACAACGGAAGACGACAAAGATGAAAGAGCTGTTTGGTTTATAGACAGTGGATGTTCCAATCACATGACAGGAGAAAAAGGAATGTTCAAAGATCTTGATGAGTCACAAAAGAAGGTAATCAGATTGGGAAACAACAAGCAGATACAAGTGGAAGGCAAGGGTACAGTAGAGGTAAAACTGTTTCTGGTAAAAAGAAGCTTATTTCTAAAGTTTTATATGCACCAGAGTTAGCATACAACTTGTTGAGTGTGGGTCAGCTCATGGTAAGTGGTTTTTCTGTTCTGTTTGATGAAAATTGGTGCACAATCACAGAAAAGTCCACAAATCATGTGTTGGGTAAAGTCAAAATGGCAGACAATCATATGTTTCCTCTTGTGATCAATAAACTTGAGGATCAAGCCCTTGTTGTTGTATCTAAGAGTGCCTCTCAGTTATGGCATCTTAGGTATGGCCACTTAAACATGAATGGGTTACAACTGCTGAATCAGAAGAATATGGTGAATGGTTTGCCGCAGATTGAGATAAATGGTGCAGTTTGTGAAGGGTGTATTTATGGCAAGCATAGTAGAAGACCATTCCCTGTTGGACAGTCATGGAGAGCCTCTGAACCTCTTGAATTGGTACATGCTGATTTATGTGGACCCATGAGAACAGCTTCATTAGGAGGCAGTAAGTATTTTCTAGTATTTGTTGATGATTATAGTAGAATGAATTGGGTTTATTTTTTGAAATCGAAGTCAGAGGCATTTGAGCACTTTGTCAAGTTCAAAGCCTTAGTAGAAAAGCAAAGTGGAATGTCTGTGAAGGTACTTCGAACAGATAGGGGAGGAGAATTCATATCCACTGAGTTTATCAAGTTTTGTGAAAAACTTGGGATTCACAGAGAGCTTACTGCTCCATACACTCCTGAGCAGAATGGTACAGTAGAAAGGAAGAACAGGACTATTGTGGAAATGGCCAGAAGCATGCTCAAGTCAAAGGGATTGCCTGATTCTTTCTGGGCTGAAGCAATAACCACTGCAGCATACTTGCTAAATCTCTCACCCACTAAAGCTGTGCAAAACAGAACTCCTTTTGAAGCTTGGACAGGTAACAAACCTTCTGTTAATCATCTGAAAGTATTTGGGTGTATTGCATATGTTATGGTTAATGCACAGGACATGCATAAACTTGATGGAAAATCAATGAAGTGTATTTTTATTGGGTATTGTTCACAATCTAAGGCTTATAGGGTGTACAATCCAGCAAATGGAAAGATTGTGGTAAGCAGAAATGTCATGTTCAATGAAGAAGAGAAATGGCAGTGGCAAGATACAGGAAAACAATATGCAATTTAGTTGACAGAACAAGATGAGACCAATAGGAGAGAAGAAGTTGAGGTGCAAAGCTCAAGTGGAGCATCATCAGCAAAGTCAAGTAGCTCTAGTTCAATTCAGCAAAGTAGTAGCTCAAATTCACCCAACAATGCTTCTCCATCTACTGCTGGTACAGATGATGAGGATGATGAGGAAACACCTCCTAGGAAGTTCAGTTCACTTAGAGAAATTTATGAATGCACTTTTGCACTCTTTGTGTCTGATCCTTCCAATTATGAAGAGGCTGCAGATAAACAGGAGTGGAGACTTGCAATGGAGGAAGAAATGTCTGCAATAGAGAAAAATGAGACGTGGGAGCTAGTTAACTTGCCAACAAACAAGAAAGCAATTGGTTTAAAGTGGGTGTACAAGACCAAGTATAACTCAGATGGGACACTACAGAAGTATAAAGCCAGGTTGGTTGTGAAAGGCTATGCTCAGAAGCAGGGAATAGATTTTGAGGAGACTTTTTCTCCTGTTGCAAGATTTGAAACAATTCGAATAATGCTTGCAATTGCAGCTCATTTGAAGTTATGCGTTTACCAGTTTGATGTAAAGTCTGCATTTTTAAATGGAGACTTGGGTGAAGAGGTGTATGTAGCTCAACCGGAAGGTTTTATAAATCCGATAAGTCCAAATAAAGTTTACAAACTTAAGAAAGCTTTGTATGGACTGAAACAAGCACCTAGAGCCTGGTACTTGAAGATAGACACTTATTTTCTGAATTTTGGATTCAAGAGAAGTGAGAATGAACCAACAGTATACATCAAGAACTATGGAGAAGGAGACTTCCTGCTGGTATGTCTTTATGTGGATGATATGATTTATGTTGGTACTAATAGCTCTTTAGTTGCAGAATTTAAAAAACAGATTATGGAGAAATTTGAGATGACAGATTTAGGCAGGCTTCACTACTACTTAGGCATGGAGGTCAAGCAGTGCAAAGATGGTATTTTCATAACTCAAAAAAAGTATGCAGCTGATCTATTGAAGAAATATAGACTGAGCAATTGTAAAGTGGCAGATACTCCAATGAATGCAAATGAAAAGCTGGAAGAAGATAATGGAACAGAAGCTGCTGATGGACAGAGGTTCAGAAGTTTAGTTGGAGGTTTGTTCTATTTGACACACACAAGGCCAGATATTATGTTTGCAGTAGGTTTAGTATCACGATTCATGCATAGACCTACTAAGCATCACTATGGAGCAGCAAAAAGAGTGCTAAGATACATTGCAGGAACTTTAAATTTGGGAATCTGGTATGGTCAGTCACAGTTCTTCAAGCTAATTGGGTACTCAGACAGTGATTGGGCTGGCTCCGCAGTGGATAGGAAGAGCACCACAGGTTTTTGCTTTACACTTGGGATTGGAATGGTGACTTGGAGATCTAAGAAGCAGCCCACAGTTGCATTGTCTTCATGTGAAGCAGAATATGTAGCAGGTGGGACAGCTGCATGTGAAGCTGTTTGGATTAGGAAGCTATTGACAGATCTGGGAATGAAGCAAGAGGGGGCTACAGAAATTCTAAGTGACAGTAGTTCTGCCATTGCAATGACCAAAAATCCAGTATTTCATGGTCGAGCAAAGCACATAGAAATTAAACACCATTTTATCAGGGAGTTGGTGGCCAAGGGTGAGATTTGTCTCAAGTTTTGCATTTCTGAAGAGCAGGTGGCAGACATATTTACAAAGGCTTTACCTTACTCCCAGTTCAACTATCTAAAGGTGAAGCTTGGAATGTGCGAGTTTGAATCAAGAGGGGGTGTTGAAAGAATGATTCAAACTTCAAACGGCTAGTTGAGGAGCTGTTGCAGTTTTTGAGGAGATTTCAAGATTGTAGGAGCTGCTCCAGGATTTTAGGAGATGCTGATATGTTTTCGTTTTTTTTAGGAAAGTTAGTTACTACTTAGCTTATATAATCAGCTTTGAGTTATTGTTAGTAATATAGAGAGGTTGAATAAACTTTGCATTTTTTAGTTAAGCAATAAAAGATCAGCTCTCGTTGCATTCATTTGTTCTTCATTGCTACAAGATTTATTCTCTATTCTTTATCAAAACACGTTTAGCCCTATTTTTATTCCTACAATGGGTACGCTTTGGACAAAAAATCAGTGACAATTCCATCATGCGTACAGATTACCTGAACCAACAAAAAAAAGGAAACCTTTGCAAATTCAAGGGAGGAGAAAGAAGTACTAACAGCACTTTGCGCGGATAGATAGCTAGCTAGCTAGCTAGCTAGATAGATTCACTGTCAACAAACATAAAAGAGAGGGAGAGAGAGAGAGAACCAGACACAGAGATAATAAAAAGAGAACTGCATGTTGTCCTTCTTTTGGTCCTAAGTCTTACGAGACATGTTTGTTTGGTTGCTAGCTGTCATCCATCCTTCTGGGGTCCATTGCGGCGCATAGGGGCTAAAATGCGCCGAGATCACCCTCGAGTCGAGTAGCTCCATGATGGGTACTGAGTTCACGCACCTTGGAACCTTGTACTGGTTGATCGAAGCACCCCTAGAAATGGCGTAGTCCATTAGCTCCTCAAAAGTCCCATTCTTCACCACCCTTATCTCCAGCGGTCCGATCGACTTGTCGGCGACTCTGCTTTGCCGGTAAACCGAGTTCAGTGACTCTTCTACGGCGAGACAACACTGGCTAAGAACCTCTTCGCTGGGCCAGTTTGATGGGTCCTTCGCCAACAGTTCCCAGTAGATTACATAGTGTCCTGGGATGGTTTTCGTATCGGCGTAGCTAGTGTACTCCACAACGCTGGTACTGAATTCGAGTAAAAGCAAAGAGGCATTCTCAATGGCCTTCTGCAACTCAGCCTCGTCGGTCTTGTCCGATTCTATGCTCAGCAACACGTTCTTTCTCCTTACGAACTTGAACTGCGGGGCCGAGTTGTGGAACCCGGTGACTCGGAGGACGTCGCCGACTCTGTACCGGCACAGCCCTGCGTAGGTGGTGATCACGAGCTCGTATTCCCTCCCCAGTTCAACGTCGGAAAGATCAACGAGACGGGGCGGCGAGGAGTTGTTGTGGTCGTGGGGGAGGAACTCAAAATAGGCCATGTTTGGCATGATAGTGTAAGAGACCTCGGAGGGCTTACACATTGGGTTAAGGTTGAGCCCGAAATAGCACTCCGAAGAAGCGTACATAGTGCAAGCTAGAGGTAACCCACCGCTGTAATAATCAAGAGTGGGGATGTATTGAGCCATAGCTCCGGTGACAATCACGTCGACGTATTTGGTATTAGGCCAAATTCTGGTGATAATTCGCTCCCAGTGCTCGCCCTCGGATTCGCCGATAATGAACCGAGCGAGCTCCGGATTTGGTTTCAGGACACTTCTCATGCATTCCCGGATAAGAGGGTCGGTGATTCTCGGGCTTAGAGTGCCGGTGGCGATGTCGTCGGAGAGTTGTTTCCAGTTGAGTTGAAGGAAGTGAATGGCCCGGAGAAGGCCGGAGGCGAAAACGGCGCCGACTCGGAGGACTTGGTGGCGGTGGAGGAGGCCGCAAAGCATTTGAGTGTACATGCTCTGGAAAGAGTCGGCGCAGAGAATGGCCTCGTCGGGGCTGGTGTAGACGTTGTAAGGATCGTGCGGCCTCTTCTTGAAGTGTTCGCTCTTGTAGTAACCGGTGAGAACTGGCCGGGCCGGTAGTCCACCTGGGGTCGTGGTCTCCGCCTTCACAAAGAGGAAATATAGGCCCTTCCCTTTGTCCAACCCCGGGACGTAGCTGTTTGCAAGTGATCAAAATCAACCATCAGAATTATATATCTCTAACAGTATATACACACACACATATATATATATATATATAAGAAATCAATGCAAAGTGCTAACTATACTTTTGCAAACAAAATAAATTTTCGCCTTAGTCTTTTTTAATTTAGAATGGCAAACCCATAAATCTCCTATATACACGAACTAGATACAGTCACTTATTTGATGGAAATATTTTTTCTTTTACTAGAATTTTTCCTTCCAAGAAAAAATAAAAAATATGTGATATGTTAGGAAAATTTTGTAATAAAAGTGTATTTTATCCTGAATTTATTTATTTAAATAATATTTTCTCATAGAGTAAAGTAATGATGTCAAACTTGAAGATTTAACCATATATATTTTAAACCCTAGAATGATGTAACTTCACATATAGAAAAGGAAAGACTAATTAAAGTACAATTTTATCATAAAAGGCAATGTTATACAAATCATAATTTATGATTACTATAGTTGATTAGAATAATGTGATGAGCTTATTATTTTAAATTTAAAAATCTATAAAAATATATCTTATTTATAAATGGTGCGTTTGAAACGATAAAAAGTAAGACAAAATAAGATAAAGTGAGAGAGAGAAGTTGTGAGTTCGTAATTCGTACAATGAAATAAAAAATGAATAATTTTTTAAATTTTTAATATTTTTTTATTGTTTTTCAAAATTGTTGATCACTCTAAATGGAGTCTAAATTATTACTGACATGTCATTTTAATTATTCCCTTTGGTAAAATATTATTTTTCTACTATTAAAGAATGATTATAAAAATTCTATTTAATAAAATAGCATTTGCTGTTTAATTGGCTCACGAGAGAGCTATACATGTCATATTTGTCCACTTTTCTGGAAATTAATTCCGGGGATCACCACTCCTTAAACAACCAAGAAGAACAATTAAATACTCACAGGTTCATCAGAGGCTGAAGAAGACTGTACAGTAACTGTCTTCGATCCCACTCTTCATGAATGGTTGGCATCAATTTTCTTTCACCCGCAGATGTGCCAGAACTGCAATATTTCCAAATTTATTTATGTGAATTTATATACAAGTACGCAGAAAAATAAAAGAAATCTATACATTTCTACACTTTTTTTTTTTAGTTTGTTTAATAATTGTAGATACTGATTTAAAGGCCCAAAAAAAAAAAAAAATAATAGCTTAGGTTTACCTGGTGAGGAATTCCGAGATTGGTTGAGCAGAGAATATGGGAGAGCGGTCCCCATTGGCGATACGTTGGATGTCCGGATGAAGATCCTCGTAGGTGACCAGCGGAACCTTCGACTTGAAGGTTTCTCTGTCGGTGGCTCCGGCGAGTTTGAACCGCCGGAGGTACTCGGTCTGGGCATTACGGCTCAGAATCTCCACCAGAACCTTCTCTTGCACTGCCTCAGTGTTCCTGGTCATCTCTTCAATGAACTGAAGAGCCTTAGCGTCCGACTCCGAAGCCGGAAGACCGACCGGGGATGAGAGACCAGATTCGAAACCCATGATGGAAAAAGTCGAAGCGCTAGCAAAGAAATCCAAAGGTTTGGTTTTGTAGTCAAGAGCGCTGTGGTTTCAACTTCGAAACCTTGCTAGATTTATATAGGGGAGCACCACCAGTGCTGTTCTCTGGCTGTCGCCTCGGCTGCCACGTCATATTTCCACGTGGAAAACCCGACTGAGGCCACGTTTAGCGGTACAAAAATATTCAAAAATCTATCAAAAGTTACAAAATAGGTATTTAGTAAAACATTAACTTTTATTACTTTTTTTCTCTACTACACTAATTTATCCACTCAAAAGTTACTAAAATTTTTATCAAATAAACAGAAGTTACTAAAAATTATTAAAAATTACTAATAATTATCAAAAATTTTACTAAATACTTAAAAATTATTAAATATTACCAAAAATTTTACAAAATATCTAAAAATTACAAAAACTTATTAAAAATTACAATTCACTTTATTAATCATGTCAAAAATTACCATTAACAAGTTTTAACTAAAAATTACTAAAAATCGTAGCCAAACGTCCCGACTGACATCTCCTTGTAACGACTTTGACCGAGAACAATGCAGCGTGTCGACACCCTAAAAACTTTGTCGGCAGGTTTGTACGTAGACAAGCAGACACGGGGTCCACCCACGTCAACATCTACTATTGTGGAGTACAAGAGAGCTTGTACTCCACTTTTCTGCTATGTCTGCTAGACTTACTATCACTGTTAAAAAATTATTTATTTTTTATTTTATTATACAAATTATAAATTCGTAATTTATTTCATTTTATCGTACTTCTGATCACTCCAACACACTTTAAATATAAGTTTAGAATGTTTCCTAATAATGGATGAAAAGCACTTTAAATAATTAAACTCTGAGAGTTAACTCAAATGATAAGATCTTGAGTTTCTTCTTCAATAGTCATTAATTTGAGTCTCTTGAGGGCCTCAGGACTACTGGAGGTTCACTTGATTGTTAATTTTAAAGTCTCAAGAATTTATTGAGATGCGCACAAACTGAACCGGACATCCTAAAATATCCAAAAAAAAAAAACCTTTAAATAACTAAATATAGATAAGCTACTAAGATAATTCTTAGTAATGAATAATGGCCGATGCATAAAAAGACCGTTAATTTGTATTATTTTGATTTGGTTTTGTTTCTTCTATTTATTTATTTATTTATTTTTTAAAAAAGTAATGAGTTGAGTTCTTCTACTGCTCTATCGTGCCATATAAATGTTTTATCCGACGGAATACAATTACCACTATGACTTCCTATCTTATTGACTTTTTGAACATGCAGCTCTAATTATAACAACGAGAAAGTGTATATAAAAATGTAAATGATAATTTACATTTGAGTAATAATATACTATCAAGATTTTATATCCAAAAACAATATATAATATGCATTTGAGATTATCACATTCAAAATAATAATTTACTAAAAGATTATTTTATTATGTAAATATAATCATCACATGATTCTAATAAAAAAAAGGGCAGTCCGGTGCACGAAACTCCCGCCTTACACGAGATCCAGAAAAGAGTCCAACCACAAGAGTAAGCAGTCTTATCCTACATTTACAAAAGACTATTTCCACGACTCGAACCTACTACACAGTAACAATTCTTACTGTTACACCAAGACCCCTCTTCCATCACATGATTCTAATATTCCTGTTAATTTCTGAAGTAATATAACCCTTTTTTTTGGGGGGGTAAGTGAAATAATATACTTTCGCTTTAAGCTTTATGGTCTGTGCGATGTCTTGCAAGGAGATGGCAAGACTCAACACAGGCTACTAATTAAATTATATCAGTAGATATCATTTTTTTATTCTCTAAAGTCTGTCCTAGATTCTTAATAATTTTTTTATATTTTTAAATTTTATTTTTTTTATGAATTCAAAATTCATCAACAAAACCCAATAAAAAAAAATAATGTTATATAGCAGTCACAACTGACGTACGTCACTGTTGTTGTCATATAACATTATAATATTTTTGCTTTCGACAAGTCTTCTTGTCTACTAAATATTATTGGCATCATTGGAAAATTGTCATCTTATACAATGGCAACTCCCCCAACATCACGATGCCATTTTATTTATTTATTTATTTGAGAGTGATCAATAAAGAGGCGTTAGTCTTGAATTATTCAATTTGTGATAATAATAATAATAATAATAATAATAATAATAATAATAATAATAATAATCCCACAACGGATTATCTCAAGAACTAGCTGTTTCAACCTTCAATTCATTTCTTCTCCTTTTGCACTAACGTCAAACACTTTTGCTTAGGGTAGCACACGTTTTGGATTCAAGATTTGTCCAGGGAAGTGAAGGAAAGGAAAGTGGATTTAAAATTATTTTGTTTAGTTTGTAGTGAAAAATTAAAATTATATGTAAATATGATTTTAGTTAATGACGTACTATATTTAAATATAATTTCAGTTAATTTGATTTTAACCGTCGAATTATTTCGATTAATTTGATTTTGAGAAAAATAATTTTATTTTTTAAAAAGATAAATATATTTAAAAAAAATAAATAGATATTCAAGGAGGATGGAGCTTAATTTGACTACTTATATGTTCACACTACCACTCATCAAATTGAAATCCAATGCTTTAGTTTGCGTCATGGAGCGTGTTTTCCAATTTAATAGCTTTTTTTTTTTAAATGAAATTGCTATATATATGTGTGTGCTTGACCAATTAAACTGAAAATTAAAGTTGTGTTTCGCGTGTTGAAAATTTTTAAAAATTTTTAAAAATTTTTAAAAGTTATATACTTTTTATCTCATTACATAAATTATGAATTCATCACTTTTATTAAATTATTTCATTTTATCTAATTATTTATCATTCTACACACCTCCTAAAGAAAACAAAAAAAAAAAAAAAAAAAAAAAAAACTTTGCACGTTTCAAAAAGTAACAATAAATATAATAATAATTTATACATATTCCTTGCTGAAATAAAAGTCTCTGTGGCTTGCAATGTCTATATATATATACTTTGCGTAACATACGTAAACACATTGATTCAACCCATCAAAGTGATCACCATTCTTGAATAGGGAGCTGAATCTGTAGCTTTCAATCCTTCATAAAAAGGACAATAATTGTTCCCCCATGATTTTGTGTTGTCCGTCTAATTACCATGCATGTACGAACAAGATGTCTAAATACCATATGAAAGGTCACATCCATATCGTCATTCCTTATCGTACTGTTCGAACCCCTTAGGAGTCATCCGAAGGGAGTTGTCCGTAGTCGAAATTTCCATAGTGGAAATTTCCAGCACAATGCCTTGCAATTCCCCCTCGATATTTAATCAATTTGTGTACACAATCAAAATCCAACTAGATTAGAAAGATCTTCCACAGACTAAATTAAATTGTGTTTGTATAGATGAATTTGAAATTAAAAGATTTAGTGATAATTTTATAAAAAAATTGTTCAAATATAATTTTATTTGTTTAATTAAATAAGAATTTGATTATGAATTCAACTAGTTTAAAATGATACAGTATTTGAAATCAATACAAAAGAATAATTACTTGATATCCTTTGTAATGATACCTTTAATAGTAATTAATAGAAAATTTTCTTTTATTATCACACATAAAATAACTCATACTTCCTTGTATTTTGATATAATTTAATTTCGAATTCAGTTATTTGAAATCTCTAGATATCGATTTGAATAATTAAGATGGCATTTAGTTTATTTTTTTATTTTCATTTTATACGTTAAAAATTTAAAAATAAAGAAATAAAAAATACTCTGTTTTCATTATTTTCAATTTTTTTTATTTTAGATTAAAAACGCTCAAAATGACTTTTTATCATTTTTCATTTTATGTGTAATTTATTTTCTGTTTTCTAAAATAAATTTTGAAAACACAAGTAACCAAATGCATTTTGAGTTTTTTTTCCTTATTTTCAAAAGTGTAAAATGGAAAATGAGTTCAAAACAGAAAATAGAAAATAAACTAAATGAGTCCTAAGAATTTCAAATTAATGGTTTTTGAGATTGAATTCTATTAAAAATGTAATTAAAAGAGTTAATTAATTTATCTAATAACATAAAAACTTTCTAAAACTTACTATTAAAATAATACTGTCCTAAAATGGCGAAATTACTAATGTTAAGAATTTCAAGTAATTAATTTTTTTTTACGGTGATTTCAAATTCATCGTAATCCATTATATTTTTAGTTACTTAAATTCATGATAAAATCTATATTTAAACTAATAAAATTATATATGTGTGATTATGAAATTAGGAGATTTAGTGATAATTTCCTAAATATTTAAGAAGCATAAATCAATACAAATCTATCAATACACAATCAATCTAAAGTTGTCAATTGATCAAGGTTAAAATATACATATATATATTTCAATAATTTTTTTTTATCAAAAAACAAGATCAAAATGATAAGTTAGTTAATTAAATGACTATATATATATTTACCAGAACTACTTATTACTTGCACGCATGCCACGTTATAATCTTATTTTTTTGATAAAAAAATATTCTTCAAGATTATTTTAATCAAAAATAAAATAAAAATAACGTGATACTTAATAAAATGGCTATATATATATTTTGGGTCTATTTGGAGTAAAAAAAAAAAGTGAGATAAAATTAGATAAAGTGAGATAAGTTATGAGTTCGTAATTCGTACAGTAAGATAAAAAATAAATAATTTTTAAAAAAATTCAATAAAAAATTAGTGTGTCCAACGCACCCTTTACAAGGACAACTTACTAGCACACATGCCATGTTATTATAATTTTATTTTTTAGTGAAAATTAATTTTTAATTATGTAACACTACTCTTCAAAGCTAAGACTTGGACGCACTCAAGAGGTAGTGGAGTCAACGAACATAGTTGCATCACAAAGTGTTGGGCCGTGGCCCGTGGGGCATTCCATATGTGTAACAATAATTCGGAGCACTATTTTCACTCCTATGTCCGCAGCCGATGAAGTTTCAAGGACAAGATCAAAAGGGTGGAAGAGTTTTTCAATATACCTATACATGTGTTAAAACAATTTAAATACATAAATAAAAAATACTAATTTATAAGGAAATGATATGTGGTGAAATAATTATGTGACGGTTATAATAATAAGTTAGACAAATTCACGTTATCCTATAATTTATTAAACACTTGGAATAACAATAATTAAGAAAATGATATTCAGCTAATGATGTGACTATGATAATATTAATTAAAGTGGAGGAATTCACACGTCATAACATTTGTTAAACGCTGTTAGTGGTGTTCCTCAAGTTTAAACCATTTGGATTAGTTTAGTTGGTCACGGGATCTGATTTTTCAATGAGAGGTCAGCGAAGGGTTCCACCGGTGCAGTGCAAAGCACTGCAGAAGCTGAAGTTGTAGATAAACGGTTGTGATTTGGGCATGGTTTGGGAACCTAATTAGCTTGTTTTTTTTTAACTAGCTAGATTTGTATATTGACATTTATACCATTGAAAGAATAGGTTGACCTACTGTTCGGCAGCAAATTTTATCGCCGAAACTATTGACCACGCCAACCAAAAAGATTGCTGTGAACCTGCCAAACAAAGACAAAAGAGAGGTTACAGCCGGAGTGGGGATCTCTGGCCGAAAAAACCCTCTGATACTTAAGTCAGAAAATTACTTTCGAGAGAAGACTTTTTCAAAGAAAACGAGTAAAGTATTCAGTTGGCAATAGTCAACTTATCCTGATTGTCAAGTGAAATGTTATATTTCTAGTCATGTAAATAATAAATAAAATAATACATGTGATTTGATTGCATCCATGCTTTCGGGTACCTCTTTTCTTTCCTTGCTTTAAATACCTTTCACTTCTCATTTGATGCCCCACACTTCTCATTTAATGCCCCATACCTTTCATTAAATGCTTCTGGTAGTTAAATATGACAATATAGCTGGAATACAGTTGTCAAACTATCTACCTGTCACATCTGTCAACTACTCGTAACGAGATGAACTAATTTAGTTCCCTTTATCGTGATAAATACATAGCCCAGTCATAACCAATGTGCATTTATGGTTACATGCTCTTATTAATGCTGGGGGACCCACGCCTAACATTTATTAGCCGCCAATTGAATGGCCGCACAAACTAATTTTGAGATCCTCGGCTGCCGCCACGTGGCAGCATGACATTCATTAATATTGGGAAGCCAAAGTAATATAAGTCATTTCTGTTTTTAGCCATGTGTCAAATATATATAACCCTCGTGACTGGTGCCACGTATCAATTAGAAGTTGTTCGGTACGGGGCCACGTGTCGTAGGTCTAAGTGTTCGGTGAATGATTGAAAATGTTCGGCTTCGGCCATGTGTCATCCATCCCTACTTGTTCGACATTACATGTGTCTAGGTCTTATTTTACCCAACAATTTGCCCCCACTTTGGTTGGAAAAACCATATTTCCCAACTAGAGTAGTAGATAACAAAGACCTTACCTCACCAGTCCCTCAATCTTTCCGTGTGCTTTGTCATTTAGTACCCACCTGACGCATTTCAAATCCGATTGGCCACTTCCCTTCCCTACTAATGACACACGTAACGCCTTTTCAGTTTTTCACTTGCCGCGCCGCCTGCATGAAACACGACGGTCACAATTCCCCAAACGTGTATACCCAAAAATTCAAAAAATAGGGCGGTAATTAATGTAACTTTATCCCCCGTTAACTTTTTTCGTGGCGTCGATTCATCTACACTTTACAGGTATACATACATATATAAACACAACTCGTCTCATTCGTTTCTCTTTTTTGCGATTCAAGTTCTCCGGCTTCCTCCATTTCTTTTCCTCTCCAGCTTGCGTTCCTCCCTATTTTCATCTCCTTCCCGAATCTTTGCTCTTGGTGAGTCAATCCATCTGAATCATTATTTTTCACTATGGGTAAACTCGCGAACGAGCTCAACTCTGAGGAGAAAATTAGGGTTTTAAAGAAAAATACTAGATTCCCTCGAATGTGGGAATTAGGCTCGCCCAGGAGGGCAAGCGTGAGTCAGGGGAATTCCCCGTAGTAGCCATCACTTAAGGTGGCCTTAGGTTCCCCCTACACCATTTTCTTCGCTCTATTATGAGCATCCTAGACCTTGGACCTAGGAACCTCACTCACAATTTCTACAGAATAGTCAATGGGGTGATGACCGACCCTGAAATGTGTTCGGGTTCTACCTCTCAAGTGCAAGAGGGTGGTCGTAGTCTTACTCGGTGAGAACCGAGGTCATCTCCACATAGAGGGCTGTGTTAAAAGACACTAGACTTGTTCTCTTAATTAGTAGGTGAGCCTAAGCTAATCTAAACTAATTTTTGAATTACAAAGTGATTTGAATATGGCTGGGTTGAGAATGGTGGAGCGAAGCAAATTGTGATACTAAACTAGAATGCAAATATTGAAAATAAACTAACTAAAATGATCTTGGCTTCGAACCAAATCCAGTAGTGGGTAATGGTTTACTCAAACGCATTTATAACTCAACCTAACAAACGCACATGCATTGCTAAGTCGGAAGATATTTCATTAAAAACTAATTTATGGAATTCAGAGTAAGCGGAGGCTTTTGAAATTGGTTTCAGACTCACCGGGACATTGAATCGAACACCTAGTGTGCATGAGCATCAACTCATAACTAGACTTCAATTATAACACAGGTGAATCGGTTTCTTAAGAAAACCTCATGCTTTGGTTTTATGAAAATAAGGTTCGAATCACCGGGCCATTGAACCAACCACTTAGTTTGCACGAGTGGCCAATCGTAACCAAGCTTTGGTTTTAACATGGGTGACTGATTTTGTAAGAAAACCTAATTTGGGTCTTGGAAAATCAAATTCTAACTCACCGGAACATTAAACTGAACACTTGGTGTGCACAAGTGAAAACTTGTAACCAAGCTATGGTTGTGACACGGGTGAGTAGGTTTCAAGAGAACCCTAGCTTACTACGAAATTTCAATTAAAAGTCCAAAATATATTTTGTTAAATAAAACTCGTTTACAATTGAGTTCACCAACTACTTCACCACTTTCAATGGCTTGAAGCCAAGAACTAACCCTAGCCTAACATTGCGAAAGTATTAACAAAGCCTTTCAAAAAGAAAATAACCTTCATCAAGCACTCAAACACGAAAACGAAGGATATAGAAATAAGCTAAAGCAATTTCGAAAGCAAATCAAACACTAACAATGACTACGAAGTACTACGAAGTGAAAATAAAGAACAAAGATAAAGAAAATAATAAAGTTTTAATTAAAACGAAGTAACGAATGAAACTTACCAATTAATCTTAATGCGAAGATGAAAAAATAAAGCTTCCGTCAATCCAACACGAGATGAAAACATCTAACCCTAATCTAAACTAAACTAAGAGAAGAGAAGAAGTGCGTAGGGTTTTTTGACCCATCCTACATCAGATTTTCAACCTTTTATATCAACGTATATTATAAGGGCATAAAGGTAAAACATAGCTCAAACTTATTCTAAACTTGTGCTGGAAGAGTCCTCATGGGCGCCCATGGCTGAGGTGGGGCGCCCATGGTACAAGTGTTTGATGAAGTCCTCAAAGAGATAGCCAACAACAGCAATCAGAACTCTCTCTCTGTGGGCGCCCACCTGATGAAGAGTGGGGTGCCCAAGGGTCCTTAGGGGCGCCCATGGGTCTAGGTGGGGCGCCCTTGCTTGTGGTGGGGCACCCATGGGTCTAGGTGGGGCGCCCTTGCTTGTGGTGGGGCACCCATGGGTCTAGGTGGGGCACCCATCTGCAACTACAGTGAACAGTTCTTCTTTGATAGCTTTCTGTCCCTGACTTCTGATGCGATTTTGACATTGAAGA
Organism: Vitellaria paradoxa; assembly: GCA_019916065.1. Classification (NCBI taxonomy): domain Eukaryota; kingdom Viridiplantae; phylum Streptophyta; class Magnoliopsida; order Ericales; family Sapotaceae; genus Vitellaria; species Vitellaria paradoxa. The sequence continues at coordinate 71,832,995 of CM034233.1, read as the reverse complement.
TGATAGATTCAGGCTTCGGCTAAACCAGCAAAGTTGTAGGGCTTCGAGTCTTCTTTCCAACGCAAAAAGAATGGAACCATTTCGAGTTGTGACGAAAAAGTTATTGCTAGAAGACTGAGAGGGTGTTGAGCTGGAACTTCAACCGCACACCACTTCAACTATTTTGAACTTCAAACCACTTTCTTCTCCTTGGCACCCATGGTAGTCGATCTTATGCCTTGGGATGGCTCCTCCTCACATGCAACCTTGGTGTTGTTTGGGCCAAAAACACCATATTATATCACCTGAAATATACACACACCAAGAATGCATGGAAATGAGATAATCACGTTAACACATCGCCAATAATAACTGTAAATTCATAATTAGCATGCTCAATATATATATAATTGTACAATAATGCATGCTAATCAGGTGATAGAAATAAATAGGTGATACGGGTTCCACATTTCTGAGTGGGATCTACTTTATTGCTACTCCATCCAGAAGGTGAAGAAGGATAAGAACATTTGGTATTTGAAGTCCCGACCAGAAAAAGCCTTGGTCCATATGATGCTTGATACGATTAAATCGGAAAGTGACCTGTGCGTCGTCATAGGTCACTGGACACACAATCCAGATGAAGATCGTTTCCTAATCGTCCCTCTGGTTTCTTTGGACTCAGGTTGGTTGGCTTCAAGTGCTACCAGCTCTTACCCTTCTCAACTTTCTATTTTCGAAAGTATACTAACTTTTTGATCTGATTTCTATACAGCCGATCAAGCAAAGAAGTCATGGGCCAAAGGTGTGCGAGCAGACAAAGATCACCTTGATCAAGTATTTAAATTTCTTGGGGGTCCAGATCTTTACCCGTTCGCTAGATCAACCCTAATATTGTTCGGTTTCAGACATTCTCATCAGACATTCATCGCCCCTCCCCAAGGTTTTGCCATGACAGAGGCTATCAGACGACTCTAGTGGTGGTTCAAAGCTACTGTCGAAGAGAAAGAAAATTTCTACGCGTTGAAACACCGAGAGTGGGTACGACCTCCTCCGTTTGTGATTTCTTTATTGGCCGAGCAAGTTTCTGGCCCTGTCGAACAATCAACGAGGCGCAAACTCATTTTATTGGACGAGGAAGAGGAAGAGGAAGAAGAAGAAGAAAAAGAGCTCAAACTACCTCCAACCTTCGAGTATATTTCTGAGGAGGAGGAAGAAGAAATGGCTCCCAAAATCGACTACAAGAAACTTGCTCAACAGAAGAGTACAAGGCCACTGGCAAGAGAAAAGTTGAAGATAGAAAGGCATCTGTTCCTATCCCCATCGAACACATTTTGAAGGTAAAAATCGAAAATGGGAAGAAACAAGAGGCCCTGCAATCCAAAATGTCTGATGTTCCCCCACCCAAAAAGCCCAAAACTTCATCTGCTCAAGAAGTTCAAATCATTGAATCTTCAAAATTGACAGAGGGCCCATTCAAGAAGGACGTGGCTCCTCCAAAAGATGTGCCGCACAAGGATACAGAGCCTAGTTCCTTTCAACCCATTGGCCCCATGCCCCTTGTAATCGAGTATCTTGCTAATCCGGTGCGAGATTCTCCCCATTTTATCCCAAAGATCCTCATCCCCAGCCTTGAATTTCCTCAAGGCCAAGCATTTACCATTCAAGATTCAGCTTTTAATCACGCGGAAAAGTACCTTAAAGGAGTTCTCCCTTCTCGAGACGTTCAGGCTACAAGGAAGAATAAGCTGGAGGATATTCACAATACGTTGATGAAAAATGCCATCTCTGTAAGCACACTGATCTTCCCTTTAACTTTTTTTTTTTTACGATCACCTCCTTATTAAGGTGCTCTCTGACCTTCTTTTATTTTACTAGACTTCTCTCTATATCATGGAGCTAATTGCTCGGAGTCAGGCTCTTGAAGCAAAAGTTGATGCGGACAGAACTGATATCAAGGATTTGAAAGCAAATGTAAGGGGGTTGAAGAAGGAGAAGAAGTAACTTGAGATGAGCAATGACGCCTTAGCAAAGGACAAGAATGAGCTCCTTGATGAGAAAAAAGAGATAGAACAGTAGCTTAATTCTACTCTTGCCCAAGTGAAAGATAGAGAGACTCGTGTGGAATTCATAGATAAAATCTTGGGTAAGAAAGATAAAGAGCTGTTGGAGAAAAAAGGTAAACTCTCTAAGGCGAAGTTTGAGCTAGCTTCTTCTAGGGCCGAACAGGAGGGTCTCTCCAGAGAACTGAACAACTCCAGGGCTGAACAAGATACACTCAGGCGAGAGATTGAAGCTCTCCGAGGGGAGAGGCTCATTTTTCTCCCTCATTCGAAGGATCATTCTCGACAACGAGTTTAATTTCTTTAAGTTCTTGGGAGGAAGTGTCTTTCTGGGAGCTTTCCACCTCAACCTCTCCCTCTTCGATATTTTCTTCAATAGTCTGGGCTGAAGGAATTGGAGGCGAACGCTCGAAACTGAAAGGGGGAACCGGACGGTACGAATCAGGATAAGGGACCTCCTTTTAGATAGGGTTGGTTTGATCAATACTGTTCTTCTTCATTGCAGCTTCCCAACCCTCCAAGAAATATTCGATGTGGGCGTCCCTCATCTGCTCCGCGCAATCGTTAATTTGGGCTTCAACCTCTGCCCTCGCCCTCTCCTCAACGGCTTGAAGCGCACCGTTCTTCTCCTCTAGGGCACGATTCTTCATTGCCATTCCATTCAAGTGCAAAAATGCACCGAATAATGTAATTTTTTTGTCTTGAATGAATGAAAATATTCCAGTCTTTTTTGATCTTTTCTCTTGTTTTGCTTTTTGTGCCTCTACTTCTTTAGAACTGATGATACCCTTATTAAAGAGTATTTTGATTTGATCACTGATGAAGTTATAGGAAGAGCTGCCGAAGAATACCTTGAAGTGTTCTCTCATGAGATAGCAATGAACCCATATAACAAGTATTGACTTCTCAATTTAAATCCAATCTTAGAGAAAATTTTAATGCTAACAACAGTGTACATTGTAATTTTGCTCAAAAATTCGTAATGAGAGTTCGCGAATCACCTTTTGTACGTGCTTTATTTCATTTGGGCTTAACTTGTTATCAATGTGTTTGTGTTTATGCTCGTGTAAATGCTTTTGACGAACATAACTTAATAACTGAGCTGTACTAAAATGGCCTAAAAATTCAAGCGAGATTTTCTTAAAGTCAAGCTTTTCTAGTATAATATGCTCAAGAGATAACTTGTCTTTCATCAAATAACCCAAACTTTTTAATAATAAAGATATAACTTCAATGAATCAAAAGATAGCTTTTCACATACCTTAATGAGTTCGGCTTTGGCTTTCTGGGAGATATTTTTCCTTTTACGTCAATGCCGAACTTCCTTTTTTTGTACTAACACTCAGTAAGTCAAGCGTGGTTCCTTTTTGGTAATCCTTTTCAATAAATCAAGTGACTGAATCTTGATTTAAAGAGATCTCAGTCAATAAACCAGGGTTAAACTAGCACCCAAAGGGTGGGGTTCCCTTTTTATACCAATGTTCAGCAAGCCGAGCGTTGCTCCTTTCTGAACCATCACTCGAGAATGGAGTGGCACCTTTCTATTAAACACTCTATTATCATAAGCTTCTTGTAATTGCCTTTCCTTTTATTCACTCTCACAAAAGAAAGACTTTTCAATGAATGTACAATAACTTTAGTAGTGAACATACAATAACATCAATGATAGTACAGCTTCAAATGAGCTATGTTCCACAGCCTTTTAATGTGTTTTCCTTCCATGTCAATCAACCTGTAAGCTCTATTGCCGAGCACTTCTGAGACGAGGAATGGCCCCTCCCAATTAGCTCCAAGCTTTCCTTCTGTTTGATCCTTTCTGCTACCCATTAGCTTCTTCAGCACATGGTCACCAACCTTGAATTCTTTGAGTCTTACCCCTTTATTGAACTTTCTTCTTGTCTCTTGCTGGTAGTTGGCTAACCTTAACGCGGCTAGTTCCCTTCTTTCATCGATTAATCAAGACTCAGCGCCATTGTTTTATCATTCTCCCCACGATCAAAATCTTGTGTTCTAATGCTCGGCAATCCAACTTCTAATGGTATAACAGCTTCCATGCCATAGGCAAAAAAGAAGGGAGACTTCCCAGTTGATCTCCTTGGAGTTGTTCGGTAAGTCCAAAGCACTGATAGGAGTTCATCTATCCATTTTCCTTTTGTTGCCTCTAACTTCTTCTTGATGCCACTGAGGATGACTTTGTTTATAGCCTCGGCCCGTCCGTTGCTCTGGGGATAAGCAGGCGTCGAGTAAATGTTCTTTATCGATTACACTTGAAAAGTGTAATTACAAACTCCCTAACTCAACACTTATTCATGCATTTAAATAATTAAAGTTGAAGTTTTAGTGTTATAGTACTACTCATACTTTTATTATTTTATTTGTAGGAAAAAGGGCAAGGATGTCGAAGTTTATAGCTATGGAGAGGGCCAAGAAGACGAAGAAAAAGTCATGGTTCGAACCTCATCTTCGATGGAAAAGACTAGCCCAAAGACCCAACCAAGAGAATGAAAGAGAGCAATGAAGGAAAAGCTGGACGGTCCCGACCCCCTCTCCAGACGGTCAGGACCACAAAAAGTTAAAAACTTCAGACGGTCCCGACCCCCTCTCCAAACGGTCGGGACCATCCGTGATTTACAATTGCCGCGTGAAAGCTCCTCTTCTAGGGTTTTGTGGCATCTATATAAAGACCCATTGCACGGCCAAGAGGGGAAAAAAGCACCTTTTAATTTCGCACCTTCTATTAAGTATTAGAATAGAATTTTGAGAGTTTTTAGATTAGGTTTTAAGCTTGCATGCGTGGATTCATGATTCTTGTTGGAGCTTTCATCGTCGTCTTTGTAGTGGTTCTTCACTTAATCTTTTACATTCACTTTACGTTGTAAGTTGCACTTTAATGTACTTCGTTTTATTTCGTTTGGTTTCGTAATATCATGTTTTTCTTGTTTCAATTCTCTTTCCGTAAGATTGAATGCTATTTAATTGTTTTTAAGATGCTTCAAGTAGTTTTAGCGTAAAACCCTAATCTTGATTCAACGAATCAAGAAAGGGTAGTTCACGAAAAGCCTTGGGGTGTTCGTAGTCCCTTCGCGTAGGTTACGAAACCTTTCGCGTAGGTTGCGAAACCTTTCGCGTAGGTTGCGAAACCTTTCGCGAAGGGATTTACCTTTTACAAATCTATTTTTTTTCTATCTCGAAAACATTCAAATACGAAAATCCTTAACCAAATCCGTGTGAGATCACTGGTATGGATTTTCGTAACCAATCTTCAAATACTTTCGAATAGTCTTAAAAATTAGATTTTTATTAATTTTTGGAGTTTAATTGAAAAACCCTAGGAAACAAAGGCCTTTAACCATATCCGCTTGAGATCACTGGTACTGACCTTTGATTATAACACTTTTAAAACTTTTCAAATTAAACCCTGTTCTTCAAACAAACACACCCCAAGGCAAAGTAGTGAACTACCCGGACTTGACGTTGGATCAAGATCTTTATTCCTATTGAATTAAAATCCAACTTAGTTTTAGTTATAATTGCGTTATTAATTTTATTTTAATTTTTCGCTATCTAACTTAAGTCTCGTTGAAATTCAGATTTTCTTATTTATTTTAATCTTAATTAATTGAAATCGAATTCATCTTTAATTTTGTTGAACTCTAGAACTTAGCAAACTTGAATTTCCAAACTTACTTTCCCTTAGTTTTTAGAATTCCTTTCACATCTTAGAAACTAAAATAACATTAGGCTCCCTGTGAATTCGACCTCGGACTCACCGAGTTTTAAAATTACGACTGCCCTCTTGCACTTGAGAGGTAGAACCCGAAACACTTTTTAGGGTCGGTCAAGTTTTTAAAAAAAAAAAAAAAAAAATTTGAACTTAAAATTTTTTTTTTAGAGACTTTCTACTTATATGCTATTAAGATCAGGTAAGGTAGTAGTAGCTGAATCTGAACTAGGAGATCCTTCATACCTTCCTGAACCTTTTTCACCAACCTCACTTTCCACCGTTTCACTTACCACATCCTCCTTTCACTCAATGGCTGAAGTAAGAGGGGAAGGGAGTGTGCATGGGGATAATGAGCCCCAAGAAATTCCGGGTTATACTCCTATAAAAGATCATCTTAACCCTGCTAGACAAACTACCCCATCATGCATAGTCTTACCATTAAATAGGGGGAACTTCAACCTTAGGCCAGGAATTATCCAACTTCATCCTACTTTCCATGGCCTTGACTCTGAAAATCCCTATAACCATCTTAGGGAGTTCGAGGAAGTGAGCAACACGTGTATAGATCATAATGTTAATGAGGAAGTAGTACGTCTTCAACTCTTTCCTTTTTCTCTAAAGGACAAAGCCAAGTCCTGGCTTAATTCCCTTCGTCCACGTTCTATTGGAACATGGCGTGAAATGCAAACTGAGTTTCTTAAGAAATATTTCCCAACTCAAAAAACTCAGTACTATAGGAGACAAATTACCACTTTCTCTTGCAAACCTAATGAGAATTTCTGTCGAGCCTGGGAAAGGTTTAAGGACCTCTTGATGGCTTGTCCTCACCATGGTTATGAATCATGGAGGTTAGTCAGCATCTTCCACGAATCCCTAACTCCCAGTCTTAAGCAATTAGTTTCTACCATGTGTAATGGTACCCTGTTCGATAAGACTGCGGAAGAGGCGATGGAATTCTTTGATATGGAGGCCGAGGATTCTAATGATTGGGAAATGGGACCACCTTCTTCTTTAGAGCATAGGAATCCCACATCTAGTGGTCCGTTGATGTTAAGTGAGAGGGATGATCTAAGTGCTAGAATATCTGCATTACAACATAAGTTAGATTCCCTTGAACATAAGAACAAAGAAAAGTTGGTGGAAGTACAAATGGTGTGTAGGGCATGTGACCAAGTAGGACATGACCCCAATTCATGTCCAGAGCTTCCTTTACTTAAGGAAGTAGCTTATGGGAATGTGTATGCTAATAACACACAGAACCAACCATTCCCAAATAGAGGTCAGGGGAACACTCCTTATTCACAAGGTGGGAATGCTAAGTATCAAGGGGGAAATCAACACCCCAATGCTTACCCTCAGGGATGGAAAAATCCTCCAGGCTTTGGGTGGAAAAACGATAATCAAAGCCAACCATTCCAACCCTTTTCACCGCCACCCCAATATCAACAACCCAATCCTGTTGCATACCAACCTCCCCAGAAGAGATCCTTTGAGGAATCTATTCAACAATTTATGCAACATCAAACGTTGATCAATGATAACTTGGCTAGGTCCATAGATGATATTAGGGGCCAAGTTTCTAAGTTAACTCAGGCCATGAGCACCACTCAAAGTGGCAAACTTCCTGCACAACCGTTTCCTAATCCAAAAGGCCAGGTGAACATGACTGAGTCGTCAACCTCGAGTGCCAACTCCCATGAGCAAGTTCAAGCTGTTACTACTCTGCGGAGTGGTAAAATTATTCAAAAACCCACCGATCCTAGGGTCAATGCCACGAGTGAGAAGATAAAACCAAAAGCTGGTGAGGGGGTTGAAAAAGTGAGTGATGGAGAGGAAAAAGAAAAAGAGAAAGTGAGAGTAGAGGAAGAGAGAGAGAATGGAGAAACTGAAAAAGAGAGTGAGGAGGAACCTAGTGAAGGACCTTTGGTTAGGCCAATTGACCATCCTGTTGAGTATATGCCTAGACCACCTTTTCTGCAGAGACTAGCAAAGGGCAAGAATGAGACGTTGAATTCTGAAATTTACGAGACCTTCAAACAAGTAAGAATCATCATTCCATTACTTGAAGCCATTAAGCAAAATCCTTCCTATGCTAGATTTCTCAAGGATATGTGCACCGTGAAGAGGAAGCTCAATGTCAAGGAGAAAGCTTTCTTGACAGAACAAGTGAGTGCCATACTCCAACGTGACACACCTCCTAAATATAAGGACCCTGGGTGTCCAACCATTTCATGCATCATAGGGAACCACATTGTTGAGAGAGCTTTGCTTGACCTAGGTGCGAGTGTCAACCTTTTGCCCTATACGGTTTACCAGCAACTAGGCCTAGGTGAGTTGAAACCCACCAGAGTGACATTACAGTTAGCTGATCGTTCGGTCAAGATGCCCAGAGGTGTGGTGGAAGACGTATTAGTTCAAGTAGACAAGTTCTACTTCCCAGTGGATTTTATCGTATTGGATACTCAACCAGTTCTTAATCCTACCCAATCTATTCCGGTTATCCTTGGTAGACCCTTCCTTGCTACGTCCAATGCTGTGATCAATTGTAGGAGTGGGGTCATGAAACTTTCTTTTGGAAATATGACAATGGAAATGAATATTTTTAGGGTAGGGAAGCAAATAGGAGAATGTGAGGATATTAGGGAGGTGGACGTGATCCATACTTTGAGCGAGGAGTACTTTGAGCAGACTTACTTTGAGGACCCCTTAGAGCGTGCCTTAGCAAGGAGTGAGAATTGTGAAATGTTAGATGGAGAAAACTTTAAGGAGATTGGGGAATTTATAGGTGTTGGAGATGAGATTATGGCAGTTAGTGGTTGGATACCAACATTTGAACCTATAGAGCCATCTGAGATAAAACCTAAGCCCTCAATGGAATGCCCTCCATGTCCTTCTAGGAAGCCCTTACCAAGTGAACTCAAGTACGCATTTCTGGGAGAGGGGGAGACATTTCCAGTGGTAGTGTCTGCGAGTTTAGAAAGAGCACAAGAAGAGAGGTTGCTGGGAGTGTTGAGAACCCATCGCCAGGCTTTAGGATGGACTATAGCAGATCTTCGAGGTATTAGCCCATTAGTATGTTCTCATCATATATACCTTGAAGATGATGCTAAACCGGTGAGACAAATGCAACGAAGGCTAAACCCTAATATGAAAGAGGTTGTGAAAGGGGAGGTACTTAAGTTGCTTGATGCGGGTATCATTTACCCCATCTCTGACTCCAAGTGGGTGAGTCCCACTCAAGTAGTTCCTAAGAAATCCGGTGTCACTGTAGTTGAAAATGAGAAACGAGAGTTAGTGCCACAACGCACTCAAACTGGGTGGCGTATGTGCATTGATTATAGGCGTTTGAACGCAGTGACCCGGTAAGACCATTTCCCACTTCCTTTCCTAGACCAAGTGCTTGAGAGAGTTGCAGGTAAATCTTTCTATTGTTTTCTAGATGGGTATTCTGGGTACAATCAAGTGGAAATAGCACTAGAAGATCAGGAAAAGACTACATTCACTTGCCCCTTTGGCACTTTCGCGTATAGGCGCATGCCATTTGGGCTATGCAACGCACCCGCGACGTTTCAAAGGTGTGTAATCAGTATTTTTAGTGATATGGTCGAGAGATTCTTGGAGGTATTTATGGATGATTTCTCCGTCTATGGAGACACATTCGATGAGTGCTTGATCAATCTTGAGAACGTGCTAGTACGATGTGAGGAGAGCAATTTAGTGCTAAATTGGGAAAAGTGCCACTTTATGGTACAACAGGGGATTGTTTTAGGGCATATAGTGTCATGTCGTGGGATAGAGGTAGATAAAGCAAAGGTGGATATCATTCAAAATTTACCTACCCCTCGATGTGTGAAGGATGTTAGATCATTCCTTGGACACGCCGGTTTTTACCGGAGATTCATTCAATCCTTCAGCTCTCTAGCCCGTCCTCTTTGTTCATTGTTGTCTAATGATGTTCCATTTGAATGGACAACATCATGCCAAGAGGCATTTGACCGACTTAAACAGTTGCTCACCACCGCACCTATTATTCAAAGCCCGGATTGGTCCCTACCATTCGAGCTTATGTGTGATGCCAGTGATTTTGCAGTGGGTGCAGTTTTAGGGCAAAGAAAAGAGGGGAAACCCCATGTCATTTACTACGCTAGCAAGACTCTAAATGAAGCTCAAATTAATTATACCACCACTGAGAAAGAGCTTCTAGCAGTAGTGTTTGCCCTTGATAAGTTTAGGTCATATTTGGTAGGTTCCCATGTCACAGTGTTCACGGACCATGCGGCTTTGAAATACCTCCTCTCAAAACAAGAGGCCAAACCTCGTCTGATTAGGTGGATACTCCTTCTCCAAGAGTTTAATTTGGAGATCAAGGACAAGAAAGGAGTCGAAAATGTGGTAGCTGACCATTTGTCTAGACTACCTCAACATGCGTCCAACTCCAGTGACCTACCAATCAATGAGCAATTCCCTGATGAACATCTCATGCATGTTAGCACCAACCCACCGGTCCGACCTCCTTGGTATGCAGACATTGCTAACTTCTTAGTGATCGAACAGATGCCCTCCCATTGGACCAAAGTCGATAAAAGTAAATTCTTACGAAAAGTGCGTAGTTTCTTTTGGGATGAACCATATCTCTACAAATATTGCCCCGATCAGATTGTGAGGCGTTGCATTCCCGAGAATGAGGCCCATAGAGTCATTGAGTTTTGTCACTCTCTAGCATGTGGAGGTCACTTCTCCTCAAAGAAAACAGCCGCTAAGATCCTCCAAAGCGGATTTTATTGGCCCTCATTGTTTAAGGATGTTCATGATTATTGCCTTCAGTGTGATCGATGTCAACGGTTAGGAGCTCTAACCAAGCGTAATGAGATGCCTCAAAACCCCATAATCGTTTTGGAGATTTTTGATTGCTGGGGGATTGATTTTATGGGACCATTCCCTACATCTTTTGGTTATGAGTACATACTGGTGGCCGTTGATTATGTTTCTAAATGGGTAGAGGCCATAGCAACTCGTACCAATGATCATCGGGTAGTGATAAAATTCTTAAAGGAGTATATCTTTTCACGTTTTGGGATGCCTTGAGCTATTATTAGTGACCCAAGGCAAACATTTTTGTAATCGGCCTGTAGGTGTATTGCTACGGAGTTATGGTGTGACCCATAAAGTAGGTACCGCGTATCATCCTCAAAATAGTGGCCAAGTCGAATTAGCGAATAGGGAGATTAAAGGAATCTTAGAGAAAACTGTTAATCCAACACGCAAAAATTGGTCTCTACGTCTTATCGATGCATTATGGGCATATAGAACGGCGTATAAGACTACTCTGGGTATGTCTCCCTATCGCCTTGTCTTTGGCAAGGCTTGTCACTTACCTGTGGAAATGGAGCATAGAGCTTATTGGGCAATTCGGCACTTCAATGAGAATTTGGATGATGCCGATGTTTTACGAAAGCTCCAACTGAATGAACTTGAGGAATTGCGTAATGATGCTTTTGAGAATGCAAAGATTTCCAAGGCAAGAATGAAAGCTTTACATGACAAACACATTTCAAGAAAATCCTTTCATATAGGCCAAAAAGTCTTGCTTTACAATTCTCGTTTGCATCTCTTCCCGGGCAAGCTCCAATCAAGGTGGTACGGTCCTTTTACTATACTTTCCATCTCCGAACATGGTGTGTGTGAAGTCCATAACCCACGTAATAACACCACCTTCAAAGTCAATGGACATCGTCTCAAACCATATTTAGAAAACTTTGTGGCCGAAATTGAAATTTGGGATCTTTTGGATCCCCCATCTTTCAATTAGAATGAGATTAGAAAGATAGTTTAAGTGTATAATAGTAGGTTAGGATAGGTTTTATTTTATCTTTACTTTAGTTTTTTTTATTTTTGAGTCTAGACGTTTTAAGTTTTTAAATAGCCTAGCTGAAAAAAAAAAATTTCTGCTTGATGGTCCCGACCCCCTCTCCAAACGGTCGGGACCACAGTGTCTTGGCCGAATACATGTTTGAGGGAGGAACTTTCTGTGGTCCCGACCCCCTGCCGAGACGGTCGGGACCCTGCAACCTCTAAAAGTCCCAATTCGGTCACTCAAACTTTGATTTCTCTCTTCTAACTCTAAATCCGTTCAAGCCCTTCCTCTCTACTCGGTGTTCTCCTCAAAAAATAAGCAGTCCCGACGGTGGATTCAACCTTCTCAGCCCTTATTCTTCGAGTATTGGTCATCCAAAGGTATGTTTCTTTGTCATTTCGAGCCCTAGATAGTTTCATTGTTCATTATTCTCCATGCCCGAGCTTTCAAGCTTTGAGGGTTCAGATTTCTTGCGAAAAAAAGCTTTATTTCGAGTTCCAAATAAGGATAGGAAGTGATTCATTCACTTGAGTGCATTCTTCACTCATTTGTTCCTTCCTACCCGTGGTTCACAAATGGGGTCCAAGGGTTCAAAAAACTCTCCAATTTTGAGCTTATTTGCTGAATTTTTGTAATTTTCCCTTGAAAATTTTGTTATTTGAATTCATGGTGGATGTTGCATGGCCACCGAAATTGTTAAATGGACCCTTCTCGGGTGGATGATGTATGGCCACCTAGAGAATTAAATTTGTGAAATTTAGTTTGGGTGGATGATGTATGGCCACCTAGAGAATTAAATTTGTGAAATTTAGTTTGGGTGGATGATGTATGGCCACCTAAGTTGTCTATTTTGTTTGGGTAAATTTAGTTTTGATCTCAATGAATATCTGTCATTAGAAAGGGCCATTGCACTTGGGTGGACATAGGAATTGCTTATTTACTCATTGAATTTTGTTTTTATACTTGTGTAGTTCCCATGCCTCCAAGAACTAAGAAACCAGCAAATAGACAATTAGGGACCCCATCTTTTGATAGGAGTCGTTTTTGGAAAGAAGAGGCTGAAGAGAAATATGATAATACATGGGGGAACAAATCGGTGGTAATTGAGCGTTTTTGGCAAATTGATCAGTTTAAGCGTAGTGACTTCAGACTTGAACAAAATTTTGAAGGGAGGCAGTGGATTAATGTAGCAAAGTTTCATGCTTATTGTATAGTTGATCTGGTTAAGGAATTTTTTGCCAATTTCAAAGCTAACTCAATTATAAGGCGAAAGGGTAGAGAACGTCTAATCAGTTGGGTAAGGGGAGTTGAAATTACACTCACACCTGATGATTTTGCTCTCATATTTCAATTACCTCGAGTTGAAAATCCAGAATTCACTTATCCAGCTGAGGGCACTCCTCCATTTCCAATTGTGGTTTCAGAGATCCTACTAGAGGGTCAGGAATGGGGTGGTGAATATAGGAAACCTGCATCTGTGTTGAAAGATAAATACTGGGCATTGCACTTGTTTTCTTGTTCCAACCTACTACCTCAAAACAGAACCGCTGATTGTACTCCCCTTAGAGCCAGACTTATTTATGCCATTGGGACTGGGATGACAATCGATTTACCCTCATACCTTTGGCACCAAGTAGCTTATACCTGTGAGCACCCTGGAACTCTATCAGCCTTACCCTTTGGAGGAGCACTAACAGAGATCTTTAGAAGGAAAGGAGCTTATATCACAGATGACCTGCCCATAACCTCAGGACTTCAACCGTTCAATATCACATCTTATGTTAAATCCAGAGGCTTGATGTTAAAGAAGAAAAGGAGGGTAGAGGAATCGGAGGAAGAGGAGGAATCTCCACATCCCCAAGAGGAACAAGAAGAGGTCACCAATGTTGATTTGGCCAATCAGATTGGAGTTTTAGCCGAACGTATTAGTGTCATGGAGCAGAATCAAGAAGCTGATCACCAGCTCCTGCTACGCATTCACCAAAGCCAGCAAACTCAAGGCCTTCTCCTACAGAGTGTTTTGGATTATCTCAGAGAATCTCATCCACCCCCGCCTCCACAGTGATGGACTTTATGTTTCTTTCTTTAAGAGTTTAGGAGTGAACTTTTCTTTTTGTTTAATTTGTAATCCTAAAACTCTTTACTCACTTTTAACTGCTGGGATGTTTTTCTAGTTTGTGTTTGTTTCCATGTTATCTTATTTTTATGGATGTTACCTTATGTTAAATTTTGGGTTGTTTATGTTCTTAAACTTTATTTTCTTATTTTTTTGCAAAGAACAGGTACTTCATCTATGGTCCAACTAACAATCAATGTAAACAATGGGAACTTAGTACCATAAGTAGAAAACGTAAGTGGGATGCCTTAACCCTTATATCCAATGAGAGTAGCGAGTCTGAGAGTTCAGAGATTGATTGGGAATGGTGGCCTGAGGACTATTTCTTAGAAAGCAATTCACTACCCTTACCATATATATATCCACCACTGATGTTCATCACACCTGATCAATTAGATGACCAATGGTGGGATGAAGTTGACCTTCAACTTCTCTTAGATATGGAATGGGCTGAGGTAATTATAGCTAATGAGTGGTTAGATGCCCCCTCTTATGCCACAGACACCGACACCATAGAATCTGAAACAAGTTCTTTCTCTGAATACTTTGATATGCCACCCCTAGAAGACGTCCTTGAAAATGAAAGTAGTAACATTGAGTCTAGGGAGGATGGTGATGTTTACAATGAACTGGACCAAGATGATAATTTTGCTACTTCATTGCAACTACTTTTTGAGTATCACTCAACTTTTGATTCTATTGAAGACAACATGAGGTACTCCTTAACCTTTCTTTATCTTTTATGTTAATTTCATTAAGTTTATTCTTTTTATTATTACATTTATGTTCATATTCTTCTCAATTTAGGTTGGGGGGTATATACATCATCCTTATCATGCTCATTGCACACCCTATGCAGCCACGTATGCTTCTTGTTTTTCACATTGAGGACAATGTTGAGTATAGGTTGGGGGGTAGAATTCGCATGATGATATGATACTCTTATGGTTTGGTTAATTGTGAAATTAAGTGAGATGGTAAAAAGTGAATTCTGTTCAAGCCTTAATAGGAAACATAATTCAAGTGGAGTGTGTGATAACTTTGTGCATTTTTGGACTATTATGGTGGAAAGTTTATGTGCTTAGGAGTAGATTTTATTTGATATTGGTTACTTGAGCATCTTTGGACTAGGTAGAGACTTACACCCTTTATGGTGAGCTTTTGAGCCTTATATTCTTTTCTTGAGGGGTTGCACATGCTTACATTTCTTCTGCTCTTCACCTTGGATTTCATTGCATCGATTGCATCACAAACACTTACATGAGTATCTATGTAGCACATTATGAGTTGTTGCAAGTTTTGAAAATGATGCTAGGCTTTCTTTGTCATTTTGAGCCTTTTTATCCTTTCTTGATATGAAATTGCCCTAGGAACCAACTTGAAGCCCTTTTAATAAAGTGTGTGATAGATATATATATATTTTCTTTGGTTCCCATCTCATATATTGTCCCTTAACCTTGTTCACACACTTTTAAGCCTTACCCTCACATGTTTTGGGTTATGAAAAGTGCCTCAATGTCAGTGATGTGAGTGGGGGTTGGGAACTGAAACTTTTGAGAGCATATTGAGAGAGAATAGTAGGTGGAGAATTTAGCTTATGTTTATTTCATTATTTCAAAAGAAAAAAAAAAAGAAAGTCTGTCATTCATTCCTGCTTATGTAATTTTGGGACTTGTGCTTTATATTATAATTATTGAGAATGTCCCATGAGTAGTTTGTAAGTTAGTGAATAAACTTCTTGTTGTAGTCCTTCTTGGGGTTGGAAAGGAAATGGGTAGTTTGGGACTTGTGTGCACTTGAACATCTTTATCCCAAGACATGTGCTTTGATTTCCATATCTTCCATGGTTAACCATTACCCCTGGCCAAGTTACAACCAAAACAAAGACCTAGTGGATTCTAAGCAAGCAACTCTTGTATTGTGCATGTAGTGGCATCGTGTAGGTTATGTGATGTGATTTTTACATATGCATTGGAACATGGTTAGGAGCTGTCCACTTTGAGTTTCATTTTAATTCATTCATATATCATGGAGTCATGTGCAACTAGGATAGCATTTTATGCTAATAGGAATGTGTGAACCCTTGAATGAGTGAATTTCTTTCTATGAGTGGAATCCTGTGAGCTTTTGAAGTCAAAACTTAGTTCCATTTATGCTCTTGAGACCTTGTTGAATGAATGAAACAATTTTGCACACATGCTTCTTCTACTTTAATAGTCCAAGCATTATGCTTAGCACTTGGAAATTACACATGATATTTGGGTTTTGTGACTTGTTGAGCTTGAACTTAATTCATCTTTGATCTTGATCACTTTTTGACACTTGAGACCATGCCATAGAATTTTGTGGGTAGATTCACTGCAAACTCTCACGAGACCTCACTCGTCCACTAGGGGGAACCTAGGGGTTTAAAGGGCTTGCTACACGTAGCTAAGTGTAGCCGTGTTTCCAACGAAAAGAGAAATAGGATAGTAGTTGCATCTCATTTTAATAAAGAACATCATGCATTTCATTTTAATAAAAAGCATTGCTAGGGACTAGCAATGTTCAAGTTGGGGGGTGTGATTACACTTGAAAAGTGTAATTACAAACTCCCTAACTCAACACTTATTCATGCATTTAAATAATTAAAGTTGAAGTTTTAGTGTTATAGTATTACTCATACTTTTATTGTTTTATTTGTAGGAAAAAGGGCAAGGATGTCGAAGTTTATAGCTATGGAGAGGGCCAAGAAGACGAAGAAAAAGTCATGGTTCGAACCTCATCTTCGATGGAAAAGACTAGCCCAAAGACCCAACCAAGAGAATGAAAGAGAGCAATGAAGGAAAAGCTGGACGGTCCCGACCCCCTCTCCAGACGGTCGGGACCACAGAAAGTTAAAAACTTCAGACGGTCCCGACCCCCTCTCCAAACGGTCGGGACCATCCGTGATTTACAATTGCCGCGTGAAAGCTCCTCTTCTAGGGTTTTGTGGCATCTATATAAAGACCCATTGCACGGCCAAGAGGGGGAAAAAGCACCTTTTAATTTCGCACCTTCTATTAAGTATTAGAATAGAATTTTGAGAGTTTTTAGATTAGGTTTTAAGCTTGCATGCGTGGATTCATGATTCTTGTTGGAGCTTTCATCGTCGTCTTTGTAGTGATTCTTCACTTAATCTTTTACATTCGCTTTACGTTGTAAGTTGCACTTTAATCTACTTCGTTTTATTTCGTTTGGTTTCGTAATATCATGTTTTTCTTGTTTCAATTCTCTTTCCGTAATGATTGAATGCTATTTAATTGTTTTTAAGATGCTTCAAGTAGTTTTAGCGTAAAACCCTAATCTTGATTCAACGAATCAAGAAAGGGTAGTTCACGAAAAGCCTTGGGGTGTTCGTAGTCCCTTCGCGTAGGTTACGAAACCCTTCGCGTAGGTTGCGAAACCTTTCGCGAAGGGATTTACCTTTTACAAATCTATTTTTTTTCTATCTCGAAAACATTCAAATACGAAAATCCTTAACCAAATCCGTGTGAGATCACTGGTATGGATTTTCGTAACCAATCTTCAAATACTTTCGAATAGTCTTAAAAATTAGATTTTTATTAATTTTTGGAGTTTAATTGAAAAACCCTAGGAAACAAAGGTCTTTAACCATATCCGCTTGAGATCACTGGTACTGACCTTTGATTATAACACTTTTAAAACTTTTCAAATTAAACCCTGTTCTTCAAACAAACACACCCCAAGGCAAAGTAGTGAACTACCCGGACTTGACGTTGGATCAAGATCTTTATTCCTATTGAATTAAAATCCAACTTAGTTTTAGTTATAATTGCGTTATTAATTTTATTTTAATTTTTCGCTATCTAACTTAAGTCTCAGTTGAAATTCAGATTTTCTTATTTATTTTAATCTTAATTAATTGAAATCGAATTCATCTTTAATTTTGTTGAACTTTAGAACTTAGCAAACTTGAATTTCCAAACTTACTTTCCCTTAGTTTTTAGAATTCCTTTCACATCTTAGAAACTAAATAACATTAGGCTCCCTGTGAATTCGACCTCGGACTCACCGAGTTTTAAAACTACGACTGCCCTCTTGCACTTGAGAGGTAGAACCCGAAACACTTTTTAGGGTCGGTCATTTATTCCGTACCTAGAACAGTATTCCCTGAATGGAGCACTATCAAACTGTGTCCCATTGTTAGAAATGAGTGTCCTAGGAATGCCATATCTCGTGATAATACTCTTCCATACAAATCTTATAGTATCGGCATCTCTTATGGGAGCCAATGGTTCCGCTTCGACCCACTTAGTAAAGTAGTCGGTGCCGACCACTAAAAATTTCCTGTTACCCGAAGCGGTGGGCAGTGGTCCCACGATGTCAAGCCCCCACTAAGCAAACGGCCAAGGGCTGGTGAGTGGGCTGAGCTCCTGTGTTGGTTGATGAGGTATAGGAGCAAACTTCTGGCATTTTTTATACTTACAGACATAAGCTTGAGCATCCTTCCCCATCTTTGGCCACCAGTATCCTTAGGTAATAGCCCTGTGTGCCAATGACCTACCCCCAGTGTGTGCTCCACAGACTCCCTCGTGTAGTTCATAAAGAAATTCTTGTACCTTATCAAGATGTACGCAAATGAGATAGGGACCTGTGAAGGACTTCTTGTACAACTTGTGGTCCGGAGAAAGTCAAAATCCGGTGGCCTTTATTCTGAGCTTCTTTGCTTCCATTTTGTCGTTTGAAAGGGTTCTATCCTTCAAGTAAGAAGTAATTGGATCCATCCAAGATGGAGCCACTTCAATGCACATTGCATCTCCATATTTTGAAATGCTCGGCTTCTCAAGAACTTCCACGAATACTTGATCTGTGAGCCTCACTCGAGGAGAAACGGCCAGTGTTGCAAGTGCATCTGCATGGGCATTATGGTCCCTTCCAACTAATTCCATGCTGGCCCTATTAAAATCTTCAATCTTCTTCTTTGTTAACTGCAAGTATTCCGCCATCTTCTCGCTTCTGGCCACGTATTCACCCTTCAGCTGATTTGTAACCAACCGAGAGTCAGTTTTTATTATTACATCTCTTGCCATCATGCGCCGAGCGATATTGAGCCCAGCCAGGAGAGCCTCATACTCTATTTCATTATTAGTAGGTTCAGACTTAAGCTTTATTGCATATTCAATAATGACTCCCTCTGGGGTCATCAAGACAATGCCTACGCTAACTCCCTTCCTTGAAGAGGACCCATCAACCTCCAATTGCCAAGGTTGAGGGCTACTGTTGTGGTCGGCGAAACCTCATGTGCCAGATTTGGAGCTGGAGTAGTAAATTTCACTACAAAGTTAGCCAGGACTTGTGCTTTTATGGCTGCTCTAAGAATAAATTTTATATCAAATGCACCAAGGAAAACTGCCCAGTTGGCCATCCTGCCCGATATATCAGTTCTTTTCAACAAATGGCCAATCGGTTGATCGGTTACCATCTCGATAGTATGAGCATGAAAGTAGTGGGCCAATTTCCTTGAAGCCACAACTAATGCTAGGGTCAACTTCTCCAAGGGAATGTACCTGGTCTCTGTCCCCTGCATCGTCTTGCTTACATAATAGATCGGACGCTGTTTTCCATTTTCTTCCCTTATCAAAATAGCATTGACCGCATACTTCGAAATCGTCACGTACAATTGTAGGATGTCCCCCGGTTATGGTGTTGAGAGTATTGGGATGGTTGTTAGATATTCTTTAAGTTTGTCCAATGCTTTGTCTGCTTCAGCATCCCATAGCATCTTGTTTGCACTTTTCAGTAGCTTAAAGAATGGTCGGTACTTATCAGATAATCGGTTGATGAACCGGTTGAGCGCCACCACCATTCATGTAAGCTTTTGAACCTCCTTTTTGGTACACGGGGGAAAAATAGATTCAATGGCTTGGATTTGATTAGGATCAGCTTCAATTCCCCTCCTGCTAACCAAGTGGCCTAAAACTTTCCCGAGCCAACACCGAAGGCACACTTGGCAGTGTTAAGTTTTAACCCGTACCTGTCGAGAGTAGAAAAGACATACTGGAGATGCTGGAGATGTGTGTTCGACTCCTTGCTCTTCCCCACCATATCATCAACGTAGAGCTCCATTGTTTAGCCAATGTCCTCTTTAAATATCTTCGTGACTAATCGCTGATAGGCGGCGCTAGCATTTTTCAATCCGAAAGGTATAGCCCTATAACAATATATCCCTCACGGAGTAATGAACGAAGTCTTCTCCTCATCAGGACCGTACATGGGGATCTGATGGTATCCCCTGTAAGCATCTAAGAAAGACATCCTGGAACTTTCAGCTGTGGAATCGACGAGTTGGTCAATCTTTGACAAGGGAAATGGATCTTTTGGGCAGGCTTTATTCAGGTCGGTGTAGTCTACACAGACCCTCTATTTCCTATTCTTCTTTTTGACAACAACCATATTAACCAACCATTCCAGGTATGAAACTTCCCTGATGGCCTCGGCCTCCAGGAGCGACCAACCTCTTCGATAACAGCTTCAACATGTTGAAATGCTGACCTCCTTGCCTTTTGTACCACGGGCTTTACCCCTGGATTAACATTCAACTTATGAGTCATTACCTCCGGAGAAATATCTGACATTTCTTGTGGAGTCTAGACAAATGTTTCAATGTTCTTCAAGAGCATCTCCATCAACTCCAAGTTTTCCTGAGAACTCAAGTTTGACCCAACCAAGAAGAACTTATCTTCTTTGGCAGAGCCAACTTGGAACTTTTCCAAAACCTCAACTGCCTTCTTCCGTGGATCACCACCAACATCATCAATGTTGGGAGTGTCCTCAGGCATTTTTGTCAATTGGACTTGTTCGGGAATAGTCTTAGACTTAAGAGCTGCGGTAAAACATCTCCGAGAAACATCTTGGTCCCCTCTGACCTCGATCACCTCCCCACCATATAGAAATTTTAGCACTTGGTGATAGGTGCAGGGGACCGCCTTCAGGGCATGGATCCACGACCTTCCCACTATATCATTGTAGGAAGAGGGGGAATCCACCACTGTGAACTCGACCTCTTGCTCCACTGGGCCCACACGTACAGGAATAACAACCCTGCCTAGAGACTAGACAAGGGCAGAGTTGAATCCTATCAGGGGGTATTCTGTCGGCTCTAAATCTTCTCCAGTCAATCCGAGCTTCTTAAATAAGCTCAAGAACATGACCTCCGTTGAGCTTCCAGTGTCAACCAAAATCCTCCTCACTTCTGAGTCAAACATGCTCAAAGTAATCACGAGGGCATCATTATGCGGCATCCGAACACCGGAGCACTCGTCTTCGCAAAAAGGGATTCCTTCTGCAACTTCTTTTCTCAGGTGCTTGCTCGGCTAGCTTGCAACACCCAAGATTTCTTGTCTTTGTGGGTATGGGGAGCAATTGATGGCGTTTTGGGGGCGTTGCTCCATATGGATAACATGGATGACTACTGGCCTAGGAACATTTCTACGCGGCTTGGCTCTCAACGGGGGCTGCACTTCCTCGGCATTTTTCTCCCGAACCATCTCATCCCTTTGCCTCCTATGCTCTCTCTCCTGGGGAGCTGCATCTCCAGTTCTTGTCTCGTCTATGAATTCTTTCAGATGACCCCTCCGCACTAATTCTTCCAAGTGCTGCCGTAATGATTGGCAGAATCTAGTGCGGTGCCCCATGTCTTGATGGTATGCATAATAATCCTTCGAATTCTTCTTGCCAGGAAAGTCTGGCAACTTCCCAGGCCACCTAAAATACGGCTTATTTTTGATCTGTGGGAGTATCCTGAAGATCGGCACCTTAAACACCATATTAACTGCTTCGAAGATAGACTTCTCCTCATCGAGGAATTTGGCACATTTTCCCCTGCTTTTATTTCCCCTTTGGCCTTGAAACTTTGCTTCCTTTTGCTCGGTCAGTTTAGTTTCATCCTCCACTTTGACATACTTCTCGATCCGACACATTAGGTCGGACATGTTGGCTGCGGGTTTTTTAGTCAAAGAAAGTCACAGTCTATCTTCTTTCCGCAAGCCCAACTTAAATGAAGTGACGGCTAACTGTTCCAAGCATTCCTCCACTTTGTTGTATAGCTCTAAGTACCTACAGGAGTAATCTCTCAAGGATTCCCCAAGCTTCTTCTTCATGGTAAGGAGAATGTCAGCGGTCTTTGGTTGTTTTGTGTTGGCCAAAAATCGAGTGACAAACTCCTCGGACAATTGTTGCCAACTTCGGATGCTCCCTGGGGGTAACTCATGAAACCACTGAAGTGCTGTATCCCCCAAACTAGAAGGGAATACTCTACACATTAGGTGGTCATTACCGCTCCATAACGTCATGACCTGCATATATTGGCAATAATGGACCAAAGGATCTGTCTTTCCATCATAAAGGTTAAGTCTTGGAGTTTGAAATTTCTCCGGAGGTTTTGTTTCATTAATTTCCTGAATGAATGGGGAGGTCGAAATCCTCCCTAAAGCTCTCATTGCTAACATGCGTGTGCTTTGCCCTGGACGTACCATTCTTCCATGTGCTCCCATTCTTCTACTTTCACCTTTCCCGCTTTTCTGTGTCTTGCGGTTGCTTCTCCCCCATCAAAAGAATCTTTATCATCCTCATGGTGCGTCTCCCAAGTCAAAGACTTCTTCTTATGCAAGCCCTTCTCACTATGCGCTTTAGGGAATGCGTCAATGTGAGGCCTCGCACCATGTTCCCCAACAGGCTTAGAAAGGCGCAAACCTCTCTTGGGAGTAATGATATCACGTCACGAATGAGAACGGACCTCATCTTGCTCATGAGTATCTCCTTTGTCTTCGTCAGTGGGAACCACGTAGAGGGCATCGAAGCTTTTGTCTGATTCTGAGTTTGAGTCGTCATGATCAGCTTCACCATGCTTAACGGGTTTCCCCTTTTCCTTGCTCAACTCTAAGAGAATCTCTTCTAACTCAGCTTGTTTTTCACTGGCTTTAACCAGTAATTCCTCCCATCATTTTACAACTTCCGGATCCTCCGTATTCTTTCTCCTTACACGCTCCAGACCCAGAGTCCGGATAACTAGTGCACTCTCTTTGGTCTTGGCTAGGGTGGAATCATCCCCAACTCGTGTAGAGTGGGGGAGAGTATTGTTACCTCCAGAAGTCATGGTAAAAATGATTGTCGAAAAACTGAATGAAGAAATGAAGAAAGATGCCAAGGATCAACAAGAAAGAGGCTAAACAACCTGCCCCACGATGGGTACCAAATGTTCGGCAGCAAATTTTACCGCCGAAACTGCTGACCATGCCAATCAGAAAGATTGCTGCAAACCTGCCGAACAAAGACAAAAGAGAGGTTACGGCCGGAGTGGGGGTCTCTGGCCGGAAAATCCTCCGATACTTAAGTCAGAAAATTACTTTCAAGAGAAGACTTTCTCAAAGAAAATGAGTAAAATATTCAGTTGGCAATAGTCAACTTACCCTGATTGTCAAGTGGAATGTTATATTTGTAGTCATGTAAATAATAAATAAAATTATACCTGTGATTTGACTGCATTCATGCTTCCGGGTACCTTTTTTCTTTACTTGCTTTAAATACCTTTCACTTTTCATTTAATGCCCTATACCTTTCATTAAATGTTTCTGGTAGTTAAATATGGCAATATAGCCGGAATACAATTGTCAAACTATCTATCTGTCACATCTATCAACTATTCGTAACGAGATGAACTAATTTAGTTCCCTTTATCGTGATAAATACATAGCCCAGTCATAACCAAGGTGCATTTATGGTTACATGCTCTTATTAATGCTGGAGGACCCACGCCTAACATTTATTAGCTGCCAATTGAACGGCCGAACAAACTAATTTTGAGATTCTCGACTGCCGCCACGTGGTAGCATGACATTCATTAATATTGGGAAGCCAAAGTAATATATGTCATCTCTATTTTCAACCACGTGTCAAATATGTATAATGCCCATAAGTGGTGCCACATATCAATTAGAAGTTGTTCAGTACGGGGCCACATGTCGTAGGTCTAAGTGTTCAGTGAATGATTGAAAATGTTCGGCTTCGGCCATATGTCATCCATCCATACTTGTTCGGCATCACACGTGTCTAGGTCTTATTTTACCCAACACCCACCAATTCAGAAGAGTCAACCTTTTTCTGGAAGATCCTTAAGCTAGAAAGTAGAAGCTTTCATTTGCTGCTTCACTCTTTTGTACAAAGTGTTTTTGTCGATGTTGGGGAGGAAGTATGACCAAGGGCAATCTGGTAATTTTAAAAATAGATGAAATAGCTGCTATAGTGTTGCTACAAAATAGCCGGCTAGTAGCCCGGGTTTCCAAATGGCACCTTAATCAAAATCAATTTAAGTAAATTAATAAATATTGTTAAATAACTTAATAAATGTTATTTGTCTGAACTAATAAATACTGATTAAATTATGACTGGTTCATCTGCTAACTTCAGCCCTTACAGTTCATTTTACACTGCAACCCCCTAGAATCCTTTGTTCGAAGTTCTTATGATATAAAGTGTAGCTGATGATTGATAGGACATGTATTTATAAATTGAACGGATTGTATGCAACTCTCAAAGTGTGGATATGAATAGATTGAATCGTAATTTATAACTATGAGTCATGGGGTGTGATTAAATCCAAAAGACGGAATCAATTTAGGGTTTAACCGTAGTCTGTGAGGGAGTGTTCTACTACTGGGTTAAACTATTATATTATTTTTTTTATTTTTTTATTTTTTAAGTGTTTCTCAAGTTTCAGCTCATACAACTAGATTTAATATGCCTTGCATTTTGCAGGGTATGCCCAACAATTTGAATCATTATTGGGCATGGCCATGATTTATCCTTTATGTTGCCGGACATAACTCTTTGTAGATCCAGTGATGAAGGAAAAGATAAATATATATGCAACTTCTTTGACTTGTAAAGAATTTTTTCGTTGATATACTTTTCAATATGAATGATGCGAGTTTCTTGCAGCAAGAAAATGTGTAAAAAAATAATAATAATGACTCATGTAATGTGTAACATATGTAAACAAACTAAAGACCTTAATACATATATAAATGAAATAACATAACTGCACACATATTTCCACGTTCAACTGCAACTACCATTTCATTCACCGCAACTACTTACTTTATTATCTGATAAGCTGAATTAACTTTAGTTTGGCGTCTTGGTTTGTGATTGTGAATAGATATTCTCTCCATTTTATTTTTTATTTTTTGTAACCAGAGGTGTCTCGACTTGTTTATGCGCACCTCGATTAATTTATAGAGACCTAAAATTAACGACTAGGTAAATTCTCCACTGGCCCTAAGGGGATTCGAACGAGTGACCACTGGAGAACAAACTCAAGATTTTACCAGTTGAATTAATTCTCATGGTTAAATAGATATTCTCTCCACATGAAGAGTTAGCTAGCATTTTTTTTCTCATTAATGACTACTGTAGGCACATAAATTATCAGAGATACGTGGCGTCATTCCAAGCATGGTATCCCAGCATCAACGTGCTCGGCGTCAGTTTAGTGATTCATTACTCATCTTAGCTAGACCCCACTATTAAGTATATAAGTGAATTGGTGTAATCATAACCATAAATGCAAAATAATAATAAATAAACTGAATTTATTACCCCTTTGTTAGTTTAATCAGTTCATTACCTAACAAGTGGTAGACAGATGTGACTGAAAATTTTCCAAGCCAAGCAATCACACACAATGCAAAAATAATAACACCAAAGAATAACGAGAAAACTCTCTCACAGGGAGAAAAACCTCTGTTATAAATCTCACTATCAATGGGTTACAAGACACTACTTGAATTCTCTACGAATTAGTTGCACAAATTCTTTCATTAATCTTGCTCAAATCACTCGACTAACCCTACAAGCGGGCTTTCTGCATTACATAGAACGTAAAAAAAAAAATAAAAAAAATAAAAGAAATTCTTTCTCTCAAAAAACTCTATGATATGTCCTTCAATTCCCTATTATACATTAAGCTTGGTGACCGACCCTAAATTGTGTTTCGGGGTTTTACCTCTCAAGTGCAAGAGGGCAGTCGTAATTTTAAAACTCAGTGAGTCCGAGGTCGAATTCGCAGGGAGCCTACGTTATTTAGTTTCTAGGATGTGAAAGGAATTCTAAAAACTAAAGGGAAGCAAGTTTGGAAATTTAAGTTTACTAAGTTCTAGGGTTCAGTAAAATTAAAAATAAATTCAATTTCAATTAATTAAGATTAAAATAAACAGGAAAATCTGAATTTCAAGAGGAATTAAGCTAGAAGGCGAAAAATTAAAATAAAATTAACAAAGCAATTTCTATTTCAAATTAAGCAATTATAACTAAAACTAAGTTGGATTTCAATTCAATAAGAATAAAGATCTTGATTCAACGTCAAGTCCAGGTAGTTCACTACTTTGCCTTGGGGTGTGTTTGTTTGAAAATTATTTAGAACATTGTAATCAGAGGTCAGTACCAGTGATCTCAAGCGGATGTGATTAAAGACCTTTGTTTCTTAGGGTTTTTCAATTAAACACCAAAAATTAATAAAAATCTGATTTTTAAGTCTATTCGAAAGTATTTGATAATTGGTTACGAAAATCCATACCAGTGATCTCACACGGATTTAGTTAAGGGTTTTCGTATTTGGGTGTTTTCGAAATAAAAAAAAATAATTTGTGAAAGGTAGATCCCTTCGCAAAAGGTTTCGCAACCTACGCAAAGGGACTACGAACACCCCAAGGCTTTTCGTGAACTACCATTTCTTGATTCGTTGAATCAAGATTAGGGTTTTACACTATAACTACTCTAAACATCACAAAGACAATAAACGAACATTCAATCATGCTATTTAGGAATTGAAATAAACGAAACATCATATTAAAGAGCGAAACAAAATATAACTTACAATGTAACTTGTGCGTAAAAGAAAAGATGAACTAATAACGCAAAGATGAAGAACAAAACTCCAAAAGCATCCATCAACAAAGCTTTAAAAACGTACAAATCACTCTCAAATTTAATTTAAATCTAATCTAACTCTCAATGTAGTTGTGGAATTTTCAAAGGAGGCATCCCCCTTCATGGCCGTGCAAATGGGTCCTTATAAAGATGCAAGGAAACCCTAAAAGAGGTGCTTTAATTCGTGGCTTTTGGATACACGGTGGTCCCAACCATCTGGTCTAGGAGTCGGGACCACAGAATGCTTTCTTTTCAATTCATATACACTGTGGTCCCGACCATTAGATGGACGGTCCTGACCCCCAAGTATCTTTTTTTTCTTGCTTTTCTTCCTCCTTTAGGTTGGGTCTTTGGGCTAGTCTTGGCCATCCAAGGCGAGGTTTGAACCATGACGTTTCCTTCGTTTTCTCAACCATTTCCATAGCTATAAACTTCGATATCCTTGCCCTTTTCTCTGCAAATAAAACAATAAAAGTATAAGTAATACGATAACACTAAAACTTCAATTTTAATTATTTAAATGCATGAATAAGTGTTGAGTTAGGGAGTTTGTAATTACACTTTTCAAGTGTAATCACTTGGGTGTATATATATATAAACTTACAAAATCTTATTTTAATTAGGACTTAAATATATAAACAAATTTCCTAAACGGAAACAGAATCTTCCAAATAATACATAGCTCGAACAATTAGTTTCCTTGCGACCAGGCTCCGAGGTCTACTGGAATCCATTCTAGAGTCAGAAATCAACATGGGCGAACCCTCACGCACCCTGTGATCTCCCAGCACCAATGTGGCGCAACCGTGCGCTCTCTACATGCTTCTTGCAACGTGTTTTAGAATTTTTTGTGTGTTTTCTAATCTGTGCAGTCCTTTTCTTCACTCCTAGTTGGACTTACATTATAATATTGTGATTGTGATTTTTTGGAATATTGCCAATTTGAAAAATCTTCAATTTAAGAAATATGCAAATCTTCTCCTCTCTTCAATTTAGAAAATATTTAAATTTACCATATTTAGTTTAAGATTTTGTATGAATTTTCCATTATAAAAACTTACAGTGACATCTGGACATTTGTCAAGCTTATATTTTTCTTATTACACTAATCTCTCCAACACGCATTTAATGATGAGTGAAAGGTATTAAATGTTGAATTAAAGGCAATAAATAAAATTAAACCGCCATATATCAATTGCCATATACTTTGACATATATATATATATATATATATAATATACAAAATCATGACATATCAATTACTTTTACATTTATTTATTTATTCTAACCTATTATAAATATAACACTTAGAACCAAAATTTAAGTATACTCACTATTATCAACTGTACACTTATTATTTCTCAGTTATTACCTCAAGTCTCATCTGACTTTATTATCGAAGGAATTTTGGTCACGAACCCTCCTCAGCCTTTTTCCTCGCTTTTTTTGTTCTGCAGACTTAATCTAAGCTCGTTCATTTGACATAAGCACAACCACTGCCACCGATTTATGTGATTAATTTTTTTTTTTTTGTTACCTATAATTATCATTGATGGTCATTTTCTCCAATTTTTTTATTTTTCATCTCTTGCAACTTACATCTAGCAACTTACATTTAGTACTCGAATACCGAAGTTTTAAAATTTGGTAAAGCGAACAAGTATTAATTTTTAAAGTTTAAAAATTTTGAACAACAAATTGTTCGAAATTAAAATTACTAAAATTTTATTTAAGATCAACTATGTTACAAAATAAATTAAATAGTTTAATTATAATACTCATCGAATATAATATATTAGAACACATTAAATACCAAATTTTAATAAGTAATTTTGCGGCTAAAAAAATTAAAAGGATGAGAGGAGATTTTTAGTAGAAGAATTTTTTTTTTTTTTTAAGATAAGTCTTATCAAATATTTCGTTTTAATCTCTAGATTTTTTAAGTCCGGCCCTGGGGAAAGTGAAGCATGCCTTAGGCATCCCCTTGGAACTAGAGTTATCATTTGGCCCACTGGATCGGACTCACTGTGCTTTGTGTAACTAATTTCCTGGATGATGCACAAAGATATCATGCAATGTTGCTTGGAAAGTTTATCAACTAGTCTTTACAAGGTTTGGAATCTGGATTAAGGCCCTTTATCGTGACTTTCTGTACTCTGGCATCGAACTAATGAACTCATCTGAATGGCTAAAACCTGGTCAAATACCAAGGCTACAAGGGCCCAAATCAAATGGCCTCCTCCTCCTCCTCCTCATGGATGGCTTAAACTTGTAGGGCCAGATTTACGATTTCGTTAAAGGAGGCACCAAGTATATATAGAAAAGAGGATAGCGAGTTACGTCGAAATTGTATATGGGAAATAATGTTACCTTTTAGAGATATATAAAATTGTTATTAAATAATAAACCAATAAATATTTTTCATAATTTAATAATTTAACTCATCATTTAGCAGAACCTGGGATTTAATAAGATATCCCCCTTATTAAAAAAATATAATTATTGTTAAGTTTAATTATTTATAAAATTTATTATATTCTATTTTTTAATGCTATACACAAAAGTATTCAATAGTTTAATGAAAGAATACATTTTATTTTACAAAAAATACTTGGGTTCGATTGTTGTACATTCCTTTTATACTAAAAAATCTTAAGTTAACCTTAATTTTTTAATAAAACCAAAATATCCTAATTTTGAATTAATTTTATTTTTTAATAAAACTAAAATACAAAGAATATTTTAGTAATTTCATGTCTAAAATCAATGAGTCACTTGCCCCTGCCTCTTCATAGGTCCGCCCATGGCTTAAAGGGAAAACCTTGCAGAGCTGGGCAGGGGCTATTTTGTGGGATCATTATGGTACATTTGTACAATTGTATGTATGTTTTCTTGTTTTGTAGGTATTTTGGATTCAAATTTTGCTAAGATCAGTTCCATTCGCAGAGCCATCAAATTTTCGCATTTGTTACCCAACAGCTGATCTAAATCTGATCTTTGAATCAAACCTGTCCAATGCATTTAAATGATGGGTTTCATCTTCCGCTAAGAAGCCATGGAAGGAACAGTTCAAGACAAATGCTATTCCCATTGAGGAGTTAAAACGGTCATCTCACATCAAAAAAATTTTAAGGTACTTTAATTTCTCATGTTTATAAAGCAACTTTTTACCCTGATTCTGAGGATCCCCTCTTTAACACACACATCTCGCCGGGTCAAAGTAAAAATGGGAAAAGACCAAAAAAAAAAAAAAGAACAACACAGAAGCGGTGTGAAGAGGAATAGAAATGGCATCCCGTCAACCTGACATCTTAGTTTGTCGTTGCAAACAGAGGGTGTTATTTTGCTGCCACACATTTGAACAAATTAATAAGCCACCACTGGACAGCTTTCAAATTCTTATGTCTTTTCGAAAAAGAGCATCTACCTACCGTTTGTCGTATACCGAAATTAACCAGAGAGAGGTTACAATTGACCTGAGTTGCCACTTAATATGTTACTCACCGGCCATTTGAACTCGACTAGGAAAACACTTCACAGTTTGAATTTAATTTATAATTTTAACGAGTTGAATTTAAATTTAATTTGTGACTCATTTAAAATTTGAAGTCATGTTTGAAAGAATTCAGTTTAATAAAATAATATATATTGTTCACTAGAATAATGTTAATTTTAATTGATCGAGTTATTTATAATTTGAATTTGAGTTTGGTTCATGGAAGAGCTCAGTTCACTAAAATAATTTATATTTTTTGTTTTTAGCCTTTTCCCATTTTTACTTTGACCCGGCGAGATGTGTGTGTTAAAGAGGAGATTCGGAGAATCGTGGTAAAAGTTTGGTGAGCCTTTATAAACATGAGAAGTAAAAGTAACTTGACAGAGTAACCGTCCGGGCATAGTACACCAAAACTCAGCTCAGCTTGATTCAAGCCCTCACAACTGCAAAGAGAGAGGCTATCCTATGCTTGAGCAAGAAGGCAACGTAACCATTTTTGAAGAAGAATCTAGAGCATAAAAGTGTTTACATAAGGACTTCAAAGCTCATGTTGGTTTGTATAGGCTTGGTGATATAATTTTTACTCAACTCTAATCTGATCACAACTCTCAACGGTCTCTTGATGGCGTGACTCCTTGGTGAAGTGAATTTACATAACCCAAGAAGTCGATGATAAAGTATCAAATTTCTCTGTGACATACTTTAATCATACAGAAAATTATTCTAAAAATAAGCAATACAATAGGTGCTTCTAACAGTACAATAAAATGAATCACAGGCGGAGATTTAAGTCAAGGTTTTGCCGATCTGGACTTGGGTTGGGATGTTTTTCCATCCGAAAGCTTTCTGGCCACACCCCATCCGCTGCTTCTTCTTCTTCTTCCTCTTCTTCAACAAGGAGGGGTGTTGTTGGGTTGGGAAGTTTCTCCATTCGAAAGCTTCCTGGCCATATCGCTTCTTCTTCTTCTTCTTCAACCATGAAGGGCCACCCCACTCTAAACCCTCCAGGGGCGTCGCTCAATCCAGCTACTAGAGCAGTCCCTTCTCTGTTTGGCTTGCGGACAAGAGAGTGAGGCTGGACACCCAGAGATCGACCCGGAGAGTTGATGGAACACCCCACGGCGGCAGTCATCATCAACCTCTGGGACTGGTGGTACCTTTTAATCGCTCCTCTCTCTCTCTTATGTGCATTCTGGTGACCACCCAAAGCTTGCGAGCTGTAGAATTTCCTCCTGCAGAAATTGCATGAGAAGACCTTGTGACATCTGGCTGGTTTTGACATAGAACTACCCTCCAAAGCATCGGAGGGTTCGCCCAGGCTAAAGCCTAGACTCAACCAGCCCCCCAGATCATTGCCGTCTGTTGCATCTACTCCATCATCGCCGTCTTGTGTTCTTGATTCATCCTCGCGATGGGTGAGTTTTGTTTCATTCCCTTCTTCCTCTTCGAAGACCATTGCCAACTCCCTCAAAGTAGGAATCTAAGTGATTGGGGAAGGTGTAGATGGGTTAAGCAAATGGAAGTCCCTGGCCTTAAATAATGATACATCATCAATCGTTGGATGTCTTGAGAAAAGGAAAAGGACGATATCAGTTGTTAAAGTCCTGTGTCCCATTTTTTGTTTGGTGTTCCTGTTGAGCACTAGCGGAAGCTCCAAATACTAAGTTGCACGGCCACAACCTACGTACCAAAGACAGAATTTACGAGCCAGGTTGCCAAATATTGAGTGCACATGGAGTTATATAAAATTGTAAAATTTAATATCTCGTATCTTATGCAATGAGTGGAGAATTTAAATTTATTATCTCATAATTCGTATTTGTAGAGATATGTAGAGTTTTGTAGTGTTTTATTTTAACTCTAAATGGATCGATTGTATCACCCCATGATACATCCATGTAGGCATTATTTGACCCAAAGTAGGACACTGATAAGTTTTAGTGTTAGGATAATTATATATATAAGATGCAAAAATGATTTCTTAATATGAAATGTTGAGATAACATCCAACTCTACTCTCTTAGTGTGGTTGAGATGAATTAAGTCTGTCACTACTATATATATGACACAGACTAATACTGATGGAATGTACAATTAATATCCCCCCTCTCTCTCTCCCTCCATATATCTTCTCTTGATTCTTTCTAGGGTCCCATCTTAATCTCTAGAGTTTTGATTCGTATGCTTTGTAGATACTTTGGTAGTATTCATGATAAAAAAAGTTCGTGAGACAAGTGAAAAAAATCTGAATCAAAAAGTCTTCCACATCAAAGGTATACCAAATAATCTTGTTCTTTATTTCTATAGTTTTTAACAATAGTATTAGAGCCATAAAATTTGTTTTCACTCTATATGTATAGATCTATTTTTAATTTGTTTAAAATTTAAGTCGTGTTGCCACGTATTTTATATTTTTTTAAAAAATAAAAAAAAATACCACAGTCAAGCACTGTGGCGTCGGCTTGTCATCCAAAATTTGGGGGCATTAAAGGAGTCGGAACTGCACTGAAACGTGGACTGAGTTTCAAGTCTTTTGTGCGGTGGGCTCCTGTGGGAGTCTTAGTCTTGTTTATGGTTAACTTGTGGATTGACCCACTGGCGGCATGTGATCTTTTTTATATTTTATTTACTTTAAAAAAAAAACCGAGAGACCTAGAATCTTAATGTTTAATAATAATATTAATTAGCTTTGGTGGCATGCATGCACTTGTGGCAAATAGTGCTGGACAAAACGCCGACGTGGACGTTGGGTCTTGGCAGATACAATCTTTCTGAGTGTGGATTAATTGTCACATTAAAATATAAGGGCACAAATCTGATCCAGGGCTTGTGTATGTATCTAATTACTTTTTATATTGTGCATATATCTGATTACTTTTTATAATAAGGTATGTACTCTTGTAAAGGGTTGCTGGACACATCATGTATGTGGGCATCGAATTGTGATGCAATTTTTTTTACGCCAATTGTTTTAAATAAAAAAAAAAAAATTGAATTGCTGAATGTGAGGTGGGATTTGATCCTACGTCCATTTAACGGAGAACCTTAATCTTGTACCTTCGACCGACTTCGCCAGGACGGGTCAATTGTTGGTTCGTCCCACATAAAATATATATGTTCTAATT
Source organism: Vitellaria paradoxa (assembly GCA_019916065.1). Lineage (NCBI taxonomy): Eukaryota > Viridiplantae > Streptophyta > Magnoliopsida > Ericales > Sapotaceae > Vitellaria > Vitellaria paradoxa. The sequence goes on along the minus strand of CM034233.1, from coordinate 71,799,672 downwards.
ACCAAAAAAAAAATATATATATATATATATATGTATATGTTCTGTACATATTCACATGGCAGGTGCCTATAATTCAAATCGTGGGTTCAATTTTTTTTTGAAATTTTTTCACTATGTTAAATAAAAATAAAAAAATTATGATTTTCTAATTTTTTTTAACAATAATGAAAGTTTAAAATTTGATCCTCTCTTACTTATTTAAAAGTTTTTGTGCTATTGGGTTTCATGTCAAGACGTGTTCAAGGTATTTATGTGATGAGAATATATTCTAATAATTCATGGATAATTAATTTATTTTATTATATTCTAATAGTTCATGGATAATTAATTTGTTTAATTTTTATATATAATTGTATGAATGAATATTTAGTGTTTCATCCCATTGTGCCACATGGGCACGTGTTCTGACACCTTAGGAATTTTTTTTGGACCATATACTTGCTCTTTTGAATGTGAGCTTTGGAATCTCCATTTAATATAACCTATGTAAGTTGTGTATGAAATTAAATGGAGGGAAATATCAGTAATTTTTATGATACTAATGAATTTTATTTTTGTTATTTATTTTATGTTTTAAAATAATTCTTAGAATATAAAAGAGGTGCGACATCCCTATTTCTTTATGTTCATTAGTGTAATGTAGTAGGTTTTATTTTTTTATGGCAATGTAAAAAGGATGTAATTTTTTATTTTTTTTTGGAAGCCTTGCAAAGGATGTGCTTCGCATTAAATTTTTGTATACTTTGAATTATTTTAGCATGAGCATTAATTATATCAATAAAGTCTTATGGGACTCACTTATTTTTAATATATATAACATACATGTGTTGTATAAACCTTGTGGAGAGTGAAGTTGTTCCCAAGTTTTATTTTAAAAATTAATTAGATACTTTATTTTAATTTATATTATAGGAGATGATTACTAGCACCAAAAATGCAAAATTTTCAATTTTACAATGTGGAAAAGAATTTTTTGTAGTCTAATTAATTTTAAAATAAATAACAATAATAGATATGTGCGTAATTAAAATTCCTTGCGCATTGTATGTAGTGAAATGACCTTAAAAAACATTATTATTGAATTTAATAAAAGAGAGAAACTCGATGGCAATAACTATGATATCTGGCATAGGAAGGTTCAATACCTTTTTAATAAGCAAGAGTTGCTCAACCATTTAACCAACAACATGGTTGCACCTGCTAAAGGTACAACTGCCCAGCATCGCCATAACCAACAGACTTATGAAACTTGGTTCAAAAGAGATAGAAGTGCACGTCTTACCTTTTTAAGCTGCATGCATGATGATCTCATTGGAGAGTTTAAGAAATTTTCCACTGCCAAGGAAATGTGGGATCCATTGCGCCTAAAATATGGCGGTACCACGACCACTAAGCCACGTGCCTTAACCTTGAGGTTTAACCAATATATCATGGACCCCAAACACACTATGGCAGAGCATCTTAGGATGATGTCGTCTACCATGATTAGAAAAATGAAGGCTGTTGGCAATGATCTCATTGAAGAGCAACAGATTTTGGCTGTTCTCAGATCTTTACCTGAAAATCTATGGAGTTGGTGAAACTTGTACTTACACAAAATGAGAACATCAAAACTTTCGATGATGTCCCACATCACCTTGAGCTTGAAGCGAAGTGCAGGAATGTGAACCATAGTACGTCACCTATCGCTTAAGTTAGACAATGTAAGAGGAAAAGGCTCCAATGCAAAAGATAACAAAAATGAGCTAGACAAAGCAAACTTCAAAATCTTGCACCTCAAGTTGGCAAGGGAACTAAGCGTTGTAAAGGTAAGCATGGTGGAAAGAAAGACAAGTCCAAGCTTAAATGCTGTAATTGTGGTCGCAAGGGTCACTTTGCTTCTGAGTGCAATGAGCTGAAGAAGATAAACCTTGGCACTAGCTCTTTCAATCTTGTTTGCTCATATGTTTATATAGCTCATTTTCTCCTTGGTTCAATTATAGACATAGGAGCAACCAAACATGTAACCAAGGATTGAGCTAGTTATATAGATTATCATCAGATCCCAGCGGGTAGATATTCAATTATAATGGGTAATGGAAAGTAAGAAGATGTCCTCGGAGTTGGCACCTACTAGCTCAAGATGCGCAATGGGCCTACTTTGCTCTTGCATAATGTGCTTTATGCACCCACTGTAATTAATCTACTTTTAGTTTTAGCATTATTGAACTTAGGTTTTCCTTTTCATTTTGAAGGCAGTGGTTTGTCCATTTATCTTGATAAGACACTTTATGGTCATGGTAGTTTAAAAGATGAACTTTTTACATTGGATTTGGATTTGGATTTTTGTAATAATTTAACTTTTATTATATCTTCTCTTTCTAATATTGTATCTAATTCTGTCAAATGGCATGCTAGACTTGGGCATGTAAGACAAGAAAGGATGGTAAGATTAGCTAGAGAAAAGGCTTTTGGGCTCTCTTACTAAAGTAAGCCAACCTGCTTGTGAACCTTGTTTGGTTGGAAAGTCACCTAGAAAACCTTTTGGTAAGCCTGCTAGGGCCATTCATCCTTTAGAGCCAGTCCATTCAAATATTTGTGAATCAATGAATGTTAAGGCACGACATGACACATCTTATTTTATTACCTTCATAGATGATTTCTCACATTTTGGCTCAATATATCTATTAGCTCACCATTCCAAAGCTTTAGATTGTTGTTTCAAATGCTTTATAACTGAGGTTGAGTATCAGAAAGAAATAAACTTAAAAGTCATTGATGCTGATAAGGGCCGAGAATATCTTTCTGATCAGTTCAAAGGATTATGTGAGGAAAAAAGGATACGTAAACAATTAACAATTCTAGGCACTCTGCAACAAAATGGTGTTGTAAAAAGACGAAATTGTATTCTTTTGGATATGGTTAGGTCAAAGATGGTACTAGCAAATCTCCTGATAAATTTTTAGGGAGATGTTATTTTGATTGCTGCCTACATACTTAATCGAGTGCCTTCAAAAATAGTTCCCTTCACTCCATATGAATTATGGAATAACAAAAAGCCTAATCTAGAAAGCTTACGTCCATAGGGTTCTGTAGGTTATGTTCACAATACTTCCCATAAGTATAGGAAGTTGGGCCTAAGAGCTAATAGGTGTGTCTTCTTTAGATACTCTAAACACTCAAAAGGTTATGTTATGTACGGTGAACACCCAGATGGAGCAATGACTGAAATAGAGTCACGCAATGTGGATTTTCTTGAAAATGATTTTCCAAGTATTAGTGAAGTTAAAGGAAATCTTGAACTCTATGAGTTGAAAGAACTACAAGGAGATGTACTTTTATCTTATAGGCAAGATGAGGCATTACAACCTCATCCTATGTTTGCTAGAAGTAGTGGGAGCATTTCCTTACCTAGTGGAACAAGTGGGTTCTGAAGGTCAAGCGCAAGGCAGATGGGTCAATTGATAAATACAAGGCCCAACTCACAGCGAAAGGGTATACCTAAAAGGAGGGCTTAGATTATGAGGAGACACTCTCACTTGTGGTGAGATTTACTTCCATTCACTTCATTCTAACTATTGTCGCACATTTAGATTTGGAATTATTCCAAATGAATGTGAAGACAATATTTCACTATGGAGAACTGGACGGGAAAATATTTATGGATCAACCAATAGGATTTTGGGTTGAAGGACAGGAGCACAATGTTTGTTGCTTAAAGTGATCTATCTAGAGCCTGAAACAATCGTCTAGAGAATGGTACATTCGATTTTATCAAGCCACTCTCTCTGTGGGATTTATGATAATTGAAGAGGACCATTGTGTGTATGTTAAGAGAGAAAGAGATAAGTTTCTTATTCTCGCACTTCATGTGGATTACATTTTGTTAGCTAGAAATGACATGGAGATGATTATTGCCACTCAAAAGTGGTTGTCCTACACGTTACATGGGTCAGGCAGATTATGTGTTTGGAGTTCAGATCTCCAGAGATCGCTTCAAGAAACTTCTTAGTGTGTCCTAGGAGACTTACATAAAGAAGATTTTAGAACGATTTCGTATACACTATTCAAAACCTATAGACACTCTAATGGAGAAGGGTCAAACTCTTGGCATTGATCAATGGCTTAGAACAGAAGAAGAAATGAAGAAAATGGCTAATGTTCCACATGCCGGCGCAGTAGGTAGTTTGATGTATGCTATGATATGTACTTGACCTAACATATGTTTTGCAATTGGTATGGTTAGCTGATACCAAAGTGATCCTGGAACTGCCTATTGGGTTGCAGTTAAAAGGATATATAAATATTTGCGAGGGGCTGCAGACTTCGCTTTATGCTATCAAGGTGGCAATATGAGATTAACTGGGTATAGTGATGTAGACAGATCTGCTGATAGAGATGAGCGCAAATCCACATTGGATTATGCTTTCATACTTGGAAGATGAAAAATTTCATGATGTAGTAAGAAACAACAATGTGTTTCTATATCCACTATGGAGTCAGAGTATGTCGCTTACACTGCTACTATACAAGAGGGTTTGTGGTTGAGGAGATTCTTGTAAAACTTGAGCATTACAAGGCACTTAGGCAAGGCTGTTGTGATTCATTATGATAACACAATCGCCATAACTTTTGCAAAACATCTAAAGTACTATGGTGGATTCAAGCACTTTAATACTCGTTACCATTTCATTAGAGACATTGTTACGTAAGGTCAAATTGTCCTAAAGTATGTCCCCACCATTGACATGGTTACTGGTCCCATAACTAAACCCATACCAAGAGATATCTTCCGCAAACATGTTATGGTCTTAGATTTACGTAGGATTTGACATTGTTATATGATGGACATTTTTATATTATGCATTAATAAAATATGTTTTGGGTTGTAAATTATTTTGTTTAATTTGTACATGTCTAGTTATATAAGTTAAATCACTAGGTTTTGGTCAACCCACTCACACGGGTGATTGCCCTAGCGCTTGAATAGTTAGCTGGATAAGACATAGATGATCACACTATGAAGTAGTGATCTCCATAGTGCTTCAAAAGCGACAAGGATTAAGTTATCATAAATCGCCTTAGCATTGGGCTAAGATGAGACTATATTAGTTAAACATGGAGTACATTTACGTTTCCATGAAACCTAAGAATAGCCAAATGTGAGACTCATGAGAAAGCACTAATGAGTGACTATCTTAAGAGGCTCAAGTTAGGTGCTATAAGAAGCGACTAAACTAACATTCGCATGGTGTTAGAGTATGACTAACCCTAAGTGGGAGCTCCACCATAGCATTTACATTATATTGTATGTGATATTAGATGACTGTGAAAAGGAGTGACGAAATAAATCCCTTCTTTGTCACTATGTGAGACTTCTGGACTATAAGTTCCATCTTATACCTTTGGGGACTTAAAGTTATGTTTTGAAGTTGAGACTTGATGTTGCTACTTTAGTATGTTATCCAAGGGTCATAAATCATACAGTTCAACGAAGCATGTCTAGGAAAGTAGTCAAGTTTAAATGGACGAACATAACGTCTAAGGAAAGGTCATTTGATACCACACTAATATTTTGTGACTTATAGCTCGGGCAATTTACAAGTTTTCGAGCCGAGTTTTTCTAGACTCGAACTCGAGCTTGAATCTAAACAAGCCATAAATCAAGCTCAGTTCGACCTCATTTTATTCACGAACCGAACTCGACGCTCGAGCTACGCTTTTTTCGAGCCAAGTTCGAATAACTCTCAAATAGCTCGATTCATTTTCACCACGATGAGCGATTATGTCATTATTAGTTTTTTGATATAATCATGAGTGCAAATGTAACATGAGGTCTACCATGACTTTGTACATGTTACAAGAGGGATTAGAGGTGCTAGATTTAGTGTGATTAGATGACTTGGGTAATAAAACGAGAGACCTAGAGTTGTAGTGTTATATTTGTCAAATGATAACTTAATATAATATTCCTTATTTTGACTTTCTCATTTTTTGGTCACACGATCCGTTACCCGTATGAAAAGATAAACAAGATGAGTGAATTTTGGATGAGAAATGTCACATCACCTATATGTCCGAGTGGGAGATGTTGTATGGCCTCGTAGTACGTCCACATAGGCATTATTGACCCAACGTAAGACACTAGATAAGTTTTAGTGTTAGGATAATTTTATATATAAAAGATAAAGATGATCTCTCAATATGAGCAGTTGAGATAACATAACTCTAACCTTAGTGGTTGAGATAAATTAGGCCTCTCATTATTATATATATGACATAAACTATTACTAATGGAATGTACAATCAATATCCCTCTCTCTCTCTCTCTCTCTCTCTCTCTCCATATATTCTATCTTGATTTTTTATAAGATACGATCTTAGTCTCTAACGTTTTGATTCATGTGCTTTGTACTCTAATAGTTTTCATTTTGTAGATACTCTAATAGTATTCTATCAGAGCGAGAAAAGATTCATTTGTAGATCTATGCTTGTGACAAAGGAGCTTGTAAGACAAATAAAAGATCTTGAATCAAAAAGTTTTCTGCATCAACAGTATACCGAATAATCTTATTCTTTATTTCTATATTTTCCAACACCAAGAAACCTGCCAACTATGCATCCAAGAGTGGGAGAAACTGAGGGTGTTGTAAAAATTAAAGATGATAATTTCAAAAGAGTAAAACAATTCAAAAAAGGAACTGAATCTTCTGGGGTCGGGGAGAAGCTCGCAGCCGCTACCCATGGGTGCGCACTGGGTGAAGCCTGCCCCGTGGCCCTAACCGGCAAAGAACCATGAGAAGGTAAACCAGCTTAGGCAAGCCCTGGCTGACCAGCTCAGCCGAGAAGGCTATTAGATGGCCCTTCACAATTAGAGGAATGACTGCTCCCAAGAAGAGTCGAACCCGGGACCTATTGGTCCTAGGCTCTTCAGCCCGCCATCCGAACTAACTCGACTACCCATTTCGGGGCAAAAAAAAACAGGAACTGAATCTTAGTTGTATATATCTTGGCTGTTTAAGATTTTTTTTTTTTTAAGTTCTTTTATTAATTAACAGACAAATTCCGGAAATTCTAGTTCTTGTATAATAAATACTTAGGAATACCTTATCCCAACACATGAAAAAGCGTCCCCCCCCCCCCCCTCCCTTTCCCAAAGATTACTATAATGTGTTAATAATGTTGTTGCAGTTATAGTGATTAGAATTAGATAGATACCCAGAAGACAAAACAGACTCAATAATTCCAACTTGGAATACGAGCAGCAGTTGTTTGTACCACACCTTGAACTGTTGGTCATGTCAAGGCTGGGGGTTAGCTTCTCTATTCTCTCAGACAAAATCCAAGGACATTATCATCTCAGCAACATGATTTTCTTAGTGCGAGTGGGGGCTAACAGAAGAAGGTATAAGCAATCCAGAAAGGCCAAAACTTGTCAAATCCAACTTTTTTAATTTTGTCTACCATATAAGGGTTATGTCATATGTTCCATTGTGTTTGCCCTTGTCTTTTTCGCTGGAGGCTTGGAATTAGACATATGAGTGGGGCCTCTACCTAGTCGGCTTCCGCTTTGGGTTACCGAATAACTATGAAATCATGATTTTTTTTTCTAGTATTGACTTTTGATCAGGCAGAAATAGAGCACTGAAGCAAGGAGAATGGCCTTTAATGTCGACACTGAAAAAAGAAGGGTGAGTGGTGTCAAGACTGAGAGTGAGAAAAAAGCGATATCATCTACTGTTGGCGAGAGAAAAATTGTGGCCTATGTGAAACAGAAAGGTTAAGAGAGAAGAAATTTGAAATATTAGAATTAAAAATAATTTTATAAAAAAATTAAAATATCAAGGGTATTTTGGTGTTTTCACCTAAAAATTGGAGGCAAGTGATCCCTTCCCTCAACATCAATCTGCCCCTGACCATGCTTAGAATATGAGTTGCACAGAGACAACAAAATAAAAATTATAAAAAAAAAAGTGCAAAGAAAATAGAATTATTAGTTTGCATAATATTTTTATAGTTAAACCCAGAAAAAAATTAAAGACATGTTTTGTTTCACCTTTTTTTTTTTTCCCCTTGTTTTCGTTTTCTTCTTTTTCAAAAATTTAAAACAAGTGAAAAATATGTTTGTTTCATGTAGTGTTTATTGACAAGAGTGCTTGATAAAAAAATATATATATATCATTTTTCACATAAAATATAAAATATATTTCAAATTAAATATACTTTAAAATTTGAGATAAATATTTAATCATTTTCTTCTTGTTTTTCTAACCCAATTACAAATTAAAATAAACTTAAAATTTTCACTTTATTTAATTTTTCTGATTTTTTTCCATCAAAAATTCATATTACAAACACAACTAAGAAAATTATTGATACAACAAATGAACTGACCCAATTCACTCATTCACTCATCTGGCTATGCAGTATATTGATCATCACCTCTTGGATGTTGTGTACATAATATAGCATTGATCTTGACCCTTGGCTGGAAAGAGAGAGAAAAAGAGAGAGAGATCCACCGGGTGTGTTCGGAACGAAAATTGGTGGAAGGGAAAGAAGCGAAAGAAAGGACAGGCAAGACAAATAAACGAAACAAAAACAAAAAGTTCAACTTGATTATTTTTGGTATGGTTAGGTAAATGAGAAAAAAATGATTAAATATTCATTAAAAATATTTTTTTATTTAATTAATCATAAAAAGAATAAATGTAAGAAATGTAAAGTAATTTTATTTTTCTTTCTTTTTCCTTTTCCTTCAACTAATTTAAACTTCAAACACACTTTTGGAGGATTTCATAAGGCAAAAGAAAATGGTAGAAAAAAATGAAGGGAAAAAAAATAAAGAATATATAAAATCTCAAATGCATGATTTTATTTAAGTAAATTAAAACAATATTTAAAAAATAAAGGCATATCAATAAATTAAATTTCTAATTTAATTATTTTAAATATCTCAAATTTTATGATTTTTCTTTCCATTTCACATCACAAACCAAACATGAAAATTGATTTTTAATCCCAATTTTTCCCCTTTCCCTCGAGAAATCATTGCTCCAAACATAACCTTAGCACCCAACATGGCGCACCTACCACTCTAGGGCCCTGCTAAGGAATGAAAAGTTTTTTTATTTTTTGACTTTTTATAAAATGACCAAAATATCCTCTTACATTAAAGCTTCTCTCAAATGAATAAAGGCAAATATGTAAAATAAACATAAAAAGTTAGCCTTACTTGTATGCCCAAAAAAATAAATAAATAAAGAGCTAACTAATTAACATCTTGCACTGAAAAGATAAAATAAAATAAAAAAGTGAAATGCTACGCTTATATCATAAGCTTACACTCTTGTTTACGTCCGGCAAAAAACAAAGACGTTTTGGCCCTTAAAAAAAGAAAAAAAAAATTCAAAACAAAGAAAGAGAGAGACACTCTAGAAAGAGAATCGGAGTCGATGCCGATCAAAATAGCAATTGTGATTTCTACATCATCATTTAGCGGTATCGGAGGAGGTGGTGCTACTATCCTTTGCTTGCACCGATTGAATCTCTACAACCGCTTTCATTTTCTCTCTCTACGTCGCCTGTTATCCTCGCCTCAGCCCAATTCTCACATTATAATGAGCTTCTTGACCAATGAAGAGGCTTTCGCCAAACTCAATTGTCTCAGACGATGACTTTTCTTTGGCTAAGGTCGAAAATGCATGATCAAGTAAGCAAGACCTTTCAAAAGAAGTTTTCCAAGCATAGCAATAAGACAGAGGGTCAAACTACCACCCTTGCCCCCTTAGAGAAAAGTCATCGACTGAGAGTTGACCAGAGAAAAGTCACCGTCTGGGACAATTAACTTATCGGTGATGGTGGATGAGGCAGGTTGAATTGAATCAGTGACACCACAAATGAATACAAGCCTCAAATGGTGATGATTAGGCTTGGCGAAAGCCTCTTCATTGGTCAAGAAGCTCATTCTAATGTAAGAATCAGGCCAAGGCGAGAATGATGGGTGACTTAGAGAGAGAAAATGGTAACGATAGCAAAGATTTAACCTATGCGAGCAGAGATTAGTAGCACCACCTTCTCCGGCACCGCTAAATGATGATGCAAAAGTCACAGCTGCTACTTCAATTGGTAACAATTTCGTTTATCTTTTTAAGGGCCAAAACGTCGTTGTTTTTGGCCGGTTGTAAACAAGGGTAAGCTTATGGTGTAAGCATAGTATTTCGCAAAAAAGGGGAAAAAATGCTTTTTCTTCCCAAACCACACCTAAAACTTTCTTAATTCCATCCAAGACATTGTCGCACAGGTGGACAAAATACCCAGTGACTAGGATTTCAACTTTAAGGTACCGTTTGAAGTGGTAACCCCCCCTCCCAAAAAAAGATAAAATATAATTTTAAATAAATTTTGGTGTTTGATTTTTTTTTTTCCAAACTACATTTTTTTAAGATGAACATTGATAAACCATTAAAACGATTTTCTCAAATTTGTTCTAATAGATTCAAAATAACTCCGATCAATGCCTCGTTTGCTGAGCTATTTAAATGATTGAGAGCATTCAATCGTGGGAACGGAATAAAGCAAACCATTCAAACAGTTTTGTAAGCCCATACCACAATAGTACTCATTCAAAAGTTTTAGACTCAAGAAACATAATTGCTAAAAAAAAATTTCGCACTCGTTTAATTTTTTTTTTTTTAGCAAAATATTGAATTTTTTTAAAACTAGTAAAAGTGAGAATGTGTAAAAATGTAATAGAGAATTTTAATAATTTTTTGAAGTTGTTGGAGTTTTATTTTGTTTTATTGTGTTTTTTGACACAATAAACGATGCCTAAAAGAGGGCCCGGTCTATTTACACAGTCTCGACGCAAGCTGTACTCAAACAATCCGAATACAATTTAATTACTGAATTATTTTTTCGCTTGTATAAAGTGTATAAGAAACACTTCATATGACAATGTAAATGCTGGCACCGTACCAATAGGAAAAAGAAATGGTAGAGTTCATATTGTAGTGACAAGCGATGCTACTTTTACACCATGAAATTGGTAATTTTATGGAGTCGGTAAACCTGCGATGCAAGCTTGCTGTTCCGCCCTCCCCACCATTGGATTAGCACACCATTGTTACCTGATCACTGACACAACGTGGGGAGGGAGAACCGCGGGGCGGTTCGGCACAACCCCCACAACCCCAACAAAAAAATAAAATAAAAAAAAAACCAAAAAAGAAAAAAACACAATTTTTACATTTTTACCTATCTTTTCAAGAAAGGTAGGGTCTGTGAATTATGGCAATAATGTTGATGGAAAGTACACAAATCGGTGGGGCACACTATTGTCGTTTTATTTCTAAGCAAGAAAATTCATGTGGGTTGAATTCATGTAGTGGGCTACGGCCAGCTAGCGTAGGAGGGTTGCAATTAGAACCACTTTTTCCAGAAATCTCCTTCTAAAACTCAAGGGGATAGCAGACCCCAAATGTGTCCCACGAAGTCTTGGTTTCGTTACCCTCCCATCCCACCCCACAGCCCACCAATAATGTTCTCTGTGTGTGTGTGTGTCTCTCTCCCCCCCCCCCCAATAGTGGTCTCTCACCATAAAGGTTCTTGGCTAACGATGCTACTATTGACTAAATAATTGAGGTATTGGATTGATGACTCAAAAACTTCCAACACTAGAAATGTCTCATCAGTTAGCTCCTTAAGAGATTGGGATCCTACAACTCAAGCTTAGGATTATTTTAGACGCCAAATATTACATACTCTGAGAAATATTTCAAGAATCATAATATCTCTAATTATTGTGACCTTACAATAGGCAAGTTCACATCACAAAGACCAACCACGTTCAGCAGTCTTGCACAATTAAAAGTTACTTCAGCTAACAAGAGAATAGTCCAAGACTCAGTTCAGCGGACAACAAAAATGGAACAGCTCTGTTACCAAAAGTCCTGGCTTTATTGCACAGTTAACAAATGACCCACATTATGTTGCAGTACGTGTCAAAAAAACAGAAGATAGGATGGAAGGACTCGCTGGTGTGGGGCGAAGTGTGTGTCGTGATCCTATCATGCATATGTGATGAAGAAAATAGAGCACGTGAACAGGAATTAAGACCATTGGCTTAGACCATGATGTGTCCTGTCTCACAATAGGACAGGAAACTACAATACCCAAAGATCACAGTACCTGGAGCTACAAGTACATCCAGATGTTTTGATTAACCAGAACAATAAGACACATTCTGATATCCAAGGCTTCGCGGCCTACTGCCGAGTCTACAATAAAGAATGCCACCAAACCCTTTCAAAATGGAACGCACAAGCATAAATCTAACTTTTTCTGCTTCATCCGTAGGCTAGCAACAGAGGACGGTACTTGTGTCATGTTTAATACTCACACCAACGCATCTCAAGAATCCAAGAATCATTTTCCTAATGGATATGTGGTTAAGATTTGGTTGAGCATATTCACTCCAAATATGAAATTACTTGCATAAGAACCAATTCATCTTAGGCATATAAGCATACCCCACAAATGCGCAGTACAGTTCGATTTGATTGAAATGTTGACCTCAATATAAATCAACATCATACAAACAAATCCCACCATCCTCCAAAACAGTGTGTGCACACTTGTGGTGGATAAATAATCCACTACAAATATAGTCTGGACCGCAAAATTCTGCAGGCCAAAATAGAGTTATTAAGGTGTTGATAATTCATAATAGTTAAATCTAAAACACAAACAGCTTAAAATCCAACTCCACTAGTGGACCACTTTCTATTTGGTACAAGGTTCTGGAGCAAATGCAAAACCCACTTTCAAACAATAAGCAAGAGCACAAGTTTTATCTGAAAGCATAAATAAGCTTTTACATAAAAATTTAAAAAAAAATATGCAACTAAACAAAGGCTGTAAAATTTTCACCTCAAACAATAAGTGCCAAGATTTTATTCTAAACAGAAAAAGAATAAACTCACAACCTCCCACTCCGGGTAAGAAGTTCCCATATTAAATACATCTAGCCCTCAAAGCAAGTAGCAGTGGCCTTGGTGATCAAACTAGTAAATTTAAGTACCTATAGCAAATAAGAGGATCAATTTTGATTAACAATAGAGTTTCATTCCAAATGCTAAAACATAAAAAAATCAATCCTATGCCACTCACATGCAAGCTATTGTACCAAAAAGGGAGTAGGTTATATATGTGGGATAATGATACCAAGATGCAAACAAGGAAAAAGGCAACCCAAAACTTTTGCACCTGGAGCTCTTATCTAAACAAATTTTGGTGAAAAATATGTACTTCTATTTGGTTAGCAGCAACTGGCATTATTTTATTTTATCATTTTATAATGTGTGAGGAGCTGACATTTTCATAATTTCCAGGCTTGCTTGATATGGATGCAATAATGGTCTATCGTTTGTGGTGTGAAACAAGTTATAGACATTTGGCTCTTGTATATAATGTATATTAGGAGTAGAATAATCTTAGTACTCAAAGGTTCTTGATTTTTTATTTTAGAGCCTTAGCTTTTGTAGAACTATCAGAAACATCCTCTCTAGTTATTAGGATAAATCTGGATATGTTGCCCAACCCCAGACCCTACATAAATGAGAGCCTCGTGCACTAGACCACTCTTTAACTTTTGTAGAACTAGGAGAAGCCTACAAACATAAATGTAATATTTCTATTTCAAGCAGTTGATCTTAAAAACTACTAAGAACCATTGGAAATTTTACGTGGTGCTATACAGCCTTGCAATAGTAATTCCCAAGGGAATATAGGCAAAATTACTAAAAATTATTCTTCTCTTTCATCTTTACATATGAACATTAAAAAAACTACTCAAAGAAATTTTTTTTTTTTTTGGGGGATAAAAAAATGTAAATTAGTATTGAAAACTCTGTCAAGAAGATGCAACCTGTGTGCAAAAGCTATATGGTGAGTATAACTCCCAGATCATCACATTCTCTATTAAAAAAAAAATTGTTTAGGCTCAGCTCTTTCCCCCCTGCTAACCAACTATACATAATAGAAAAAAAGACATTCTTTGCTCTATCATCGAAGATTCTACGTCCCAGAATCTATCTTTTGTTACTCTCCCTCCATGTAATTCACAAAATGCAGGCAAGAATTATTCTTCAATTCTTCCTCCACCTATTGACTTTAGCTCCTCACCATGATTGCAACACCTGTCCCACCTTTCTCAGTAATACTAAATGGGTCCCAAAGCATGTCAAAACCAACTCCCAAATCTCCTTAACCTATGAGCAATGCACAAATAGATGGTTAATTGATTCCTTTTCTTTTTTGCACAAACATCATCTATTCACCAAAGAAAATCCTCTCCATTTAAGATTGTCAATAATCATAATCTTACCATGAATCACACACCATACAAAAAAAGCCACATTTGAAAGAGCCCCTAATTAGCAGATGCTCTTCCAGGGAAAATTATCCCTTTTGTCACCTTCCAAAATATGGTAAAAAGATTTCACAACAAAATCCCCAAGCTTGGAGGCCTTCCGCTTTAGCGTGTCCTCCCCATTTACAAAATTGAAGGCGTGTAAGCGCGTGATCATCCTGGCAAAGCTATTGGTTTCCCAATCAGTGATCATCCTGGCAAAGCTATTGGTTTCCCAATCAAAATTGTTTCTTTGGAAAACCACATTCCAAATTCCCACCCCTTCATGCCTGTGATAGAAATCTATGATTACTCCTCTATTCATTGCAATTTCATAAATTTCGAGAAAATCTTCTCTGAGGAATCTATCTCCTAACCATGGATCATCCCAAAAACTGATACACAAAAGGATTACAGACAAAGAGTAATAACTATTGATTATAAGTAGATCAACCAGTGTCGAAAAAGCAACAAAAGGATTAGAAAATATGTCAGAGATTCAGCCTTGCAAACTTCTTAAACAACATAGACGGTGCATTTTCTGGTGCATATCCACTGTTAGATTCTTTGTGTTGAAAAAAGCAAAACAGGGTGGATTCCTATATGGTTTTACAGTTGGGAGTTCTAATTCCTCTACGGTGGTAAAATCATATCTCCCGTTTGTGGATGACTCAATTGTGTTTTTCGAGGTGGGCCTATTACAAATGGAACAGCTCAGGTGGATTCTATTATGTTTTGGGATCATCTTTAGTCTACACATCAACATGGGGAAAAGAAAATTGAAACTAGTGAGGGAGGTTTAAGAAATAAATAGTTTGTGCACAATTTTGGGATATAAACGAGGCTCTCTTCCAATACCCTATTCGGGGGTCTCACAAGGTCATCCTCATATATTTAGTGTAGGTTGGAATTGTGTAATTAACAACTTCCAGAGGACACTTGCAAGAAGGAAGAAGAGTTACCTCTATAGAGGGGCCATAGGAACTGTAATTAAAAGCATTTTGTCAAATCTGCCTCCCTATTTCATGTCCATTTTCCCCATACTGGTGATGGTGGCAAAGAGGCTTGAGAAAATGCAAAGAAACTTCCTTTGGGGAGGCATGGAAGAGGTCACTAAGTTTCACCCAGTGAAGTGTCAGCTGCTTAGGAAGGACAAGAACTACCGCCCCCCCCCCCGGGGGGGGGGGGAGGGGAAAAGAGTTCTAGGGATAAGAAGAATCAAGGGCTTCAATGAATCTTTTTTTGGGGGAGTAGCTTTGGAGATTTTCTGAATAACATGAGAGACTTTAGAGATGGGTGGTGTGTGCTAGATATCAGAATGAGTGTGATTAGATAACCAAAGTGGTGGTAGAACCTTAGGAAGTAGGGGTGTAAAATAGCATCCAAGCACTTTGGCCTTCCTTTAGCACATATAGCTCAGTGGAGATAGGGAGAGACAAAAGGCCATGAAGTCAAGTTCACTGGAACATTGACCTGTTTAGGCGCATTCCAAGTTAAGTCTTTGTACAAGGCCTTGGTTGACAGTAGAGGTTGATTTTCCATGGCTCAGAATTTGGGGGTTTGCAGCTCCACCTAAAGTGGCATTTCTTGTATGATGCATAGCGCAAGACAAAATTCTAACAATTGACAACCTGATGAGGATAAGTATGGTATTTGTGAATCAATACTTCCTTTGCAAGAGTTTGGTAGAATCTATTAATCACCCGATCATGAGCGAAGGACCTATGGAACCTTGATCTATCACATTTCGCCATAGCTTGGGTTTCTCCAAAGAGGATGGAACTTCTCTTCTAATCTTGGTGGAGTGTTAGAATCTCTAGACATAGAAAGAGTGTGTGGAATTTGATCCTATTAATCACCTGATCATGAGCTAAGGACCTTTGGAACCTTGCCATGTCATGTTTCAGCATAGCATGGATTTCTCCAAAGAGAACGGAACTTATTTTGTAATCTTGGTGGAGTGTTGGAATCTCTAAACACAGAAAGAGAGTCTGGAATTTGATCCCGTTTTGTAGTCTTTGGTTGGTGCTGGGGGAAAGAAATAGAATAAAATTTACAATATAATTACTTTTGTATAGGCTGATGAGTTGTTTCCTGTCCATTTTATACAGTTGTTTCTTTTCAAGAGTAATTCTCCTTTTTATATTTTGTAGATAGCTTGGAGGTGAAATTCTACCTTTGAGTCCTTCTATGTGCATCTTCTTGATGCTTCTTTTATAAAATTTTAATATGCTTCTTTTATAAAATTTTAATTACTTATATATATATATATATACACATGCCTGCTCAGCATTTAAAATAAACCATGAACCATGAGGAAATTAATCAAAATCTACCACCATCAAACAGATGTCTTCCAAGACTATGATGGGAAGAAAACATCATTTCAAAAAAATAAATGACATTTTTGGTGCATTAGCGTTACACAATCTTTTTCTTAGGAAAAAGCACGGTTTTGCACTCACTAGCTTATACGGAAAACAAAATATGAATCAATTAATAACAGCTACAGAGAACCATTAAGTAAGAACAATTGGGTATGTGAGTGTGATTTGGCAGTCCATCCAAATCTGACCATCATTAAAGACTCGCAAAGACATGAGAAAGCTAGCGAGCTTGACTAGAACGACAGAATCAAGTACCCTGAGACAACTCGCAGCAAGCGCGCGCCTCGACGTCTATGTGGGAAGTCAGGCGAGTGGAGGCCACCACGCTGTACAGCGGCAGTAGAGATTGAGTGCACCCAAGCACGCCCACAGCCCTTGAAATATAGGAAAAATGTAAATATTAAGGATTGAACAAGGGTGAAGCATAAAGATTTTAATTTCGAGAACCGTAAAAATGGAGGCGGCGGAGCAACCTGGGGACGGATGAGAGAAGGCGGTTAGACCGGAGGCGATGGCCTTGAAGTGGTGGTGTTGGTGGGCGGAGGCGTGAGAAAGATGAGTTGGACCGGACTGTTGATGCCCTGGCGGTGGAGATCAAAGACCTCGAAAGCGATCCGCAGCGCCAAGCCATCTTCCGCGTTTTCCGTCTCCGGAACTCCGAAACAACCAAGGGTTTTAGCACGCACACTTGGTTTTTAGAGCCGTTGACCTAAACGATGCCGTTCCAGGTGATCTCGTGAGACCATGCATGAACTGATAGTCGCTGAATAACTAATTCCTTTTTATCTGCTTAATTATTCTGCCTATGATGGTGTGATAATGTAGGCTGCATCAAGAACAGTTTAGAATTTATATCTGGGGAAAAAAATTTAAATCAAAATTATTATTTATTTTTATTGTTGGTTAAATAAAAATTATACTTTTAATTTCAACAAATGCAACAACAAAAAAAATAAAATAAAATATTTAGCTTTCATTGTTTTGATAAAATTTTAGAGGTGATCAACACAAATTAAACCACCAACTACAAAATGAAATACTATGAAAAATTAATAAAAACTATAATAAGTCAGGAACTTGATCAACAAATTTGTATTATTTAATATGCTAATTTCATGAAATTTTATCACTAAATGGTTGTTAACTGACATCACAATCATATTAATTCATATTACACTAATAACTTTTATTCATATAAAAAATGAATAAATTATGTATACCTCCCCTGAGATTTGGTGTTACTGCATCCCTTCCCCATGTTTGAGAAATTACATTCTCTTTCCCACAGAGTAAGTCTTCGTGACAATCCCCGGCTACGTTGGTTGATTTCCGTTTGGGGAGACAGTGATTGGATTTTTTTTTTCTCTTATATTTTAATTATTTTTTAAACTTTCAAGGGTAAAAATGTTAATTTAACAAAAATAAGTTAGTCATCTAAAAAAATTCACTTTTTTCCTTCCCAAACACAAAATTAGTTAGTTTTTTTTTAACTAGTTACTAGCTATTAGCTATTAATCACTTTTTTTCTTCCCAAACACAAAATTAGTTAGCTTTTTTTTTTAACTAACTACTAACCATTAGCCAATGCTAATTATTCCTAAACAGAGCCTTAGACTCCGTTTGGGAACAATTAGAAGTAATGACTTTTGTCCATATAAATTAAAAGGAATATAAATGAATGCCTAACAAAATAAGGGTCCGTTTGGGAATAGTAGCCATTAGCATGAGGTTCCGTTTGGGAACAATTAGAAGTAAGGACTTTTGTCCATATACATTGAAGGAATATAAATGAATGCCTAACAAAATAAGGGTCCGTTTGGGAAGAGTAGCCATTAGCATGTGCTAATGGCTACTTCAACAGTGATTTGACTTTTTTACCCTCTCATATTTTAATTTTCTTTTAAACTTTTAAAGTTAAAAATGTCAATTTACCCTTACAAGTTAGCCACCTAAAAAAAAAAAAAAAACTTTTTTTCCTTCCCAAACACAAAATTAGCTAACTTTTTTTAGTTAACTACTAGCCATTAGCCATTGGCTATTTTTTTTTCTTTCCAAACACAAAATTAGTTAACTTTTTTTTTAGCTAACTATTAGTCATTAGTGTATACTAATTTTTTCCAAACGGAGCCTAAATCATTCGCAATAAAATTCATGAGACAAAATGTTTAAAAAACATAAATAATACATCAATCAATCACTCAAAATATGAACTTAATGTGATTCTTAGGCTATTTTTAATATAGGGGTATGGAATGGAATTGAATAAAATAAATTTTATTTTCACTCTAACCTATTCTTGTATATGGTATTAAAAAAAGTTTAAGTTGAAATATTATTCCTTAGAAATAGCTATTCTCACAATAAATGGCAAAATGCATTCTATAGTTTAAGTGATAAAATATTTATTCTATTCAAATTAAAATTCCATTCAACAAATGAAAAAAAAAATAGAAATAAAAAAACAATTATTTTGTAATTACAAATATATCTCAATCAGTCTCTTATATTGTAAAATGATCATTCTACTCATGGAATTTATTTTCAATCTAGATTCAAATTTGGACTGTAAAATAATTATTTTATCATTGGGGTTATTTTTTTCCTAAATTCGTATTTTGGATTTCCCAAAATGCTAAAAAAAATTCATTGACATATTTCTTAATAACTAGGTAAATTTTGGTTCAGTTCAAACTCAAATTGTAAAATGACTATCTTACCCTCATCCGTTATTTGTCTAAATTTGCATTTTGGACTTCTTAAAAGGTTAAAAGATATTTATCGTCATGTTTTTTTAATAACTAAGAAAATTTTTAACCCAATCTAATTTTAAACTATAGAATGATGATCTTACCTTTGGGCTCATATTTTGTTCAAGATCACATTTTAAGCTATCCAAAAGGTTAAAAAAATATCCATTGATATATTTTTTAAAAGTTAAATAAATTTCAACTTGATCTAAATTTAGACTATAAAATGACTATTTTGTCCCAGCCTCGGTTATTTGGTCCCAATTTGTATTTTAAGCTTCTCAGGAGACTAAAAATATTTATTAACATTTTCTTAATATATAATCAAGAAAATTTTAGCCTAATTTAAACTCGAGTTGTAAAATCACGTTTTACCCCGAGTTTTTATTACTCATATTCTAGTTCTAAGAATAAAATTTAATTTTATTAAGAGAAAAAGAGACATTAGAGTTATTAATAGAATATAAGTTTGTCGAGAAATAATAATTGGGTTACTCATCAAAAATAACAATAATAATAATTGGGTTTAGAGAGAGGGGGGGAGAGAGAGTATTTATTGAGTTAACCAAGTCAACTCAATTTTGGTGATGATATGTGGTGTGGTCAAAGTCTTATGGGCAAAATATGAATTTAGAAATTGACTGACTAATTATACAAGTCAATTTATTGCACAACTAGTAATTATCTATGTCTAAAAGTACAAAAATATAATTTGGCGTTCAAATAATTTAAATTCAAATTTATATAATAAACATATATGAAAAATTGTAAAAATAAAAATCACTAATCAAAAAAAATTAAGATATCCATAAAGTGTTAAATAAATATGTAAATTTTTATCCTATTTTTAGAAATATTAATTTAAAACTTTTGTATAAAATGTATTCAAAAAAGATATGGAAAAGAGTGATAAAGTATGTTTTCATATGAAATGATAGAAAAGATAATTAAAGTGGAAAAAAATAAAAATAATCTTGTTTATTGTGCAAATTCAACGGTTGAAAATATCTCAAATTAAAAATTTCACGCTTCTTTATTATATAAATGATACAAAAAGTGTAAAAGTATATGCATTTAAAATTTAAGTATTAAGCACACTAAAAATGAAATTTAAATTTTTATTTTTATTTTTAATAAATTTGTAAAGAAAATTAAAATTAAAATATCTTTTTTAAAATAAAAATTTAATTGACTTTATCTAATAGGTATCTGTCTATTATTTAATAAATGTGTTATTATCACATTTTTAAAATATTAATTTAAAAACTTTTATATATAAAAAAGTATTAAAAAAATAAGTAAAGTGAGATATTATATTTTCATGTAAAGTAACTTTGACCATTAAATTGAAAAGAGAAAGAAGTAATTTTGACCATTAAAAAAATTGAAAATATATATATATATATATATATCAAATTAAAAGCTATATTGTTATATAAATTTTAAAATTAATGAAGTTATAAGTAATATTCATAGCTCGAGTATAGAATTGTATTATTAGTAAACCTCAAGGGAGGTTTAAGTAATTTACTCCTTTTATTTTCCTCAAATTCTATTTTCTTTTTCATTAGAATATTCACACACATACAAATTGGAATTTTAGAAATCCGGATGAGTTCGTGTTGCAAAGGGGGCAAAAGAACCCAACCCTTAGCTTAGCTGTTGTCTTTGCTCCCTTCAGGTACTCTCTGTTTGGGTTTGGTTTTATCCGTCTGGGGTTTCACTTTCTATTCTGATTTTTCATTCTCATGCTAACACTTCGAGATTGATCGCTTAGGTTCTACTCAACATTTAAGAGCTTCGGCAACAGAAAGATAAAAAAAAATAAAAATAAAAATCTGGGTTATATTTAAACAGTTAGAATTCTCGATGCCTAGCTATCAGAATTCAAATTCTGTATCGGCTGACTTTACTTCACAGACTGTTTGTCTTCAATTTCGCTTCTGTTTTGCTTTTACATGTTTGAAGATGTATTATATGTATGAAAAAAGAAATCTTCCTTTCTGTAATACTTTTTTCCTGATGACTGGTTGTTTTGCGGCATGGTTTCATTTGTCTTACATACTGGCTGCTGTTTTTTCACGACAAACTGTCTCCTTGGAAATTTGTTGGAAATATATATGGTAGAACTTTGTAAAATTGTTGGATTATGCATAATAGTCCAGATTGGTTCACCCCATGGCCAAGCGCATTGGGTTAGACTGGTTGTTAGGTTGTGGCACCTTAGTCTTGTTAGCTGCAGCCTCGGGTAATGATTCATTTTGACTGGGGTTAGACACTTCAATTTCCAAAAGGACTGGGTTTCAGTGTGGTGAACAACTTATGGTACGTCAACTTGAAAGGAGAAAGGGAAGATAATTATTTGCGTAGTTGGAAAATTAGTTACATTTTCAGATTAAGTTTCTTTATTCCCTGGATGAAAGAAAAAATTTTTGTTCCATATCTATATATGGATTTATTTCTTTTATTGTGGCATTAATGAAAAGTTGAAAGTCTCCGGGTTACATTTTCAGATTAAGTTTCTTTATTCCCTGGATGAAAGAAAAAATTTTTGTTCCATATCTATTTATGGATTTATTTCTTTTATTGTGGCATTAATGAAAAGTTGAAGTCTTCAGGCTCTTGACTAATTTTGAGGATCGTCTTCTGCACTCAAGTGAGGCAACATTTCATCTGTTTCTTTATACATCGGGAGAATCTTTACCGAGAACATAATGGTATTGTTCCCCAGGTCTTTTTTTTTTTTTAATCCTCGTCTAAAATTGTTTTTCAACTTTATATATTCTTAGCATTTTGACAGCACACAACCAAATAGTTTATGCATAAGTTCAATAATCCTTCCCCTTGATGCCTTCTTAATAAAACTTTATTTATTTGTCAAAAAAAAAAAAAAAAGTTTGACAAGCCTACTCTAGTTCTGTGGGAAGAATCTTAGAACAAAATGGTTTTGTTCTACGCGTGCATGGGGATGACCACCTTATTCTTCCATTCTCATGCACAAGTTCAGGATAACGGGAGTTTTTGTTTCTAGTTATCTCCTGGCCATCAAATTTTAGCATATACCTATAACTCATTCACGCTTGTAATCTATAAGAATCATATTCTGTTTCATTTGTTTGGGCCTGGGCTCTAACATGCTACATTTTTATGTGTTAGAGGAATTGGAGGTATAAGATTGGACCATAAAAGAATCGTAAAATTTTGTGTATTAATCTCTTTGTAGGGGATTTAATGGCACTCCACCTTCCAGCTTAGAGCAAACTTCTTTCTATTTCGTCAACTAAACCTCATCATCAGTGTCCACTTGGTGAGATGTCTTCTTGAATATGTTGAATGGGTTCATTTATTATCAATGGGAGAGATGTGTTTAGATTTCAGTCCTGTGAAGGAGAATGATCCCTTTTATAATATGATTTTGAATTTTTTGTTTTTCCTATCAATACTCTAGCAGGGTAGATGACATTTATCATGTTTCTCTTGGATGCAACATATGTTTTTCTCCCTTATGCTTGATGGTGTTTTAGCGACTTGTGAGTTTGTAGAATGAGAATATGGGAGCCTTGTGCATTGGGTTTCCATTTTGTTTATAACTCACGTGCACTTGACATCTAATGTTAGGCTTCCCCTTGAATATTTTTTATTCATACATGCACAAAGTGCACTATTGGAGACGGAAAATTTTAGGAGTAGATATTACCTTGAAATCTAATAAATAAATGCATTGTAGATTGTGATGCAATACTTGGAACATTTATGAAAATTAGCCGCTTTACTTTATTACATATATATATGTATGTGTGTATATTTTTTGAAAATTACTTCGTCACATTTTTATTGTTTGTAATTTATAAGCGTCAATCATGTTCATAGCATGTATAGTTTCACTTTAAAACAGCTAAATAGCCAATTCTCATTAGTTAATAGTTGATGTGACTGTATTTGTGGTTTCATTAAAGATTTAATAAACTTCTTGTTATTTCTATTTTCAGGAGTCATGGAAATTTGACCTTCAGTTGAAACACAACTTTGATTATGAAAAGCCTCATATAACAGCTTAGGCAGAATGTCTAAACACAATGGGTCATTTCTCCCACCACCATCTGGAGCCACCACCGCTGCCAAATTTCCCCGCCCCTTACCACCAGACAGACTCGCATTGATAATAGACAAATCCAAAAACATCAACCAACTTCTTCAAATACATGCTTCCCTCATCCGCCACGGACTTGACTGCCATCCAGTCGTGAGGTTCAAGCTCCAGCGCTCTTATGCCTCTTTCGGCCGCCTCAATTACTCTGTTGCTCTATTTGACCATACCCAGAATCCAAATGTATACTTCTACACCGCCATCATCCATGGCCACGCTGTCAACAATTTCCATGAACAAGCCCTAGATTTCTATGTTCGGATGCTGACCCACAGCATTGAACCCAATGCGTTCACATTCTCAGCCATTCTAAAAGGTTGTCCGCTCAGGCCTGGAAAGGGCCTTCATTCCCAAGCCCTGAAATTCGGGCTTGATTCAGACACATATGTTAGAACCGCTCTTGTGGATGTTTATGCGAGAGGCAGTGATGTGGTCTCAGCACGCCATTTGTTTGATACTATGCCTGAAAGGAGTTTGGTGTCTTTGACAGCTATGATCACTTGCTATTCAAAACATGGGAATGTTGACGAGGCGCGATTATTGTTTGATGGAATGGGGGAGAAGGATATTGTTTGCTGGAATGTAATGATTGATGGTTATGCACAGTATGGAAGCCCAAATGAGGCTTTGGTCCTCTTTAGGCAAATGTTGTCAGCAGAAGTGAAGCCTAATGAAGTAACTTTACTAGCAGTCCTCTCTGCTTGTGGGCAGCTTGGGGCACTAGAATTGGGCAAGTGGGTTCATTCTTACATTGGGAACAATGGGCTTCAGTTCAATGTTCAAGTGGGTACTGCTTTGATTGATATGTATAGCAAATGCGGTAGTTTGGAGGATGCACGGTTGGTATTTGATACGATTGCGGACAAGGATGTCGTTGCATGGAATTCCATGATTGTTGGGTATGCAATACATGGATTCACCCAAGAAGCCTTGCAGTTGTTCAGTAACATGTGCAGGAAAGGAGTCCACCCTACTGATATAACCTTTATTGGCATTTTGAGTGCTTGTGCTCATGCAGGCCTAGTCTCCGAGGGGTGGAGATTTTTCCATCTAATGAAAGATGAGTACCAACTTGAGCCAAAGATTGAGCACTATGGATGTATGGTTAATCTACTTGGTCGCGCTGGGCATTTAGATGAAGCATATGAACTTATCAAAGATATGAAGATTGATCCAGATCCTGTCTTGTGGGGAACATTGCTTGGTGCCTGTAGGCTTCATGGTAACATTGAACTAGGAGAGGTAATAGCTGAGCTCCTTGTCAGCCAGAATATTGCAAATTCGGGAACTTACATTCTTCTCTCCAATATTTACGCAGCAGCAGGAAATTGGGATGGAGTGGCAAAGGTGAGGGCTTTGATGAAAGCCAATGGAGTACAGAAGGAGCCAGGTTGTAGTTCAATTGAAGTGAACAATAAGATACATGAGTTCCTTGTGGGGGATTTGAGGCATCCAAAAAGCAAAGAAATCTATATGATGCTCGAGGAGATGAATGGATGGCTCCAGGCTCATGGATACACCCCTCAGACAGATACAGTGTTACATGATATTGTAGAATTAGAAAAGAAGCGTTCACTTGAAGTTCACAGTGAGAAGCTTGCTATTGCTTTTGGGCTTATTAGCACCGAGCCCAGAGCCACAATCAAGATTGTGAAGAACCTTAGGGTGTGTATAGATTGTCATAATGTAACTAAGCTAATTTCAAAGATCACAGGGCGGAAGATCGTTGTCAGGGATCGAAATAGGTTCCATCATTTTGTAAATGGTTCGTGTTCTTGTGGGGATTACTGGTGAATTGTATTTTGTCCATCTGGTTTGCTGAAACCACCTGCTCTGGGGATATCTCCATGCCAGATGTTTTTGTTTTCATGTTTCAACTATTCTTATTCAAGTTGTAATTAATATTTGAGCTTTAGTCTGTATCTCTTTTATTGTCTTATCAATCTGTTAAAAGTAAAATCCGAGCAAGTTAAAATTGTTTCGGCTACAATAGTTTGTTTTTTTGGACAACACAAACTGTTCGGGTCAATTTATTTACACATCGACTAATCTCTATCATTCTGTTTTATAAATGGATGTTTAGCTCTATTAATTAATTGTTTATGTAACACCTATGTTTTTAAATTAAGAACAAATTTACATTGATATTGAACTTATTAAGCCAAGAATTGACATTAGATAAAATATTTAACAAATTTTATATTTTAGGTAATTTTTAATTATTTTAATTTTTAATTTGATTTATGAATTATATTTAATTTGTTTATGACACCCCAGTTCACTTTCAGCTAGCTCTTGGCTTGTAATTTTTTCCTATTTACTCAACAATCCGTGTTTTACATTGGTCACTACTGTTATAATGCTAATTGAACTATAGGAAGTACCAGTCATCACAATGGGCAGGTACCAAAGTTTAATTCATTATTAATTTGATAATATTTATGAAAAATAACAAAAGTAAGAAAACAATTAGGAGAAAAATATAATCTGTGATGTGATAATTATAATTACAAAATGCACTTTAAATCTTAATTATCAAAATGTTTAATTTAAGTCTTTACATAAAACAAGTTAAGTTATTTTATTATTAAAATTCTAAATATATATAAATATATTTACTTTATTAGTTTACTGCTACAAATATTTTCTCAATAATTAATTTTCTAGCATCTCGATTGAAGATAACTTGTTGATTATTTACCTATCCACGATAAAGAAAAGGGGAGAGGCTAATATCTTTATTTAGGCTGTTGAATTAAAATTTAATAATTTAAATATATTTATAAAATTTTAATTAAAAATATAAATGTGTAATTAATTTTGTATTACCTAATTGAAAATAACTTGTTGATTATTTACTCACTCACACGAAGGAAAAGAGAAAGAGAGAGATTAAGGGGCCCTTTAGGGGATAGTTGAGTTGGTTCGGGCAACGTGTCACAAGACTTGGGACCATGTGGTCCTGAGTTCGACTTCTCTTTGAGGGTGGTCGTCCCTCTATTGTGGAGGCTGTCTAATAGTTTTATCGGCTGAGTTGGTCAGCCAGAACTTACCTAACCTAATTTACTCTTTGTGATTTTTGACCGGTTAGGGTTATAGAGCGAATATCACCTAATACTCACTCCTAAGATAGAGGTTACGGACTTTCTCATACCAAACAAAAAGAGACTGAGGGGCTGACATCAAAATTATTTAGGGCTATCAATCTTAGATTCCATGTGAAAAACAACACGTTCAGTCTCATCATTATTTAGGCGTTTGTCACGTCATTTAATGAGCGTGGGGCCAACATTACTCCCGCCATCAGCTATTTGCTCGATTAAAACGGATGATTTATATATATATATATAAAAAGTAAGTTTGAAAAAAATTTAAATTTTCGCTTAAAATTTTTAAATTTATTCTTTATAAACTATTTAATTTTGATCGAATGATTCACAATCTCAATGTTAGAGAGAGGACATCGAGGGGTGATATTAATTTTAGACGAGAATTTAATTTTTTTTAAATTTATTTTTGTTATAAATTATTTAATTTTAATTTAACGGTTTATAATTCTAACATCACATAGCTGACATTATTGTTTAAAATTTTTAAAATTATTTTTTTTGTAAACCATGCATTTGATTATGATCGGATAACTCACAATTTCAATACAAATAAGAGACATTAAAGAGATATCAAAATTGAATTGTTAACAATAAAAAAATAAACTCTAAAAATTTTAAATAAAAAATTAAAATTTATTTAAACTTAATATTATTAATCAAATAGCTTACAATCCCGATATCACCATAATTTTCTCCATTAAGTGATGTTAGGTTCCTCTTTTGTCATTTACCCACCCACGAGAAAAACAACACCAATTGACATGTCACCATAATTGATTTCATAACTGATGTTAAGTTCCACTTTTGTCATTTCCCCACCCACGCAGAAAACACCACCAATTGACTAAACAACTCCCCGTACAGTTGCGGATACACTCCAAGTAATAAATGTAAGAGACCACATAGATCAAAAAGAAAATCCCTAACAATAATTATTCAATACCAACAATCAACCAAACATGGAGGCTGACTTGCTGTGTGCGTTTATTACTGTCCTCCTTCTGATTACCGCTTTCTGGTTTCTGTCACAAGCACGACGACACCGGAACCTTCCTCCGAGTCCACCGGCTCTACCGGTCATAGATCACCTTCACCTCCTGAAACAACCTCTCCACCGAACTCTCCACGGTCTCTCTCAAAAGCTTGGCCCGGTATTTTCACTCCGGTTGGGTTCGCGCCTAGTCGTGGTCGTCTCGTCGTCGGCGGCTGCTGAGGAATGCTTCACCGGGAACGACATTGTGTTAGCCAACCGCCCGGGGCTCACCAGCGGCAAGTATTTCGGATACAACTACACCACCGTCGTCGACTCCCCCTACGGCGACCACTGGCGCAACCTCCGCCGCCTTATGTCACTGGAAATATTCTCCACGAGTCGTCTCAACGCCTTCTCCTCCGTTCGGCGAGACGAAATCAAGCTTCTACTCCGGAGTTTGTACGAAAACTCCTCTCGACATTTTGCGAAATTCGAATTGAAATCGAAGTTCTTCGGGCTGACTTTCAACGTCATTATGAGAATGATCGCCGGAAAGCGATACTACGGCGAGGAATTGGAGAACCATGAGGAGGCTCAGGAGTTTCGGGAGCTCATCCGAGAGACATTCGAATACGGCGCCGCGTCGAATCCTGGGGATTTCATACAGGTTCTGAAGTGGATTGATTATCAGAATTTTGAGAAGAATTTGCAGAGAATTCATAGGAAGATAGACGCGTTCCTACAAGGTTTGATCGATGAGCACCGGCGTGATAAAGGTAAAAATTCCATGATCGACCATTTGCTTTCATTGCAAGAATCACAGCCCCAGTGCTACACAGACGCAATCATCAGAGGGCTTATCTTGGTAAGTGGCTCTCATCCTGTTCCCCCAGTCAAGGCATGTAGGCCACTTGACCCCTATCTTTTCATTCGAAATCGTTGCTAATTTCATATTTTTTTAAGAGTTTTTTTTAAATTTATTTATGAAAAATCCTTTAAATTATTTCTTCTTTTTTTTCGTGGTCAAACCTATTATATTGTTAAATTATCAAATTTCATTCTATTTAATCTGAACATTAATTCCATCTATTTATATTAACGAAAAAATTATTTGCAAATTTTATAACTTTTTTCACTCACCCTAAGAGTATAATAATGGTCAATTTATATTTATAATGGTCAATTTATATCTATTTCTTCTGTTTGTCGCTAAAAAGTATATGTTTTTAAATATAAATTATTAAAAATATATTTTTATTAAATATAATTTTTTAAATTTACTTTAAATTTTAAATATATATTTTAGTTAGAATGCTTTATTTTAAAATATATATATTTTTAAATATAATTTTATGAATTTAAAATTATAATTTATATTGATAATTTTATAATTTTAAATATATTATTTTAATTTAAATCTATTTAAATTATATTATTAACTAATATATATAATTATCATATGATTCAAAAATAATTTACTTACTAACAGTTTAGCTATTTTTGTTTATAATATTTCTTTAAATATATTAGTTAATGATATAATTTAAATAGATCTTAATTAAAAAGATATATTTAAAATTCTAAAATTATGATTATAAATTATATTTAAAAAATATATATTAAAATAAAACATTCTATCTAAAATATATATTTAAAATTTAAAATAAATTCATAAAATTATATTTAATAAAAATATATTTTTCATAATTTATATTTAAAAATACACATTTTTTGGCACCAAATGAAAGAATAGATATGAATTGATTATTATGCCCTGAAGTGGGTGAAAAACGTCACATGATTCAGATATGACAATTTTTCCGTTAACTTTAATTGATAGAGTCAGTGTTCGAAGGAATTAGATAGTTCGAGAATGTAATATGTACAATTGATAGTTTGAGGACGAAATAGAAAAAAAAAGGAATAGTTTGAAAAATATTTTTCATAAAAAAACTGTTTTTTAATCTTACTTTTTTTTTTAATTTAATTTTTATTTGAACGGAACACGCCGGTTTTATTGGAATCGGATTGAATTGACCGGTTCAATTGGAAATCAAAAATTAAATCGGTACGATTTTATTATTTTACTAAAAATTATATTAGTGTTTGTTTTGTTAAAAAAAAAAATGATAGCTCAGCTTCTGGCAATCAACTTTTTTCCTTTTCTAAACTAATCAAATTTATTCTTTTACATTTTAAAATTTCTTTTGAAATTTAAAAGTTTTAAAATGTAAAAGACAAAAACGTCGAATCAACAAAAAATTAACTTTTTTTAAACACAAAAAAAAAAATTTAATAACTATTTGGTAGCCAAGTACAAAAAAAATTAATTTTTTTCTTCTCAAACTGGGCCTTAAATTGCTTTAAACCGAAAAAAATGGTCAATTTTTTTGAAAATATTTGAATATGCTAATTTTAAGAGAATCAATCGATTTTTGTAAAGGATATTAAGTGTGCATTTAGAGTGTTGAATTTAGCCAAAAAAAAATTCTAAACTTTTTCTATTTTTTAATTTTTTTAATTTTCTTTACACTAAAAGTCTTC
This sequence comes from Vitellaria paradoxa, assembly GCA_019916065.1. Classification (NCBI taxonomy): domain Eukaryota; kingdom Viridiplantae; phylum Streptophyta; class Magnoliopsida; order Ericales; family Sapotaceae; genus Vitellaria; species Vitellaria paradoxa. Next base: position 71,769,375 of record CM034233.1, on the reverse strand, counting down.
AATTTTTACTAAATTTCACTAAATTTTCTAATTTTTGCTAAATTTTACTTATTCTTTTATACTTTTTAAGCAACACACTAAACATTTTCCCAGCTTTCTATTTTTTCATCTTTTTCAAAATTTGACACTTTAAATAAGCACTAAATATTTTTTTAGATTTAATTTTTTTTATTTAAGATAACATCATTTGCTTTGCTTTAGTACTGTAGTAGAATTATGTTAAAACTTTAAATATAAAATAATAATTTAGTTATTAGTTAACGGAGTAATAAATTGTGCAGTAAATACATGTTAAATTATTCATATATGCTACTATAATTGTTCTGTATATAATTTTTTCTTAATACATTAAGAGTATTATATTATATTTTTTTATTTTTATTTTCAAAAATTTAGTATCATTTTAGTCCTAAGGTTACTGCACATCCGTGTGGTCATTTGTTTGTTTTTTTGTTATGATGGTAGAACTGTTAAAAACTAATAAATATAAATATAATAAAAAAAAAACAATTTGATGTCTACTTCGTCACACTAAGAGGGTGTTTGGTAGTAAAATTTTTAACAAAAAATACTAACTTTTGATTTGTGAGTTTTTGGCAAATCACTAATTCTTGTTACTTTTTTTTTTTTATTCTAGTACAGTAACTTCTCAACTCAAAAGTTACCAAAAGTTGATAAAAATTATTAAAAATTACTAAAAATTATCAAAAATTATTAAAAATGCCAAAGTTATCAAAAATTTTACTAAATACTTAAAAGTTTCAAGAAATTACTAAAAATTACTACTTGCTTCGTCAAATATATCAAAAATTATAACTAATAACTTTAAACCAAAAAATACTAAAAGTTGCTAAAAATTGTGCCTCTAAACGCTCCCTAAGATTATATTATTAAATAACAAAAATTATAATTATGTGCAACTTTAGACAAAAAAATATCAAAAGTTGCTAGAAATTGTGCCTCCAGGCGATCCTTATGATTATATTATTAAATAAAAAAAATTATAATTATGTGCAAGAATTAAAAGTTAAATAAAAAATTGTTTTGGTAATAATATTGACATTATTAAATCAATCTTCTATAACACTCCGTTTGAAACAGCAGATTTGATGAAGTTTAATTTCATTTGATAAGAATTTTTATCAATCATTATATTTAAAGTTAAAATAAAATTTCATGATTTGAATTTGATTTCATTTCATAACTTAAATTTTAGGATTTCTATATCATTTTAAATCTAATTCAAAACAATAGAATTTAATGAAAATTTATTTTTTAAATCATCTAAACAAGTGGACAAATTTATTCTCATATATTATATTTTATTATATTTTATACTTCTTATTGACATGGTCAAAGTCAGTATTTCTCATAAATTAAATTAATTCAATTTTTAAATTTAAAATGCTTTCCAAATATGAAATTCTATTTGCTAAATCAAATCAATTCAATTCTAAAGAAAAAAAGTTTTTATACGGAGTATAAATTTTCATAAAACTTCAATATTTTATATACCACACAAATTATAAAACTGTTACGTGTACCAATTTATACTAATTTTTTACACTTTAAACGCACACTTTACTTCATTTAAAATAAACAAGTATTAAAAAAAAGCGTACATTGTGTAAATTCTAAAAATATTAAAGAAAGTTAAATGTTCTAGGTAATTATTAATTAAATAATTAATAATCTTCAATGTTAAAAAGGAACATAAATTAAACGACCATATTGCGAAAAATTGAAAAATAGTGCAATACAAATGAATTTAAGTTTAACTAAAATTATTATTTTAACCTTAAAAGTCAAATTGAAGCAAACTAAATCATTTAAAATTAAAAAAAAAAAAGTAGGATTAAAAACAAGTTTGATAGGGCCCCAAAATTGGAATGTTATAATAGAACAGCTCAAGACTCACATATTAATGGCATAGACTGTATACTAAAGAAGTAAAGTGTACTCTCAACTTTTATTTTCTTTTTTTTTTTCAAATTAAATTAAGCAATAATCAAAATATTTTTAGAAATTAAAATTTTAATCGATTAAAAAAATAGATTTTTTTTTACCTCGTTAGGTTTCAATTTTTTTTTTTCATTACTTCTCTCTGCCATTTAAGGTTATTTTATGATCAAAAATTATTTTTAGGAGTCGCGATGGAAGGTTGTTTCGTAGTTTAATATTTATTTATTTATTTTTTCAAATTCATCAATAATCCACAGTTTTGCACTTCTAATTTGCAATTACCAAACGAGCATGAACTAAAAATGGTCTTAAGCTCGGGATTAAAATATAGTTAACACTTTATTACTGCATAATGTCTAGGTGATGATACTTGCCGGAACAGACACATCATCAGCAACAATGGAGTGGGCGATGTCTCTCCTAATGAACCATCCGGAAGTACTGAAAAAGGCTAGAACAGAGTTGGACACTCAAGTGGGCCAAGACCGCCTGATGGAAGAAACCGATCTCTCGAAACTACGCTACCTCCGAGCTATCATCTCCGAAACTTTTCGATTGTTTCCGGCGGCACCCCTGTTACTTCGCCACAAGTCGTCCGATGATTGCACAATTGGAGGGTTCAACGTGCCACGTGACACAATTTTGATGGTCAACGCTTGGGCCATTCATAGGGACCCGAAAAATTGGGACGACCCTGCAAGTTTTAGGCCCGAAAGGTTTATGGGTAAGGAAGTGGAAGGACACAAATTAATGCCGTTTGGGATGGGAAGGAGGGCATGTCCCGGGTATGGGCTAGCCCATCGGATTGTGGGTTTGGGTCTAGGGTCGTTGATCCAGTGCTTTGAGTGGGAGAGGGTGTGCGAGAATGCGGTTGATCTCACTGAAGGAAAAGGATTAACCATGCCCAAACTTGAACCGTTGGAAGTCATGTGCAAGGCACGTGACACCATGAGAAAGGTTCTGTCCGAACCTATGTTGAGTTCTAAATTAGTCTTATGAAATATATACATAAATATATTCAACAAGTTGTAATAAACAAGAATTTTTGTTTTTTTGTTCAAAAATTATTAATTGTAATTTTTAATACGTTTGATAAAATAAGTAATAATTTTTAATAATTTAAATAATTTTTCACAATTTTTAAATATTTAATAATATTTTTGTCAACTTTTGATTACCTTTAGTAATTTTAAATAATTTTTAGCAACCTTTGAATTAAATAAATTATTGTAATTAAGTAAAAAAATAATAAAAATTAATATTTTACTAAATACTTAAAAAGAAAATTTTGATATTTTTCTCTAAAAATTAATTTATCAAACGATGCCAAAGTTTTAATCGACTTTTAAAAGTTATCGGGTAATTTTAGGATCAAAAAATTCTAACCCAGTCTGATCGATTCTTTATAATTATTAATATTTTTTTATAAAATAAATTATTTTAATTTTAAACTCAAATAAAAATAACAATAAACTATAAATAAAAAAATTTATTAATAAATATCAATTACATTGAATATGTAACGCTAAGTTTCAATTTAAAAAATTAGTAAAATCTTATTAAAAAATTCCAATCCCAAATTTTAATTAATAATTTTGCGTTTGAAAGCAAAAAAAATTTAGGTTGGAGCTTAAAAAAAAAAAAAAAAATAGAGAGTGGAAACCAAGTAATGTGTATTTTTGTTTATTTTGGTCTCGAAAAATACAAAAGTAAAGAGTGTTATATATGCTGTTTCGTGAAACAAAGTACATAAAAATACAAAATTATGTGACGTGTTAATTATTATAAAATCCTTGGCCCGCTCCACTCCTCCAGCTACATTACAACCTTCATTAATTTATATTTATCAAATTAAATTAATTCAACTCCATTTTTTTTTTAACTTAGAAATAAAATTAGAGGTGAAATATTTACAAGAGAACCACCTCAACAATCAATCGGTCACGAGTCAACTCACACAAATATTATTAAGTTACACATAAACAATGTCTTTCGGATAACAACAATGTCTAATATTAAAGTAACACCCACTTAAAAAAAGCAAATTCTTAATCATGCCACCATACTCAATCCTTATCCGTAACCTGTTCCAATAATGCAACCCAACGACAATATTCAATTCCGATCTAACCACTACTCTCGCTCCGGTTGGGCTTTGAAGAAACATAGACCATCTGATAACAGAGAAATCATAAGAACAACACCAAGTCACCGATGATCCTAAAATCCTACAAATTCTTGAATCTAATGATGATCTAACGCGATAAAAAAATCACCTGATCGTCTTCAGAGCTAGGAATCCAGTCATTGGTTGCAGGGTTGGTTCTGAACGTCGTCTCTCTATATACTCCATTGGAATGCCCATGCTGCGTCTGCAGATCATACCCATTCACGCCTCCTACGTTACCCACCTTTATAAACCCACTTCCGGTCTGTTCAATACAGAAAACCACCAATCAAATATAGATAAAAGACCATATATATATATATGTATGTATGTATGTATTTATATATCTATATTATAAACAGAGAAACAGAAAACAGGGTATATACCGCGTGGTGTTGTTTGTCTATTGAATCCAAGTATCTGTAGTACTGGGTCTCCACGAATTCATCTTGATCGATATTGGAATTTGAAAAAATGGCCTGCCCAACAAGATAACACCCATGAAACAAGCAAATCTGGTTTGTCGAAAATGGGAAAAAAAAATTTAAATAAAAAAAAAGGCGTAGGAAACACTGACGGACATGAGATTGAAGAAGAGATCGAAATTTTTCGAGCTCGGGAACGGGAATACTTTCGTCCGGAAGAGGGTTTGGTGGCGCCGTTGAATCGGATTCGCTGCGGCTGGGTTTGATGGGTCGCTTTGGGGCCATGGAATCGAACAGGGCTCTGACCTCGTTGGCGATTCTGGCCTGCTCGTCTGCGTCTAAAACGTCGTCGCTTCTGCTAGGTTTCGTCGCCGTCCTCTGCCCCATGATGAAGACTCGATACGATAACTAGAATAGACTGTTTCTCTCCGCTGATAACGCCGATAGAGATGTATGCATAGATATACATAAATATGTATGTATATATATACCTTTACTTATAGATTCTGGAAGGTTGCCCAGGGAAAGTTCGGAAACTGGGGGCTTCCTAATGCCACTTGCGCCAACTCGGCCCGTCGAAAACCATTGGGCCGGGCCACAGGGTCAAAACAGTAATTAAGAGCATTTTGAATTAAATTGAATTATATAATAATATTAAATTAAAAAGATACTTAAGAACTTTCCTCGACGTTTCTTAAGAATATATTCTCTGTCAAAGTTTGTTTGTTGATTAACATACCTCTCAAAATAATAAGAATAATAACAATAACAATTATTTTACTGTTATACCCTTATTAAAACAAATAATTTTCTTTTTTATATAATTTCGGCTCCTATATTGACCCGTTTTCCTTTTCCGTCATCAGTGGGTAATAAATGAAGTTTGAATTAGTGATTAACTATTAAACAAACAACCAATGCTATCAAAATAACCAACCCACAATCAATATTTAACAGGCAAATCGTTCATCATTGTTAAGGCCTAATTATTATTCTAATATGTAAACATAAATAAATGTATCAAATAAAAAAATTACAAATATATATACACACACAAAAAACAATTAATTAATTTTTAAATTGATCAAATAAAATAGGTAATACTTTTTTTTTAAAAAGGTAAAGTTTTTTTTTTTTTTTTTTTTATAAGGGAGAGGGGAAAGACTTAAACTTGAATTATGAGTGGACAGGAGAAACTCTTAACTACTGCGCTACAAGTTACGCCCAAAAATAGGCAATACATTTGTAGAATAAAATTGTGAATTTGTCGAGAGAGAATGAGTGGATTCATTGGAACAAAGTAGGTTTACTGGGAGAGAAGCAACTTTACAAAGTAAAAATATGAATTTATAGAGATATGAAATATGTTTACACTAAGAGTGATTTTAAATGAAAAATACCAGATGGTATAGGAAAAGAGATTAATTATAAGGGATAACTTAATTAATAAAATTTTAAAATTGTTCTTTAATGGTTATTAGTTTGAATCTTTTCATGATCAATAGAATTACTCGATGAGACTTATTCCATTGTTAGGTATAGTGTGCTAAAATTAATCAAAATCCGTCCAAATTAGTTTAAAAATCTTGAATCATTCAAAAAAATGTTATCAAAGAAGGGAAAGAGTAAAAGAAGAGAAAAAATTTAACATATCCTTAAAATTTAACATCCTTAATAGGTTATAGTTATAGTTTTTTTTTTCTTTTCTTTTTTTGAAATTTAAGAGACGTTAATGATTTTCATTTTTAATACAAGAGTATAAAACTAATTAGTATAAAACTAATTACTTTTTAAATTTATTAATAATTATTATTTTATTTTTAAATTAAAAATAATGTATATTATAATTTAAAATAAATAAATACATATTATTTAATTATCCTTTATGTGCAAAGAAGTACCTTTAATAAAAGACGACGGCAAAGTATATTGAAAAAAAGAACATTCGTTAAATAATAATTTTCTTCTGTGGCATAATTACTTTTATATTTCTATACTCTCTCTCAAAATCATTTATACTTTCTTTGCTTTAAAAAGCTGCACTAATTTATGAGTATATATTTAATTTAATTTTTTTTTTACTCGAGCTAATAATGTAAGAAGATAATATGAGTTAATAAATATATTTTAATTTTTACTTTATTGGGTAAATTATACCTACCTCTCCTTAACATTTGAATAATTAAATTTAACACCCACACATTTAAAATTTATACTGACATCTCTTATTTTTAAATATTGTTAATATTAACCTCCTTTCAATAAAATCAGTTGTTAAAACTTAACATAAAATATCAAATTCACCAAAATTTTAAATATTTTTCTTATTTTACTCTCCATTCTCTCACATCTCATCAGTTTTCTTTACAAAAATTCTTAAAAAAATTTTGATGTTACCTATTTTTTGTTTATTGTTTATTTTTGAAAATTTTTGTAAAGAAAACTAATGAAAAGAATTAATGTTAACAATATTTTAAAATAAAGAAAACAAGTATAATTTTTAAATGATGTAGGTGTTAAGTGTAGTTATCCAAATATTAAGAAAAACTAATTGTAATTACCCTACTTTATTCCAGTATGCACAAATTCATTTTCCAAATATATATGGAAAAGCAGAGCCATAAGCCATGTTTTTCTAAACTAAGTATTGGAGATGTTTAGTTGACCGCAATATATAACAAAAATTTTCAAATATCTATAAACTTTAAAATTTTTATTTACTGTACGAATTACAAAATTATAATTTTTATAAATTTATATTAATTTAAAAATTTAGTATAAATTTATACTAATTTACCTAACTTTTACAAATTTATATTCTTTGAGAATGTTTCTTGAAAAAAAAAAATTATTTGACGATGGATGGGAAATATTGCTTCGGGAATTAGCAAGAAGAAGTTATTTAATTGGACTAAAGCTGATGGAGGATACAAAGGGTAACAGTGTGATCGCAGTCTGTGCAATCAACAATGAACTTCAAGGCGATTTGGTGCTATCAAAATAATAATAATAATAATAATAATAATAATAAATAATAATAAAAAATATAACGTTGCATTTATATTTGACATGTGGCACTCTAATGATTAATTCAATATTTGATAAAAATTTGTAAAAATTGAAAAAGATTAAAAAAAATTAGTAAAAATTAAAAATAGTTGGTAAAAATTAATTTTGTATTTCATAAAGAAAGTTGAATATTAAAAAAAATTAGTAAAAATTATTATTAGTTTTTATTTTTTAGTGAACCAAATGCCTCCTTATTATGGAACTCACAAACACGAATGTCAACATCAGTGATCCGATAGTGATAGTGTAGAGTGGAAAGACTATCGCTCAACAAATAAAGCTACCATAAGGGCACTACAAAAAAATATGCTTGTTGTGACAACAAAAGTTATTACTGAAAGTATCCCTTTGTCACAAAAACTTTTTAGTAATGATATCAGTAACAATTGAATGTTATTGTTTATAATTCTGTTACTAAAACCTAATGTGGCGACAAAATTATTATTGTCACTAAAACTTAACTTTTAGTGACAAGTGCGCGTCGCCACGACAATATTACTTTTTGTTACGACTAAACCCGTCATTAATTGACATATTTAGTAATATAAAATATTATCAGAGAATCTTATAAAGTTGTCACTATATGATTTTTATATTTTTTTAAATTAAAAAATATTTCCTTACAATGACAATATAACTTGTCACTAAAATTATGTTACAGTGACGAATGACTATATCGTCGCGAAAACTCTTACTAGTGATATCATTATATCTTGTTACTAAAAATACATAATAGTGATGATTGATTTCATTATCACGAAAACTATGATTAGCAACAATCTTATCTTTTGTCACTAAAAGTATATAATAATGACACATAATTTGATTGTCACAATAATTATGACCAGTGATAATCTTTTCCATCACATGTATTTAGTGACAATACAATTTTAAGGGGCCGTTTTAGTAATACTATTATTTTTCTGTTTATATTTATATATTTATTATTTTCTATTATTATTTTTTTAAATGAAAACTGAAACTGCGTTTGAAAATACAATTTTGTTTACAATTATTAATTTTTTTATTTTCATAGAGTATTCAATTTTATTAGTTTTTAAAAAATAATTGAATTTAATAAATATATTTCATATTAATATAATTTAATTATATTATTTATTAAAAAATTGAATAAAATATCAATATTATATCATTTAACATGTAAATATAAAATATATTAATTATAATTTAATTATGTTATTTACTTAAAATAATTAAATAAAATATAGTTCATAATAATTTAAATAATTTAATTACAATATTTATTAAAAATAATTTAATAAAATATATTTAATATTGGTTAAAGAATTGTTTTAAATTAGTTATTAAATTAAATTATATTAAAAAATCAAATTAAAATATTTATTAGAAATAATTGAATAATATATCTTTACTATTAATTAAATTAACTAATTAAATTTAATTATTTATTAGAAACAAATTAATAATATATATTACATATTAATTTAATCAATTTAATTTAATTATATTATTTATTAAAAATAATTTTAGTTTACTAAAATATTTGAATAAAATAATTTATTTTAATGTGATTTAACAAAAATAGACAAAGTATTAGAATTAACAAAATGCTTGCACTAGAAAAAAAACAGTATGAAAACACTTTTTTTTTTAACATTTTTCTGTTAAAATTTTTATTTTTTTAGAAACAAAAAAAACGTAAACAAATTTAGTAAACATGTTTCTATCGCTAATTTATAAAATTTGAAAAACATAAATAGAAAAACAAAAAATAAAACCAAACAAGGCCTAATAATTGTAACAAATGTGAGTTGCTATAATAATTCTTTTGTCATCATTTTAACTTTTTGTGACAAATTTCTTTGTCACTATACATAATTTGTAATTTCACATTTAAATTTTATAATTCAAAAATTTCAAGAATATTTTGTTTAAAATTACTTCTAGCTAGTAAATAATTTTTAATAAAGAAATTTAGGTAAATAAAATGTAAAACTTAAACAAAGATTTAAAAATCTTCAAAACATAAATTTGTTATAACAATAATTAATAAAAAGTTCTACAGTACACTAATAATATTTGTATCTAGTATACTATAATTAGCGATTAAGACATAATAGAAAATATTTGCAAACTAAATATCTTAAAGTTGCCAGCAATAACTCCAAAACCATCAATATTATCAAGTGTCTTGCAGAATAAATAAATAAGTAAATAAATAAACATACAAAAGACAAAATAGGAATTCAAACTGCTTTACGTTAATAATGACAATTATAACATATTTTCATGTTATACAAAAAATTTCCCAATTACACAAGTAGAGTTTTGTTTTCTTAAACGTGGCAAAGTAAAATGGTAGTATGCTGACAAGTCCAAAAAATAATAACAATAAGAAATGAAAATTTCCTTTATCTCTCAATGGAAGAAAATCTAGCAGACTATGAAAACAAAGTTATATGGAAACAAAGTTATATCATTTATATTTATCTATATTGCTATGATGACCAAATTGTTAGGTTTGCCTCTCTAAACCTAGCTTTGCTGTCCAAACTGGGGTCTTAATATACTTCCTTTATAGTCATTGTAATCTTGTCACTTGTGGCTTTGGTGATGTTGGATCATACCTTCTACATTTCTCCTTCAATGTGGCTGAGATTGTGGTGATTATATATTACGTGCAGGTGAAGTTACTTCATATGCAAGTATTCTGTTGCTATTTCTTTGTCCGGCTCTGTATCCACCAACTTTAATGCGTGCAACCATACTCTTTTATAAGTAAAGTTCTAGTTTATAATCAAATAGAAAATTAAAAAATAAAATATAATCCAATAGTTTATAACCTAGTAAAATAGTTTATAATCAAGTAAAGCATAAAAAACTACAACAAAAAAAATGCTCACAATAAAAAAATTGCACAAAATAAAAAAAAAATTGTATAGAAAATATAGCCAAATACCCACACACACACACACAAAAAATGCAGCAAAAAAAAACTGCATAGAATAAAAAAAAAAAAAAAAAACTGCAAAGAAAAATATAGCAAAAAAACTGCACAAAATAAAAAATGCAGAGAGACACAGCAGAAAAAACTGCACAAAATAAAAAACTGCATAGAAAACAGCCCCCCCCCCCCCCCAAAAAAAAAAAAAACTGCACAAAGGCATTAAAAAAAAAAACTACACAAAAAAATGTAGCCAAAAAAAAAAAAAAGAGAGCAAATGCAACTAACTCAATGGGAACAATTGCTACCAATTAAACTTCCAGTTGAATTGAACCTACAATCTTTATAATCATAAAACTAATTATCAAACATGAGGGCGTATATAACTTTGAACAATAGTTTGAACAAGATGCAAGCAGGTATGGTACATAAATCATTATGCAAGCAGTAATTTGAACAAGATAATATTATAAATGAATATTACAAAACTCAGCAATTCCCCTCTGAATGTGCTAGAAAATACCACTCAACTAAACAGTTGTCAGTAATATGGCATCTAGAGATATTGGACACAACAGAAATTGGAACAAATTCACAAAATTACATACATTAATAAATGACAGAAGACTTGCCTAGGCTTTGGCATACAGCTTTTTAAAAGTCAGCTTGGAACCTTTCCTCCTCATCATCCCCTACCTGCAATTGTCTCTGTGTTGTCGTTCCATTTTATTCCATATCAGGGTAATTTAGTTAAGTAAAGTAACCCTCATCATATTAGCTCCTTACTCCACAAAAATGCTAATCAGAGTAATCAAAAATGTTAACAATGAAGCTAGTAATCAAAACTTCAAATGAAACAAAGAGTTAAAAGCAATGAAAGGTGAATCAGTACTGTATGAATTATTTTCGCTTTTAAGTGTAATAAGAGTGCAAATAAATATCAGCAAATTGTTTGGAGACTAATTTTATAAATATAAAAGAATGTGACTAGTTTATCCAAAATAAGAATTATTTTATTATAACTTTTGAATAAATTAATAATTAAGACAAAAAATTTTAGATAACTGCTTATACTCCATGAATTTAAATCTACACAAATCCATCATTATATATTATACATGTCAACTCTTTTAAATTTAAGCCCAAATATACTCAATTACATCTCCACAAATTCATGTGAATCATCATAGGGTATCTCCTGCATCATGGTTATTCAAGTTCAAAACAATTAATGAATTGGGCTTCTCAATATATACCATATCAAATGTGTCGTGGCCAAGACATGCTATTACTGGTAATCCGAGCAAGGGAGCCGATACATTATCATTAATTTGTAGATATTACTACCAGAGAGGCCAAGTGTCTCTTCCTATCCACAAGAGTTGTGTATTAACTAACAAGTCAAAAACCTAAATAGCCTGAAATAGCTTTTAGTTAGTATTGTCAAATTAAGCCTTATACTAACAATATGTTTGGGTTCCAAACACACCGGGAAAGAACTCCAAATTTCTTTTAGAAAGACCCATATATATAAGAGATCGTGAAGAGGAGCTCTTTAGAAGGCCCATTAATTCTGTAAGTTATCCAAATGTGAACTATTCTCTCATGTTAAATAAAATAGATAAGAGGGTTAGCTCAGTTGGGAAGAGGCACTTCATCTTAATACAACGTCAACAATTCCACTTCACCACTCGATCCATTTTTCTAATAAAATATTATAATTGATGTTCTCCCTACTAAAAAAATAAAAAAGAGAGAATAAAAAAATAGAATAATGCATTTCAAAAAATGCCCTAAACCCCAGCTCAAATAATATAAATGCTATTTGATTTTACATCACACATCCAACAGAATCAGCCTTTTCTCTCTCTAAGCAATATGTGATACCACGGTGTAGCTTTTCACATGCATGTGTGCTCCCACATACGCTGTAACATACACAAATTAATTTGTCCAGATGAATACATATACATGCAATGCTTACAAATGCTAGAAACACATGTACAGGTGTAATACTAATATGTAAAGGAGAGTAGTTACCCAAGTAAGTTAAAAACATAATGCAATTTATTGACACCCATGTCTATGCAGATCTATGCATACATAACCTCTTTTTTTTTTTTTTTTTTTTTTTTTTTTTTTTTTTTTTTTTTGTGGTAAGTATGCATACATAACCTCCCTCTAAATGAAAGAATATGCACATTAATCCTCCATCAAAATTAACAAACATGAAAAGAGATATTTGTATATGGAGATCGAACATTTTTTTACAAGAATATTGGAAGATGAACTTACCAACTCGAAATTGAACTGCTTGTTCTCGTCCTCCAGCATCTTATCCTGATTAAAGTTCACCAATCGCAACAGCAATAAAGCAGAGATAGTTAACTCTGAGCATAAAAGGATAAAATAAAAGGAACAAAGGCAAAAGCTCCAAAAGTTATGCTTGTCCTATCAATTCTACAGCCAATATAAGTGCTTATCTTGTTTAACTTCTGTATGATATTGACTCTCAATATTACCAATCCTTTGTGCAGCCTTATCAACACAGGCACCTTCCAAACCAGTTGGGAATCCGTTTTTCTGAGTCAAGGGTTTCTAAAGATATATAATTTCAAAGCAGGAAATTAATTTAAAATTCCAATTGCACACATAATATATGGTTTGATAATAGGAAAAATCAATTTCACTTGCTTACAGTGTTTTAATTGCTCCTGTACATCTTGATCACCATTGCTCTGCTTGCCTGGAATGTTTCCAGAAGTTCGCTTATGCTGCTCGGCAAGCTCGGCAGGGTGCTTCTATTTAGCCTCATCTTCAATTCGCCTCTGGTACTCTAGAGTTCCTTCAAGCTTTCTTTCCTCTTCTTCAACTTTAGTTCTACGTCTAAATTCCTCCTCGTCTTGTTCCAGGGCATCACCATTGGAGGATTCTCATTAGAGCAGCGATGGCAGCTTGGCAACGAGAACCGACGATCAGAGCGGCGTGAGCAGAAGTGGTGGCTGCGGCGAAGGCAACGTTGACGTGCTCAAGTGCCGACGGCGGCCTTAAGGCACTAAAGCGCCGGCCGCGGCGTTTCTGAATTTGGAATTTTAGAAGAAGGCACAGATCATGAAGAGAAGGCGTAGGGCTCGGGCTGCTGTGTTTAATATCCGTTTCAAAATTTTAATTAAATTTTTAATAATTATTTATAAAATTTTATTCCTGTAACAACAAAACTTATCACAATATATGTTTTAGCAATGAAAATTAAAATTTATATTATTTATTTTTAAATTAATCAAATTAAACTAAATAACTTTTTAATTATACTATTCATTAAAAATAATTTCAATTTAACAGAAGATTTGAATAAAATAATTTATTTTAATGTGATGCAACAAAAATAAACAAAATATTAAAATTGACAAATATTTATAAAAAAAAGTAAAAACACTTTTTTTAGGATTTCAAGATTTAACAAATACATTTTTATTGCTTATTTTTAAAATTTTGTAAATATAAAAAAGAAAATAGTAAATATAAATATTAACAAACGTGACCTTAATAATTATTTGTAAAGTTTTATTTATGTGATAATAAAATTTGTCACTAAATATTATCAGTGACGAAAAATAAAATTAATTACAATAAAGAAATTTTAATTCTGTCAAGGTAATAAATTTTGTGGCACCAATTTTTTTATAACTTTTGGTGATGAGATTCAATGACAATAATTTTGTCACTGTATATTAATATTTTAGTGAGAATTCATGTTACTTTTTTTTTTTTTTTTGTGAGTAGAATTCACGTTACTTATTACAAAATAATCTTAAAATGTGTTTTCAGTGACAACCAAAAAAAATATTGTCACTAAATACTATATATTTATGACTATATTTTTTATTATTACAAAAAAATTTGTCACTGTAACTCACTTTTTTTTGGTAGTGGAGATAAAGATTTTAATATTATGATTGAACTATTCAATTAAAGAAATCAAATTAATTGAACCACTAATTTCATTGTGATTTGCCGGTTTAATGCCAAAAATTCATTTCTAAATAGTCGCATATTGCAATACGAGGTTAAATTAAAATTATTAGCATTAGTTTCGTACTTGAAATAAAATAAAAAATAAATATGTCCACTAAAGATACCCTAACTAGTGACTACCACTGATAAGACACTCGCACAATCCATTTTAGAGAAATAAATAATAAAATTCTTTTTTAGTTATTAAAATTTTATATTTAAAATATCATATAAATATATTATATTTAATAACTAATACAACTAGTTTGTCTTGGTAATTAACTGAATACTTAAATTGTAAGTCGAATACAACCACTCAAATATTTAATTTTTCATGTCATAACTGAATTGTTAATTAAAAAATCAAATTAAATTAAAATAAAATGGTTAATTTGGTTCAATTTAATAGTTTAACCGGTTGGAGTGCTCTCCTAATTATAAAGAACAAATTCTAAACTATCATTTGGAACCATTTTGGAAGAAAAAAAAATAGATTTTTTTTTTAATTTCGACTTCTTTTTAAGTCTTATATATGGCTTTTTCAACCAAAAATTAATTTTTTGATAACTTATAAGTATGTTATTCTTTACGTGGGAGCAAACTCAAGCTTTGAAATTTACGTGGGTTGAACAAATAGTTTAAAAATAAAATAGAATGGATTACAAAAATTTAAACTAAACATAGGTTGAATAAAAGCTTTAAAGGTAAAATGAATTAAGTTACAAAAATTTAGGGCAGATAAAATTTAAAAAATAATATTTTTTGAACTAAAAAATAAATTTAGACCAAGTTACTCAGATTATAATACAGGATAACCCATACATGGGCCCGCACTTGCTTTCACATTCATAAAAAAAAAGTACAAAAATAAAGATGATTAAAAATTAAAAAAAAAATTCAAGTATGAATGAAAAAAGCTAAAAAAATATCCTTTTGAACCAATAAACCATAGATTACATCTTCACTGATTTAATATCCGGCTTAATTGTAACTCTGTTTTTCATATTCCACTTTAATGAATTGTGCCCCTTGGCGAAGATCATAGATCCGCTTTTATATATGCATTTACTTGTTGTGAAACACAAATACATGAAAGACTCAGATTGT
The DNA here is from genome assembly GCA_019916065.1 of Vitellaria paradoxa. NCBI lineage: Eukaryota > Viridiplantae > Streptophyta > Magnoliopsida > Ericales > Sapotaceae > Vitellaria > Vitellaria paradoxa. The sequence continues at coordinate 71,753,705 of CM034233.1, read as the reverse complement.
ATGCCACATCTGGGCTGAGTGTACTTGGTTTTGTATTTTATTTTTTATTTACTTGTATGGCGCACACTCAATAAAGATAGATGTCGCGCCCTTTAACAAAAGGCTACTTTCGGTGATAGATTTGATGAACAAATTCTGCTCATAAGCGCAGATAATTAAAGTGGCAGGTTTACAAATTGTAGAATGCTGGTTGTTTGAAGCTTTAGGCGAAACAAGCTGCATGCTTCAGCAAGGCAAAGTTGTTTACCGAAACTTTCTCGCATCAGCTTTCACAATTTCTTTTGGTAGTTCTTTCGTTTCCATTGCCGATTAATTCAGCCTAAATTAAACAATCTCACCCGACACAGAAAGACTTCCTTCAGAGGTAATCAAAGAATTTCTGCACAATATATATATATATATATATATACATATATATAAAACTATAGCCTAATCTATAATTGCTAGATCACTGCAAATTACATGCATTTAATTTCATTTCGATATATTGAATATTACTTGTGGCCAGCACCTTTCTTGCTAGGTCCAGAAGCTGACTGATACGCTCGGTTTGTGACCAGAAATCGTCTCTTCGTGTTGCTGAATGTGTTGGTGGAGGATGATGAAGAGATGGCGCGTCCTCCAGCTGACTCAAACCCATGAAGGGTTTCAGTCTCAGAGCTGGTGATGAGATTCTCATTCTTCAGGGCTCTTGGGTTGACGAGAGTTGGCTGTGTGGAGAACACCACCGCCAGGATCATGATGATCGCAGCCATCGGAGCTGGTTGAAATATTCGTCTCGCTGATGATGGCCTTGAGGGATTGGCTCTCCTCCGCAGTCCCATTTCTGATGATTTCGACCAACTCGATCGATCTTCCCAATTTGCTCTCTCTATAGAAAGCTATTTGATTTATATAAATGAGCTTTGGAGAAAAAAGGACGGTGAAGCCGTGAAGTGCCCTTTCAAAAGTGTGACCCTTTGACTGAATCTCTTTCGGTTGGTGATTAGGAAGGGCTTCGCCAATTCTTTGGCCTCTCGTGAAGTTGCCATCGATCTCACAATGCGATTTCTCTATCAATCACACCCAATTTTTTTTTTATTACTTCTTATCTTAAAAAAAAAAAGAATTTAATCAAATACGTATTATTAAACAAATTTGTTATCATTTAGTAGCAGTTTAAATTTCTATAATAATTGAAGACTTAATATGATATTAAAATTTTAGAGCTCGTTTGAAGTCCCAAAAGATTCCCAAAAAAAATCAAAAGATTGGTTTGATGTGATGTAAAAATGATAGGTGGCAAAATGTGATTGGAGGAATTTAAAAACTTTTGAAATTTTTCGAAGTTTTTTTATTTTTTTTGTGGCTCCAAACAAGCCCTTAGTTTCACAAATTTTTTTGGATTAAGTTATTCATTTTTTATTTATTTCTATATATTATGTTCAGAGTCAATTAATTCACCTATTTAATTTAATTTAATTTAATTTATCTGTCTCTTATATTTATGTAATTGAAAGTGTTAAATTAATCGAATATACATTATTAAGATTATTTTCTAAACCTTGAAACTAATTATTTAACATTTAAATGTGTGTGTATGTGTATATATATACATATTTTTAGGGTGAGAATATTTGAATTTTTCAATTAGTTTCTTTTACTTCATAATAATTTTAATAAAAAAATAATGTCAAATGAAAGAAATTAACAAAAAAAAAAAATGCATCTATTATTTCTTTTTTTCATGGATCCGTTGGACGGGACATCCTTAGTTTCTTACCATTCAAAGATTGGAAACCCAAGCTAATTAATTTTCGGTAAAGGGCTTCTCATTCTAAAATAATGTACGTTCTTTGAAATTATTCGATATTCTTCGGCATTGGCGTGCACTGATTTAGAAAGAGAACGGAAGAATGCCCGGTGTGTGCATGTCAATTTTGCATTTTTAGCTTTGCTTCTCTTCCTCTAACTTCAACTCATGTCCGACCAAAAGAACGGTGTACAGCTAAACAGCTTTCCACATGTCAAGATGGCATTGGATCATCATGTGTAGGAAAGGAGCCCAGTTGGAAAGGAATTAATGCTTGAAATTAAATGGATGACTTCCACCAAAAACAAACCAAAGGACGCAAATTTAAGGTTCATTTAGTGCGATATGCGTTAGGAGTCCCAAAAAAACTAAAAAAATTAAAAGATAGAGTTAATGTGATGTAAAAATGATATGTGGTAAAATTTGATTTGAGGGATTCGAAAACTTTTGAAGTTTTTTTTTTTTTAATTTTTAAGTTTTTTTTTTTTTTTGGTTCCAAACGAACCCAAAATATTAAAAAATTAAAAATTATTTGCCTTTAATCTCATCATACGAATTACAAACTCGTAAATTATTTCAAATTAACTCAAATTATCTCATTTTTTGTCACCTTAAACTTCTCCTAAACATGTAAGTTCTCCATATTTGGGGGAAGTGAGATTTGGAATTAAATTTATCACCTACTATATAACTTCCGTTTGGAAATTTGAAAAATTCTGAAAATTGTTGGAAAACACTAAAATTTTTTATAAGTTATTTATTTTTTATTTCACTACACGAATTACAAACTTATAACTTTTATCAAGTTTTATCACTTTTTGTCACCCAAACACTCCCATAGTCTTGCAAATTTTATGTTCAAAAAAAAAAAAAAGAGAGAGAGAGAGAGATTCTCATTTTTTTTTTTATATAAGCTCACTTTGGATTGTTAATCCTTCAAAATGTAAAATTAAAAATAATAGGTGTGTTTGGTTTACTGACAAATTCTGAAAATCTCTGAAATTATCTAAAAGTTATTTACTTTTTATCTTACTATACGAATTACGAACTTACAATTTATTTCACTGTATTTTAATTTTTTCTTATCTTTTATCACTCAAAACATACTCAATATGAGAATGGTGGAATGACATATTCTCATTTGTAAATTTTTTTTTTTTAAATTTAAAAATTCAAAAATATTTCTATCATCCATTCCTCGATCAAAAGTACCCATATGACTTTAACTCGCAATGGGAGGAGCCTAAGATGAAGACTCTTGCAACTGTCAGAGGTCAGTTCACGTATAGACCTCCACAAAGAATAATCAATTCTCTCTTTTTGTCACAACCAGAGGTGTTAAAATTAACCGTCCGAAAAGCATATGCTTTAAATTATATATATATATATATATATATGCGTTAGAGTGCATTTTCTGGATTCAATGATTTTCTTCCACAGCTTTTGGTACACTTTCTGTGTTCTTTACGTATTGTCCCACACGCTAAAATTGGTTCTCGAGAATACTATTTAGACAGTCGCCTAAGAATCAGACTAAAAACAAAAAAAAAATCTTAATTTTTGATATATATATATATATATATATATTATTAATTATGATATTTTTTTCAATATCTCACGAAAAAAAAAAGTCTTTATTGTTTTATCTACTTATACGAAGATCTTACTACTATTACTAATAATAATAACAACTAATAAAACCTCGTATAATTAGTAACTCTAAGAGTTCCGCTTCACACCAATTTTTTTTAAAATTTCCTTACACTAAGAGCCCGTTTAGAGGATTAAAAACTACCAAAACTAGTAAAAAAGTAAAATTTTTAGTAGTTTTTTGTGTGTTTGGTGGAACAATGTGTAATTTTTAGTATTTTTTTTCAATTTTTAGATATTTGGTAAATTTTTTACTGTAGTAAAGCAAAAAAGTGATTTTTTTTGTACATTTGGTAAGTTTTTTACTATAGCGAAGCAAACAAGTGACAATTTTTGTGTGTTTGGTAAAACTTTTTATTTTATTTTTTACTGTAACAAAGCAAAAAAGTGAAAAAAATTGTGATTTTACCAAACACACCAAAAATTACAACTTTTGGTACTTTTTTACTAGTTTTTGATGCTCCAAACGACCCTAAAATATCCTACCATAATCTAAGTTGTAAAAATTTCACAAATAACTTACCATTATAACAACTAGCTTAGCCTACTCAAGTTGGAGACCTCACAAATGCTACAATTATTTTAAGCGAGGCAATACTTTACCTTTGGATCCTGTAATTTTCTTTCTTTCTTTCTTTCTTTTTTTTTTTTTTTTTATTTTGATGAACTTTTAAAAATTGGAAGTCTCCCCACGGTAGGGAAAAAAAAAAATTCCCAACGGTAACCTCCCCCAATAAGGGCTCTTCCAACCAACAAAAATTCAAAAACAGTTGTTGAATTAATGCAATATGTTTATAAGTAATTTTGCATCTTTTAGATTATTCTTAAAATAAAAAGTTTTAAATATTTTGTACTTATAGTAAAAAAAAAAAGTTATATTATTTTTAAATAAAACTTATATATATATATATGTATATATATATATTAATACAAACACAGTATTTAATGTCGTGTTAAGCCCCTAGCTACAAAGATTAAGCTGCATATGCACAAGAAGGAAATTAAAAGGATTAAGCTGCCCCTGCCAAAAAAAGGAAATGAGCTTTCAGGAGTCTTGAAGCCAAGAATTAAAATATTATTTTTCTTTTCAAAGCTTCTGTTTCTTAACACTCCGTTTGAAACATTCTATTATTAGAATTGATTTTATTTTAAAATAAAGAATTGATTTTATTTTATTTTATTTTATTTTATATACAAAATTTTGTATCTGAAACACATTTTGAATTTAAAAATTGAATTGATTTAGTTGAAGTAAAATACCAAGTTTCACCATGTGAATGGGAAGTAGAAAATATAGTAAATATGGCATAAGAGTAAAGAGTATAAATTTGTTTACTTATTTAGATTGGTTAAGAAAATAATAAATTCTTATCAAATTCTATTGTTTTGGTTTGGATTTGGAATTCTATAGAAATCCCAAAATTTAAATTATGATATGAAATCAAATTCAACTCATAAAATTTTATTTTAGTTTCAAATACAAGAATTAATGAGAATTCTCATCAAATAAAATCAAATTCTATTAAATCTATCATTTCACGTGAAGTGTAAGAGACTGAAAAGAAAAGATATTGCAATAATAGTTCAAATGTTTTTTTTATTAAAATACAGTATAATTTATAAAAAAATAATAAGCGCTTAATTATTAATTATATGTTTAGTTATTATATACTTACATAGGTTTAAATAAAAAAATTATTGTTTACTTGCTGGCTAGGAGAGAGAGAAAATTAAATGGCCACAGCGAGATTAAGTAGACGAGGGATCCTCATTTTTGTTTGAGGAAATCTCAAAGCTAGGACCAAATAATTGATATCACGAGGGTTCTTCCTACAACAGCACACATATGTATATATATATTTGTATTACATATATACACAAATTAATGCATATGACCTTAGGATACTCTAATTCTAACATTTTTTTTTTCCTGTATAGTATCTCTTTAAATTAAAGTGTTAAACCTTTGACCCAAGAAAATTTCCCGTGAATGCTGCCTAGCTTAAACACTCGCGATCAGTTTTGATTCGGGGATTAGTCAATACATCATATGCATATTGCATTTGACTATTAATCCAGAATTTCATTCTTTCCCAATCAGTTGTACGATCATGCAAAATATACATGCTGTAGACATAAGCTGTTGCAACCTAAATAAAAACGCCAATTTCTTTTTTTTTTTTTTTTAAGGTTTGGTTTGGAAAGGAAAATAACTGACTTATTTTCAACTAGCTAACCAGCTATTTTTGTGTTTTAGAATGAAAAAAAAAGTGACTTTTTTTAGGTGATTTTTTAGTTTTGATTAATTTGATATTTTTGCCTTTAAAGTTTAAAAGAAGATTAAAATAGAAGAAGATAAATTTCGTTATTTTACAAATAAATAAATAAATAAATTAGTTATAAGCCAATTAACTCTTGCATTCCCAGGCAATGCCTAAATAATTGAGCTCCACATTTGAGAATTAAAGTAGATTAAGATAAGCCCTTGACCTCAGATTTTTGAAAAGGAAAGCGGGATGACATTGTTATAATGTTCTCACAAGTAAAATTATCCCTTGCACTGCCATTTCATTTTGGAAGAAAACATGTTAAGATTTCATGTCTCAGTTGTGTGTGGCTTGGTAATGGGCTAATTTTTAATGTAAGTGATAGGTCTTAAAAAAATTTCAAAAGGAATATTGTTGTCAACTAGTTTCAAATTAAAAGCCAAGTCCAACTAAGTTGTGCGCCATAGGCTAGCTTGGACAGCGGCGGATTCCCATAATATGGGCAAAAGACCCAGTCCAATTAAATCACCTCGGCATGTCCAGTGGGTCATTGTGGGCGTTATCTTGAAAAGCGTAGTAATTTGTTAGATGCCAGGAGTTCAAGAGGGCTGCAGTGAATAAATCTATTATAGGGATTGTAGTGAAAAAACAGATGGCTAAGATTTCTTTACACTTTAATGATACCTGATCTTTAATATTTTACATTAATTGTGCTCCAATCAAAATTTTTAAATTTTTATTTTTATTTTGAAAATAAATTTAATTAAAATAAATTACAACAATTAGATTAAATATAAAGAAATCTTAAACCTTTATTTTTCACTACAGCCTCTGCAATAAATTTATTCACTGTAACCCTCTTAAACCCTAGATGCCAGCTTTGGGCCAAAAAAAAAAAAAAAAAATGAGAACGTTACTAAAGGTGAGTAACGGGTTTAATAAAAAAAAAAATTTCAAAAAGCAAGTTCTTATTAAGTCCCAGTTACTATCTTTCTAGAAGAACTCGCCCCTAAAAGGTAACAAAGAGGAAGGAGTTCAAAATGTGCACATTTAAAATGAAAAAAAGTTAGTATGAATTAATAAAAATTACAAGCTTATAATTCATGAAATGTGTAGCAAATTAAAATTTTATAAAAATTTATGATATTTAATGAGCTCCCAACAGAGCTTAATATCCCATACCATATATGAACATGGAATGCATGTACCAAATCATAACCCAAAAAAAAAAAAAAAATTACGTGCGGGAACGTTTGGAGACACAATTTTTAATAATTTTTTATGTATTTGGTAAAAGTAAGTTATAATTTTTAATAATTTTTTTCAACTTTTGAGTGTTTGATAAAATTTTTTACAACTTTTGACAATTTTTAATAATTTTCGGTAACTTTTAACAACTTTTGACAATTATTGGTAATTTTTGATAATTTTTGAGTTAAGAAGTTACTGCAATAAAATAAAAAATTGGCAAATTTTGATATTTTGCAAAAACCCAGTGAACAAAATTTGGTATTTTTTTGCCAAAATTTTCGCTACCAAACGCAGCAATAGTAACATTTCTATTTAGTTACTTTCTTTTTATCGAAAACAGAAAATAACATTTCTCTATCAAAGAAGATGGAAAAAAGAGATGTCGAGGAATTATTCTTAGTTGTATTACAACAATATAAAGGCCGACCGAACTGGTGGCAACAAGTTTCTTGCCTTTGCCCCTAATACATGCGATAAAACCGTCAATCTTGATTGGTTTAAGGTTGAGCAATAAGGAACCATTGTCACTATCTGAGGAGGCTGCAGCAGACAAAACAAGCCGCGGGTTTCGTGCATGGTAAAAAGAAGACAACATGCTTAAAATCTGGCATAGATATTTTCAAATTAAAATATATATTCTTATATAAGAGATTGGCCCTGCTTTTCTCAAATTTTTATAATTTTTTATTTTTCATTTTTCTCGAACCTGCTTTACCCAGACTATTCATTGTTTAAAAAATGGTGCCTCAGTGGGCATATTTCGTTGATCCTCAGATTATTCCTTCGCGTGCTTCATTTCTACCCATATGTTCTTCCCAAGTTCAATCAAAGTATCTAGGAAGCAGCATGCTCTGGAGGCAACTGCTTTCAATTGTTCTAACGCATTGATTATCTTCATCCTCTTCTTCATCGTCTCGTACTCCATGGCGGCAGAGGGGTCCAGGCCACCCGGCGGCGATCATAGCTGGTTGCAGTTCAGAGATGCAGCCGTGACTATGACGCATGCTTATTCTGGTCCAAGCCATCGCGGTCCTGGTCACTGATAATAGTTCATGAAAAATGGATACATATATATATATATATATATGTGGTTAGGCAGATTGACAGTCTCTTGTCATTTATACACATTGGGCATCATCATTCTCCGTTGTAACAACGTACTGTTTTTTCGGATCGTCCTATTAATTATTGTAACTCACTGAGACTGAATTTCTCTGTTGGTCGTGACCTACCAAGTATTTGTAAATAGTTGGAGTAAAAAGTAGGGGGAAGGGGTAGGTCCGGTGCGCCTACACACCGGTGTATGTTTTGTGCACCTATGCATCGTTGATTTTAAAATATTAATAAATTATTCAATAGTTGTGGTGGTGATAAAAATTTATACTTATCATAACCAGTTAAATCTGACATATCCCATGCACCGAACATCTCTTGGATCCAAAAGTAGGTGTTTCTTGTTATTAGTAATTTTTTTGGTCATTATAAAGCAGTAAGTCACGGTTCCTTTAAATATTTTCATTATGTTTTCTTTTTCTTCTTTTGGAGGTAAGATTTACGTTCCATCTATCATCTACTGTTTTGTTAATATTAATAAACTGGTAAGGGTTCCTACTAAACCTCTCTCCTGTTAAGGAGTAGGTACTGAATTAGAAGTTTTATACACTGGTAATTTGATTTATTTGCTAAGCAAAACAGTCGCAGAGAAAGTGAAATGTTGATTCTAAACCTCAACGATTTTCAACAAGGGCAGCTCACCTAATTAACTTGGACTGGACTGCGACTTAAAACCCTACAATCCATATGAACCTGTTCTCAGTTTTGGCTCTTCTTTCACTTTGACCTGTCTGTGGTTCCCTGTCAGTGAACAAACACTATAGGTTTAGATTATGTCAAAAACAAATTAAACACGCCAGCACGTTCAAATATTTAATTTGCTCCGATTATTAAGTGGTTGATCAATAGCTGATTGCAAATTGCACCAAAAAATAAAAAATAAAAAATTATTTGCCCTTTGAATACATTCGGTCAAATTTTGATGGTCTATGGTCCTCTGCTAGAAAGATGATCTTCCCCCCCCCAGACAAAAAGGCCGCCTCTTAGAACCAAACGTTGGACAACGTGGACCGAGATGTTCTGATGCGGACATTCACCGGTATTTTTGGTAATCTCATCACAAGTGTAATAGATATGGATTTTGCATACGGTTTCAGGTAGAAATTATTTTCACGACCACGATCTAACGCGTGACATTTTCCAACTAAGTTCCATCATTCAAGGTTTAAATTGATTTTTATACTCTTTTTGGTAATTTTTTATTTAGCAATTGTCACCCCGTTATTTTTTTATTTTATTTTTTATATTATCATGCAAAATCTTACATTTGTCAAGTTTGATGAACTTAAAAAGTGTATTGTCATTCTCTAATTTAGTGGGAGAATTTTCTCTCTTGACGTGGATTACAATGTTCGCTTATACTAGAATCTTCACCCTGTTAAAATGATATCCAATCGTTGCATCTAGCTTGAAGCCCACTTCATTCTTTATTCGTCACATTCATTGCTAGAATTCTAGGAGTACTAGTGGTGGTATTTTTCTGTGTACCATTCAACTTTTAGACTGGCAGTCTCTCTATTTCTTCGCTCATGGCCTTACTTTCTGCGTCCAGGAACCTCCCTCGTTGGTTCCTAAGCACAAAATGCCACGTTTGTTTGAATATAAATTGATCTCGGATCGATCTTCCCTACTTCAAGCTAACATCCAATTCCAATCCAAGCCGATTCTAACTAGAGTTCTCTCTCTCTGTTTAACATGGCTAGATTGCTCACCTTCAAGTCTCTAAGTTTCTGCGTTCTTGTCCTCCTGGTTCTTAGCTCCATCCTGTCTCCAACCCAAGCCCGACCTTTCAAGAGTCCTCAGTACAGCACTGTCAGTAGAGGGATTCAGAGCATTCTTGACGGGTTATCTCTTGGTTCCATCAAGGATTCAGGGCCAAGCCCACCTGGACAAGGACATCCTCCATTTACCAAAAGCGGCACACTCGGAGGAATCAAGGACGGTCCCAGCCCCGGTCAAGGACACAAGGTTGTCACTGGCACGCACCAGTAACTGGTTTTAAAATGGTTTGCGTAAAGCGGTTATGTAACCGACACTTTCATCCTGTTACACTTATTGGCATCGTCGCAACTGTTACCATTGCATAGACTATAAACTATCTTTTAATGCTAAGCCAGTAGCTCAACTACTGAAACATCCTAGATCTTTCTTTGCTCTCCGACATTTGTTACTTCTTTCATTTTTAATTTGGACACATTCATGTAGTTGTTGTGGGATGGTAATCCTGGGAAATATCTAGTCCCTGTTATCTTCTGGAAGTGTATTTGTTCTGTTGTAATAAGCTCTCAATGATTATTGGGTGTGTTTGGAATTATATAAAAGTGTATAAAATAAAATAAAATTATAAAAGTAAATGTCTCGTAGTTCATGCAATGCGTGAAGAATTTAAATTTTACTGTCTCGTAATTTATGTTTGTAGAGATTTGTAAGATTTTATTTTATTTTGTGTAACTTTAAACGGAACCATTGTCAATATGGAAGGAGTTACCTTTTTTTTTAATTAATCTGATTGCACCCTTGCGCTTTATATTCATCTATTTTTTTATTGTAACGATTAATTTCTTACGTTACTTTGTTTGGTACAAGAGAATAGAATAGTTATTTCCAAACTATCATTTTATTTTATTCTCGTAAATAAAGTAGTATTTTAAATAAGTATAAAATAATATTTCAAAGAAGTATATTTAAGTGTAGGAATAACCATTCCGTTCTCTCATACCAAATTAGAATGTACCTTACAATTAAATTTTAACATGATCGTTCCGTTAAATTTATTAATGAAAATGGACAAAATATAGATACGAGACATTTTTACAAATTTGATCACAAGCTGGCTCGAAATCTGAATCATCCAAGTGTTAAGAATTTACTTTTATGATTAAGATATAAATGTACATAATATAATTTACCCTTACATAACCTATACTTTCAACTTCTAGAATCAATTAATCATATGTTCTTCCTTAGAATCAATTGATCAAAGTTAAATTCTTGTGCCCTATATTGTGACTAACTTGTGAAAAGTGCACTTCCGAATTTGAATTTTTGCGGTCCTTGCGTGGCTCCATGCATGCACTGAACTCGTGTCAAAATTGGAGGCCCAACCTTGTAAAAAAAAAAAAAAGTCATGGGTTCAAAACTTACACTTTGAAGCCACCTTCCCAATTAAAATAGAACTCCAGGTGTTTCTTGATGCTCATTATTTGGCATCTTGCGGTGAGTGAAAGAAGTAAATATTAACAAAATTTTATAGATAATTGCCTGCCAAAAGAAATTTAGATAATTAATTATCATACGCAATCTTAATTTCTAAATACTTGACCTTTAATATGCATTTGTTTAATATTTTGTTAGATTTGAACGGGGTAATTTGGTCATAAAGCCGATCAGATGGCTTCAAAAAGGATTAAGACCTGATGGGTTGAAATGGATTTGAACAGGGTAATTTGGAGGGTGATATAATATTGATCACTATTAGTTTTCAAATTTTATGGAATTGTGATTAGTATTTGTATTTTAAATACTTATTTTAAGGGTAAAAAATTTTGCTTATAAATTACCTTTTTTGTCCCACCAGAATAAGAATATTCTGAGGTCATTTAGAGCTCATTTGGTATGTTTTTCTATTTTTATTTTTAATTTTCTGTTTTAAGCGTATTTGTTATTTTGTTCTTTTGAAAACAAAGAAAACAGGTATAACACATTTGGTTACTAGTATTTTCAAAATTTGTTTTAAAAAATAAAAAATAAGTTTATACATAAAATGAAAAATGGTAAAAAGTCATTTTGAGCATTTTTAACTTAAAACAAAGAAATTTTCAAAATAAGGAAAACAAAATATTTTTTATTTCCTTGTTTTAAGCATAAAACAGAAAATAAAAAATAGAAAACAAAAAATTAAACTAAATGCCACCTTAGAGTTTGGGAAAAGGGAAAAAAAATTCATTATTTGTGTCAGCTTTTGTTTGACACAGAGTTAACATTATAAACTCTTTTTTTTTTTTTCCAATAACGGAGTTAAAAGTAAAATATATTTATGATCTTTGAAAATTTTTATATGAAATGAAATTTTATTAGAATATTTAGATTTAAAAATAATTATGTGATTTTTATAATTAAGGGGTGCTATTGTAATTGATCATTTTTGCGGAAGAGAATATTAAATATGAAACATTATAAAAAGTTAATGGTATAAGTGTAACGTTTTTCACTTGAGAGAGTTAAGTAATACTTCGTCGTATAATTTAGCGAGAACCAGTGGAGTTAACTCTTTTAGGCTCCGTTTGGCATAAAATAAAACTCCAAAAAACTCTATAAATCTCCAACAACCCCTCTACCTCTAATTTTTCCGCCATTACTAATTTTAAAAAATTCGAATATTTCGTTGAAAAAAAAATTTGAAAATAGGTTAACTGAATGTGTAAATTTTTTATACAATCATATTTTTCATGTTGAAAGCTTTCAAACAAGTATCATTGTCGCTATTTTTTGTGAATTTTTTTGAATTCGTGGGAACGGATTTGAAAAATCCTTTCCACGATTTGTGACTTTTCAGAAAAAAAAAATGACGCTAAAATTAATCTAAAACTATATTTTATCTCAATTTATCTTATTTTTTCTTATTCCAAATGAGACTTAAATCTTGTAATCCCCCGTTAAAAAGAAAAAAATGGTATACAAAAATATACGCCAAAGTAATGCGAGTAGTTGGGATCTTCGTGGCAAAAAGCAAAGATTAAAGCAGGTAAATCCCCTAATATAAAAATGCTCCCTGACTCGCTATATGATGGCGAGGCTAAATGTACCCACTTGGGACCAGCATCTAAGGGTAAGTGCGTCGATGAATAACTAAATTATCTAATAAATAGTACATATTTTAGGTTTAGTCAGTAATTTTTTTTAAGCTATATTAATACTAGGTATTTTATCAATTGTCTATTAAAAAATTAATTTTTTAAAATTAGAGTCCATTGTTTTCTTCAATATAAATGCCATTGTCTTCTTCAACAAATAATAAACAATTGTTTAACTGGTTTCTGCAGAGTTACTGTAATAGGAGCAAAAATAGTTGTGACTTTGGAGAATTTGATGCAGATGATTTTCTTTATATTTGCTAGCAAAAATACATAAAATACTTATTTATCTATTTTGCTGCACATGCTATAAGATCCTAAAAAAACTCAAGCCTGAATCTTTGAGGAGCCCCGGGATCTTGAACAAGGAACCATGCCCAATAATCAGGAACATCCAGTGAGGATCCTTGGAACACCAGAGATACAGACTCCATGGGCCAAGTATTAGCGAGCCTTCACCCATGCTTGGCATCTCAAATCTAGCCCGGAATCACTCAGAAGAATTGTGGACTGAATGCATGAGAAAAAGAATATTAACGATCCACAGAATGACCTTTCGAGTGCTCCTTTTGCACCTTAACTTTTTAAGAGGGAGACACCCAATATCCTAGTTACCTCATTTATGGAAAATTAGGAGCTAACAATCAGGAACTATCCGTTGTATTAGGTGAGGGTAATAAATGACGTAATTGGGATATTGCATGTATCTCTCTTAAAAAGTTAAGATGTTAAGGTGGTAGAAATTCAGTTAGTGGATCATTAAGATTTAAGATATGAGACTTTGAAAATATTAAGGTATTAAATGATTATCTGGAATGTTATTTAGCGGATCCTAAAGATATGGAATTTTAAAAGCTAATAATGAGGTACTACCTATCGATAGTAGGTGAGGGTAATAAATGAAGTAATTGGAATATTGAGTATTTCTTTCTTTAAAAAGTTAAGGTGTTAAGGTTCTAAAAGATTTTTTAGAAAGTGATTCGATTAATCCTTAAAATATGAGGCTTCTAAAAAAAATTTAGGAGTTAAAAGGATCCTTAGAAAGGTTATTTCTAGGACAATAAAATGAGGATTTGTTGATGATCTGAATAATCTGAGGATATAAGACAATAGGCTAAGAATTTGGTTAGTGCTCGACATCTCAGATAGTTTGCTATCTATTTCTTATTTTCCAAGAGGATTGTAGGTTTGCCTAGGGATCCTCCAATTGCAGCCTCGATCATACACAATAATGCATCAAAAATATTCTTTTATATTTTTTAAGTTTGATTTTATTGATGTGAGATATATTTCAACAAAATCCGTCACATACACATGTGCATTAAGTATCAAGTTGAGAAGGAGCCTGATTAGAGGAAAGGCACTTAAGTATCAATAGTTTGAAGAATGAAACTAGCAATATTTTTTTATCTACAATTGTCTTTAGGTTATGTTTGGATTAATTTTTTTTTTTAAAATGATAAAGATTTAAAATTTCTTCTCATATTTGCTATGTTTAAAAAAAAAAAAAAAAAAAAAAACAGAAAGGACAAAGCATGAGATTATGGGAGACAGATTTTCTCGCTGTTGAAATTTGGAGGTGACCTCCATGCCTGCAACTCCCCCACTACAATGCACAGAGATGAAGAATTGGAGAAGTCGGGAGAGAACGGAGAGAAGTTGGGGGTAGGGGGCGGTTTGGGTTGAGAAGAATATCCGAAATGAGGGAAATAAACCTTTTGGATCTTGGGTAAAATTGTTAATATATAAAAAAGAAATTAGTCCAAAAAAATTAAAATTGACGTTATCAACCATTTTTAATTCAAAAATATATTGAGTTTGAAAGTATTTTAACTTGTTTTATTAAGAGTGCATTTGACGCACCAAAAAGTGAAAAAAAATGAAATAAAATGTGGTTTGAGAAAATTTTTTGTGTTTGGTGCACACAACTCAAACTACATTTTTTTTGGATATGAATAGTAAAATTTCGTTCCGACGGATTGAATTTCGGTTTGAACGGATTCAGAATTTTAATCAGTCATAACTTCTTTACACTACAATCCGTCTAAACGGATTGTGAAAACCGTTTAGACGAAAGTTGGCCGCGCGATTTCGTTGGAACGGTTTTTACAATCCGTTGGAATAGTTTTAAAAACGCCCCAAAAAATAGTCAAAGTGGATGTCATTTGGTAGTTTGGGAGTCCATGGTGAGAATGACGAAAAAATTTTTATTATGTGATTGATTGAATTCTAGTTATCGAATTTTTTTTTTAAAAGACATTAAACGTTTTTTTAATTTTAAGAATGTGAGAATGTGTAAAATTTTATAAAAATTTTTATTAAACTTCGGCACATCAAACGCACCCCTATTTGATTTTGGCAGCGAAGAAGTTGAGTATGTTTAAACTTGTTTTATTAGTTTTGGTGGCGGAGGAGTTAAAATAACTTAAATTCAAGTAATTTAATTATTTTTTATAAATAAAAAATTTTTATCCAACAGAAAGTCAAACCTTAAACTAAGCTCCGTACAAGTGAAAGGGAAAAGAAAAAAAAAGTAGATAAAAAAATTGGTTAATTTTCTTTCCAAACTGAACAAATCGAACAGGGAGAGTTTGAGAATTTTTTTTTTTTCGTTATCTGTTCATTTCACTTCTCTTTCCTCGCAAAATCAAATATAGTATATAGCGTAAATCAGTTAAAAATTCTATCCGACCTCTACTCAATTTTGGGCCGTTTGGAGTAATAAAAAAATTAAAAAAAATTAAAATGTAGTTTGAGATAAAATTTGACAGTTAGTATTTTTTAAATCTTATTTTTAGAGATAAACAGTAACAAACCTTTAGAATGATTATCCAAAACTCGTTCTAATGAATTCAAAAAATCCTTAATTTGTGTTCTGCACCATAGCATTTCGGTGCAGTAAAACGATACTGTGGGAACGGTTTTGGTCAATCCATTCTAACGGTTTGTGTGGACCCACTCTGCAATGGTACTCCTTCAAAAACTTTGGAGTTGCAGAACATGTTTACAAAAAAAAAAAAAAAAAAAAAAATTCCTGCTCGGTTAATCTCCTCCTGGGATTTGATTTTTTTAGTGGAATATTTAACTTTTTTGAAATTAATAAAAATAGGAATGTGTAAAACTATAATAAAGAATTTTAGTACTTTTTACAGGTTGCTGAAAATTTTATTTTGATTTTTGGCACACCAAATTGTGTCTTTAGCTCTAGTCAATTTCAAATGGTTTAATTTACACTCATCATTATTTTCTCTCGCAAAAGTCACTACTTAATTAATTTGTACTAGTGACTATTCATAATTATTAGTGTACTTTGTTTAAAATTAATAAAAATCAATGATAAAAATACAAGCGGTGAAAGGTACGGACAAATTGTGCGGTGCGGTAGCGGAGCTGATATGGCGATAATTAATTATCATACGCAATCTTAATTTCTAAATACTTGACCTTTAATATGCATTTGTTTAATATTTTGTTAGATTTGAACGGGGTAATTTGGTCATAAAGCCGATCAGATGGCTTCAAAAAGGATTAAGACCTGATGGGTTGAAATGGATTTGAACAGGGTAATTTGGAGGGTGATATAATATTGATCACTATTAGTATTCAAAATTTATAGAATTGTAATTAGTATATGTATTTTAAATACTTATTTTAAGGGCAAAAAATTTGCTTATAAATTACCTTTTTGGTCCCACCAGAATAAGAAAATTCTGAAGCCATTTAGAGTTTGGGAGAAGGGGAGAAAATTTTCATTATTTGTGTCAACTTTTGTTTGACATAGAGTTAACATTATAATTTTTTTTTTCCAAAAACGGAGTTAAAAGTAAAATATATTTATGATCTTTGAAATTTTTTATATGAAATGAAATTTTATTAAAATATTTAGGTTCAGAAATAATTATGTGATTTTTATAATTAAGAGGTGCTACTGTAATTGATTATTTTTGCTGAAAAGAATATTAAATATGAAACATTATAAAAAGTTAATGGTATAAGTGTAACATTTTTCACTTAAGAGAGTTAAGTAATGCTACGTCATATAATTTAGCGAGAATTAGTGTAGTTAACCCTTCAATCTTACAATCCCCCATTAAAAAGAAAAAAATGGTGTACAAAAATATAAACCAAAATAATGTGATTAGTTGCGATCTTCATGACAAAAAGCAAAGGATTAAAGTAGGTAAGAGCGAGCGCAGCAGAAGAGCTAAAGAAGTATTTTAGGTATTTTTGTTAGCCAATACAAAAGAACTCTCCTGCACCAGCCTCTCTAAACCTGGAGGTATTCTTCCTCCGACCACAGTACCTTGCTTCTTCTGCCGAGAAACTATTCACAAGCAATCCAATTATTTATTATTTTTCTCCTGTACTTCTCTTCTCCTTCTCCCGCACTTCTTCCCTTTATACAGGTCTCTAATTTTAAGAAACTAATTTTTTAATAGATAATTACTAAAATGCCTAGCATTGGTGTGAATTGAAAAAGAAAAGTCACTAATTAAATCCAAAATGTACATTGTTTACTAGATAATGTAACTAGCCATTGCTGCACTTGCTCTAAATCTCCTAAATATATAAATGCTCCTTGACTCGCTATATGATAGTGAGGCTAAATGTACCCACTTGGGACCACCACCTAATATCATTAAAAAACCCAAGCCTGGATCTTTGAGGAGCCCCAGGATCTTGAACCAAGGAACCATGTCCAATAATCAGGAACATCCAGTGAGGATCCTTGGAACACCAAAGATACAGACTCCATGGGCCAAGTATTAGCAAGCCTTCACCCATGCTTGGCATCTCAAATCTTGCCCGGAACCACTCAGAAGAATTGTGGACTGAATGCATGAGAAAAAGAATATTAAGGATCCACAAAATGACCTTTCGAGTGATCCTTTTGCACCTTAACTTTTTAAGAGGGAGAGACACCCAATATCTTAGTTACCTCATTTATGGAGAACTAGGAGCTAACAATGAAGTACTATCCGTTGTAGTAGGTGAGGATAATAGATGACGTAATTGGGATATTGCATGTATCTCTTTTAAAAAGTTAAGGTGTTAAGGTGGTAGAAGTTCATTTAGTGAATCATTAAGATATAAGACTTTGAGAATGTTAAGGTATTAAATGATTCTGTGGAAGGTTATTCAACGGATCCTAAAGATATGGGGTTTTAAGAGTTAATAATGAGGTACTACCTATCGATAGTGGGTGAGGGTAATAAATAAAGTAATTGGGATATTGAGTATTTCTTTCTTTAAAAAGTTCCAAGTGTTAAGATTCTAGAAGATCTTTTAGATGGTGATTCGGTTGATACTTAAAATATGAGGCTTCTAAAAAAAATTTAGATGTTAAAGAATCCTTAAAAAGGTCATATCTCGAACAATAGAATGAGGATTTGCTGATAATTTGAATAGTTTGAGGATATAAGACAATAGGCTATGAATTTGGTTAGTGCTCGACACCTCAAACGGTTTGCTATCTATTTCTTATTTTCCAAGAGGATTGTGGGTTTGCCTAGGGATCCTCCAATTGCAACCTCAACCATATACAATAATGCATCAAAAATATTCTTTTATATTTTTTAAGTTTGACTTTATTAATGTGGGATATATTTCAACAAAATCCGTCACATACACATGTGCATTAAGTATCATATGGAGAAGGAGCCCGATTAGAGGGAAGGCACTCGAGTATCAATAGTTTGAAGAATGAAACTAGCAATATATTTTTTTATCTACAATTGTCTTTAGGCTATGTTTGGATTAATTTTCTTTTTTAAAATAATAAAGATTTAAAATTTCTTCTCATATTTGTTATGATTAAAAAAAAAAAAAAAAACAGAAAGGAAAAAGCATGAGATTATGGGAGACAGATTTTCTCGCTGTTGAAATTTGGAGGTGACCTCCATGCCTGCAACTCCCCCACTACAATGTACAGAGATGAAGAATTGGAGAAGTCGGGAGAGAAGTTGGGGGCAGGGGAGTGGTTTGGGTTGAGAAGAAGATCCGAAATGAGGGAAATAAACCTTTTGGATCATGGGTAAAATTGTTAATATATAGAAAAAATTAGTCCAAAAAAATTAAAATTGACGTCATCAACCATTTTTAATTTAAAAATTTATTGAGTTTGAAGAGTATTTGAACTTGTTTTATTAATTTTGGCAGTGAAGAAGTTGAAATATGTTTAAACTTGTTTTATTAATTTTGGCAGCGGAGGACTTAGAATAACTTAAATTCTAGTAATTTAATTATTTTTCATAAATTAAAAATTTTTATCCAACAGAAAGTCAAACCTTAAACTAAGCTCCGTACAACTGAAAGGAAAAAAGGTCAAAAAAGTAGACAAAAAAATTGATTAATTTTCTTTCGTTTTTCTTTCCAAACTGAACAAATCGAACAAAAAGAGTTTGAGAATTTTTTTTTTCGTTATCTGTTCATTTCACTTCTCTTTCCTCGCAAAATCAAATATAGGCTATATAGCGTAAATCAGATAAAAATTGTGTCCGACCTCTACTCAATTTTGGCCCGTTTGGAGTGATAAAAAAATTAAAAAAAAAATAAAATAAAATGTAGTTTGAGGTAAAATTTGACATTTAGTATTTTTTAGATCGTATTTTTTAGAGATGAACAGTGACAAACTTTTAGAACGATTCTTCAAAAAATCCTTAATTTGTGTTTTGCACCGTAGTATTTCAGTGCAATAAAATGATACCGTGGAAATAATTTTGGCCAATCCATTCTAACGATTTGTGTGGGCCTACTTTGTAATGGTACTCCTTCAAAAACTTTGGAGTTGCGGAACATGATTACAAAAAAAAAAAAAAAAAATTCTACTCGATTAACCTCCTCCTAAGGTTCTATTTTTTTAGCGAAATATTTAATTTTTTTAAAATTAATAAATGTGAAAATATATAAAAATATAATAGAGAATTTTAATAATTTTTACAGGTTACTAGAAGTTTTATTTTGATTTTTAGCACACCAAATAGTGTCTTTAGCTCTAGTAGATTTTAAAGGGTTTAATTTACGCTCATCGTTCTTTTCCCTTGCAAAAGTGATTACTCAACTAATTTGTGCCAATAAAATTCCATAATTATTAATGTATTTTGTTTAAAATTATTAAAAATCAACGATAAAAGTACAAACGGTGGAAGGTACGAGCAACTTGTGCGGAGCGGCAGCGGAGCTGATTTCAAAGGGACTAAAACAAAGCTGTACAAGACAGCCTAAGTTTTCCTCCATTCATTTTCCCTCCATATGCACCGTTAATTATTTGACTCTCAGGAGCAGAATGAGCACATAGTGTTACGGGAATGGCATAATAATAAGTTCATAGATAGATGGGTATATAGATTGATAGAGCCAGAGGCTGACTTTCTAACTCTCTTTGCTTCATCGCAAATCCTGGAGATCGATGACCGATTGACTTCGAGCGGCCATGGAAACCCTCCATCTTCAGGTCGGTATTACTGAATTTCCTTCTCTGAATCGCACAAGTAGAAGAAGAAGAAGAATAAACAAAGTAAGCGAAGAATTCGAACCGTTTCACACCCAAGCCCTATTCTCTTCAATTCTCCACAAGCCCCTCTCGGCTCATTCGCTTTCTCGAATTGGTTGCGTCGTCAAGGCCACAAATCCACACCACCACCATCGCGACGATCATCACCACCATGAACACCACCACCACCACCACTGTAACCACCACAATCACGGCTGTCGCGGCACGCTGACTAGGTCTCAGGAAGCTTTTCTTCGATTTGCTCAAGCGATCAGATGGACTGATCTGGCGGACGTCTTGCGGGAACACTTGGAGTTGTGCTGCTGTTCTACGGCCCTGTTTCTAGCCGCCGCAGTTTGTCCTTATTTGATTCCTAAGCCGGCCGTGAAGCCTCTACAGCATGCTTGTAGTCTCATTGCTTTTCCCCTTGTTGGGGTAGGAGCCCTACTCCCTCATTTTTTGTTTGTTTGCTTGTGTTTTTTTTTTAGGTGACAGTGCAGAAATCACCTTAAAATTATCGGGGTTGTAGCAATTTGAACTTTGGAATGGATTTTAGACGATTGGAGCAATTAATTCTCTAAGCACATGATTTTCATTGGAGTATATATAATTACTTAAGATTATGTCTTCTGGATCTCATTTCTTAAATTGGGACTGTGAATACAAGGTCAATCTTCTTTGATGTTGTTATCATGTTGCTTTGCTAATAGTTAAAATCATCTTGTATGCATGTCAGGTCTCCGCGTCACTTGATGCTCTCATTGATGTTACTGGTGGAAAAATAAACATACATGTACTGATGGCTCTTGCAGCCTTTGCATCAGCATTTATGGGAAACCCACTGGAAGGAGGCTTGCTTCTTGCCTTGTTCAATTTGGCTCATATTGGTAAATATAAAACTAGTGCATTTAATCCCCACCCCTTTTTTTTCTTTTTTCTTTTTTGCCTGAAGGAGCATATAAACTTTTTACTGTCTAATATTTAACGCGGCTGCAGCGGAAGAGTATTTCACCAGCCGCTCAAAAGTTGACGTTAGGGAATTGAAAGAAAATTATCCAGATTTTGCCCTTGTGCTGGAAGTAGACAATGAAAAATCACCCAATTTCTCTGGTTTATCATACAAAGAAGTCCCTGTAAATAATTTGGAAGTGGGATCGTATATTTTGGTCAAAGCTGGTGAGGTCTGGACTTGCATTTTTTTTTGTTTTAATTTTTTTGGATAAAAAGACTTTATTATTATGCTGTTCTCATTGTCGTGTTGTCTGTCTTAACCTTTTTTAAATATCATAGTACAACATTCATTTGGGGTTAAGCACAATATTATTGCTATTCTGTGACTTTTTTAACTTGTAGATGTAATTGAGGCCACTTATGGCTTATTTTCCTGGGTACTTATCCTCAAAAAGCATGGGATGAGCATGAGCATGAAAGTGGATGTTTTAACTCTCAACATGATTATGCCATAGGCATGAGCATAACAGAATTTTTTTTTCCACCTTTTTTTTGTTTGGGGGGGGGGGTTTGGCATGTTAAGTATTTATCGATTTTGTCCCTACTTTTTCTTTGATCTTTTTGGGGCCATAGGACACTATTAAGGCACCTGCCAGATTTGTTTTCCTTTGAAACGTTTCTCTTCTGTTGATACCTAGAAGCGTCATAATTGTAGCTGTATTATCTTCAGTCAGTTCCTGTAGACTCTGAAGTTTTCCAAGGTAGATCAACAATTACTATTGAGCACCTAACTGGAGAAGTCAAGCCACTGGAAAGGAAAGTTGGGGATTGTATTCCTGGTGGTGCGAGGAACTTGGATGGCATGATGATAGTGAAGGTATGTTCTTTAATTTGTTTCAAAACTTTGCTAGTCTATTAAAGATCTCATATTATTAATGAAACAACAAATTTTTCAAGAGTGATTTGCTCTCATGGTCCTGATTATGGAGCACGGTAAGGTTGCATTTGGATGTGAAATTAAATTAATTGTCAATGAAGAAAGAATTGAATGGAATTGCTTGATTCCATTTGGCACATATATTTATATCCACACTATCATGTATAAGATAGGAAACACAATAATAATCTAATCTAATCCTAAACTGGGAAAGAGAATAATTCTATTTCTATATTTACAATATTCTCCTAACATTTCCCCTAAAGCTTGAGCTTATATATTATACGTTCCAAGTTTGTTACAAATGTTTGAACTTGGAGCTCTCCAAGACATTTAGTAAACAATTAGCTAGTTGGTATTTGGATTTAACATGACTGGTCTTGATAGAGTTTTGCAAGATTTTTTCTCTAACAAAGTAACAATCCACTTCAACTACCTGATGATCTTCAATGAAGAAGTTGGACCATATTAGGGTTTTCCAACAATGGGAATTTTTGATTATTGGTGGATGGTTCTTGATACAGACATAAGAATGGTACAGACACAAGAACCCAAAGAATAACTACAGAGATTAGGATCTCTGCTTTGATACCATATGTCAATGAAGAAAGAACTGAATGGAATTGCTTGATTCTCTTCGAGTCTTAGCTTGTGTATTTATATTCATACCATCAGATAAAAAATAGGAAATAGAATAATAATCTAATTTGATCTCCTATGTTAGGAAAGAATATAATCCTATTTCTATATTTACAATATTCTCTAACATTAAGAATACCTGGACTTGTTAATTGTTATCTAATGCAAATTATCCTAAATCTTTGGATAAGGATTGGGCTAATGGTTTGATATCTTAAACGTTTAGTGGAAGCTAGTGTTTCAGATGCACATTCCCTAATGAGGATGAAAGTAAAACCTACTTTTTTCCCTAAAATATCCCTATTAACTCACCAATTATTCCAAAAACTTAAAATTGTTAGGAAATGAGTCCAACCATGTATATCAAGTTAACATTTTCCTTACTCTGCCTTTCACATGAAGTAGAGAGATAGACAAACGCGATAACAAGAAGTACACCAATTGAAACAATATAGAGTGCACAAGAATAAACAAGTGAATAAACACACTAACAAGACTTAAATCCATGACCTTTTAAAAACAGAGCTTGGATACTGCATAATGTCATCAATTATTCCAAAAGTTCAAATGGTTAGGAAAGGAGTCCAACAATGCATATTAAGTTAACAATCCCAAAATAAATATCCTCAATCCCATGTTTGGATAATGATTGATTGATCACTAGATTTCCCAAGGCTGGTCCACGCTAGTGTTTCACATGCACGTTCTATACTATGGATTAAACTGATTTTTCCAAACACCCTTCAGTTGGGGCTTTATGGAGGAGAGAGTGAAAAACCCATTCATTGAGGGTAAAAATGGAATTTAACATGTTCAAATTAATTATTTTGTGTGTCTTGCGGACTGAAGAGGTTTTGGCTGAGTTGGAAGCCATGGCATGTTTGTTGTTGGAATAGGTAGTCTGCCTGCTTTCTGCTTTATCTTTGATATTGATGGGTGATTTTGTCTGATTAAATCTTGATCATCTATCTTTACATAATTGGTAGTTGCACCGTTTTGCTGGTGAATTATTCACCCAGACGTTGTCCCCACTCAATTTGGTGTTGGCATGGGAGACACTAAGAAGGGGAGGGATATTAACTGTAATGATGTGACATATTGGTGATGGTGTTAGATAACACAAACATCAGCTACAGTGGTCAAGGTGGTCATCAATTTCTAACTCATAATCTTTTCGTGGCAATGGTGGTGACGATGGGCTCCAAAAGAGAGCTCAATGGCAGAGATGGAAATTAACTATCACAGTTGCATATGGTAATTAACTAGCACAATTGCTGATCTTGCTAATAAGGAAAGTGCATGGGCAGGCCCTAGGAATTTTCCCTTTTTTCTTTTGTTCATTTGCATATTTTCTTAATTGATTTCAACTGAAAAAAATATGGCATCCAAAATTCTGACATATATTGTTCATAACTGGGAGATTGTTTTTAGAATTCTGCTTTGTTAATTTTTAATATAGTTTCTTACCCAGTTTAAGTTGAACTTTTATACAGGCAACGAAAACATGGAAAGAATCTATGCTGAGCCGGATTGTGCAATTGACTGAAGAAGCTCAAATAAGTAAGCCAAAGCTTCAGAGGTGGCTGGACAAGTTTGGTGAGCACTACAGCAAAGTGGTTGTGATTCTATCAGTAGCTGTTGCCTTCATCGGGCCATTGCTTTTCAAGTGGCCATTTATTAGTACCTCAGGTAATTTGAGGCTCTCTCCTTTATATGTTCTCCAGAAGTGCTATAAAACTATTATGCTTGCTGCATTGCCTAGCAATATTTGTATTGCTGGTTGCCTTTAGCTGTTGTCTGCATTATTTGGCTAAGACAGTGTCTGTGATTACATATGCAATAACCTTATTGCTTATTAGTTATCAGCATTCGTCATTATCCTCCAATTTGATCACCACAATTCAATATTGGAGTGATGTGAATATAATAAAAGGGAACAACTTTTTTCATGGTATGTTTAGACCGGAAAATTATGTGGCTGGCTTTTCAATTACATTACCATGTACCCTCCACAGGAGTGATTAGAAGGATGTTTGCATCGCAATTTAATAGAAATTGATGATTGTGGAAAGCTTTCAGTGATGAGAAGTGTGTGTTGCATGCTTGCTCCACATTGCCCATATTGGGTATTGTGTCCCACCCTAAGTCCTCATCAAGCTTCCTCTTGAACAGTTTTTTGACATTGTGTCTTATGGGGTTTAACCGAAAAAAAAAAGTACCAAATAGTGGAGATGTATAAATTGCATGGTTGATATAATGCCCTTCTTGGTTTGCAGTAAGAACCCAGATTACTCATAAATTGAAGGAAAAGGTAATAATAGGGGGGGATGGGTGGGGTTTTTCCAGAGAGAGCTGGAAAAGCCATATCTGTATTTGTTTGCTTTTGTTACTTATCAACTATGTTATTTGGACTTTCTATTTTCTCAAATGTACCCTTGTCCTTTGTATATGACAAGGGTAAGAGTATGGGATATATGTCGGACACCCTTACCCGAATTAGAAACTTGGATTATATTTTTATTAAAATCTCTTAAAAAAGTAATGACATATTTAAACAGTAAATAAATCTTTTTAATCTTTCATGCAGATAGAAGATTAGAATCTCATTTTTTCTTCAAATTCTATGTATATTTCTAAATAATAATTGTATTTTATGTCGATATATTAGACAATATACATTATATTCCAATGTTCACATGTTCATGTATCCTACCCATATCCTAGTTTCCCAACATTAAAGTTTTGGAAGATTTGGCACTTGGACACATATCTGCATCCGACACTCTTACCATGTGTAAGTTACAAAGCTTATTAAAAAAAAAAAAAAAATTTGTTGTTTTTATTGTTAGCGTCCACTTAAAGTTACCATTACTTTGAATGTATTTTGTCGAAGTTGTCGAAGTGTCTCTTTGTGTATTACCATGGGCATGGGATCTATATCTTTTCTTTAGGTGAAGGTGAAAAAATAGATTTTCTTATACCAGTAGGGACTATTATTTGAAATATCAGCTTGAAGCTTTAGGAGTTGTGCTATGGCGGGAGTATAAATATCAGTAAGAAAAAAAGTAAATACGGGGATTCAATTCTATCATTTTTAACATCTAGATTTCAATACTTGGGCATACTTTGTGTTGGGTTTTATGGGTGGTTAATATTTATCATCCGAGCCCTGTAAGGGTATTTCATGCAGACATTTCTGGAATTTAAGTTAAGGGTTTTAGCTGTATAAATGCATCCTGATGTAACTTATAAATCTCACTAAGTGAAATAGAGAATACCTTTGCTTATGGACCCAGGCCTAGGAAGCACAGATACTTCAAAATGGGTGCTGTATTTATATCCGATATGTATTGGATACACGTACTCTTCAGATACTTCAAGATACGTATCGGATACGACACATGACGTATCCTATTATTTTATTATTTTTCTTCAAATGTATGATTAAGACATCTGGATTTGAGTTGTTGAAACTCCTAAAATTATAAAATCTTATAATTTATATTTTACTATATTTTGTACATTGAATTAAATATTAGATTAATTAAAAATATACAAAATTTATATTTTTTGGCAGCATTCCTGTCATCCGTATTCTCATTTTTTAAAATTACCGTATTCGTATCCGTACCCCTATCGTGTCTGTGTTCTATATCCGTATCCATGCTTCTTAGACCCAGGCAAATTGATGAACCATGTAAATCTACTTGTGATCTTAAATCTGGTGAAAATATTTGGCTAAATTGGTGGATATATTTTATCATCATTTCATACTGAACCATGTTCACTGTCAACCAAAACCCCCATAAGGGATGCAGGACCTCTGAAGGCGGCTGCTTTCTTATTTTTTATTATCAATATTTTGAAAGAATCTATTTATTGATTCTCATTAGTGGGAAAAAATTATAAGGTCATGCTTTTTTTACTTCTTTTTATTTTATTTTTTTTCACAATGTCCAGTCAACATTTCTGCTGTTTTAGTGGTGAATCCATCTTGTAGCTTGCAGAGGATCAGTTTACAGAGCGTTGGGACTCATGGTGGCAGCATCACCTTGTGCGTTGGCTGTAGCTCCTCTGGCATATGCTACTGCAATTAGCTCCTGTGCAAGAAAGGTATATTTTAAGGGTATAATTATTAAGCAAAAAGTAATCTCTTCGTGATTGACATGAGTTCTTTAATCCCCGCGCCAGTCTTACCTGCCAGGAAAAAGAAATAGCTCCTTGGCGTGGCTGGGAAGCAGGCTGAGCCTTTTTTCTTAAAGAATGTTTCTTCTTTGATTTTATGCTTGGGTCCATGGCTATAATAGTGGTGTTATCTTTTATACTTCCTCCATGCCAATTTATGAGTCTTAGTTTCTTTATTTGGAGACCCCTTTTATGTATCCAATTTTTTTTTTTTTAAATAATAATAATTAATGAATCATTACTTTCCAATATTGCACTTTTGTAAATCTATTACTTGGAGAGGGTTTCCCAATCATGCCAGATAATAAGAGATGGAGGTAGTATATCGAAGGGAAAGAATAATTAACAGGACAGAACAAAGCTTTGTCTTCTAAATTTTCTGTAGAACAATAATCAAATTAGATGTTTGTATATGTTATTGTTTTTGAATGATAGCTACATATCCTTGATAATTAAAATAAATAAATAAAATTTTAAAAAATTGTTCCCTCTGTTCAATGGCATGTTTTTTTTCTCTTTGTAATTCTTGTCCATTCTTCCATAGGTTCTATATTAGTTGCTTTACAGAGTTAATATTCTTGGGTGTATAGAAACTTCTTAATTGTTTGGTGAATGTCAACTTGCAGGACCATGGTAACAAAAGTCTAGCACTATTCTAGAACCGTTAAACCTACAAACTAATCCCAGTTTTAAAACTGAAATTATCTTCTATCAATGTTTTACCATCATGAGTTTCTTGAATTCTAATGCAGATACATCCATTGAAATTTGGATTGGTTTAGATGTCTAAATTCAAAAAAGACTATTCAAGCTCAATCAAATCTGCCTGTGACTGAAATTTTTTATATCTGAAATGCATTTTGATATTGTTTCATCGGCTTTGACTTCGTAATTCAATGTTTAAAACCATATACCCTAGTTATTCATGTATTGTTGTAGATTATTATGTAATTATAATATAGCTTTCCTACATTCTTAACTTGCATTGCAATTTTTTACTTGCAAATGCCTCCACAGTTGTTTTGATTTTCATCTAGTTATCATTGCTTTTGCTCTTCAAGGAATCTTTGAATCCCATTGTTAGAAGAAGTCTCACATTGGCCCATGAAAAAAGTTATTTTTCCCATATAAAAGATGAACCTCTCTCACTTTTAACATCTAAGTTTTAAGGTTAACGCTGCTTCTCTTATATGTTATTGGACTTCTTGACACGGTGTCAAAACGAGTTTTCAACTAGGTCTTATGATAGTTCACGCTGTGCCTACGTCCATGTAGGCCGGTGTGAAGAGGGCGGTTAGAAGTTGTTCCATATTAGCACATGAGAAAAGTTATTTCTCTCATATTAGAGATGAACTTCCCTTACCTTAAGACTTAGGTTCTAGGGTTGAGGCTCCTCCTCTTATATGTTATTGGGCTTCTCGATACCCATAATTGTCAACACACCTGTTACACAAGCTTGGCAATACAATCATCATTTCTTTAATTTCCAGTTACCTGGCACATGGTTCCTTTTGGCAGTTCCAATACAACTGTGACTTTTTGTTAGTTTTGTGATAAGTTCAAAAGTTCTTCTTTGGGAATTTTACCCTTGCAAATGTCAAGAGATTATTGGTGGAATCTGTTTGGGACCTTGAAAAGTTTTGAGATTGCTTTTCATATAATCCTCATTCTGACATTGAGTGTGCACAGATTTTTACAAATTGATTGCTTTTCTAGGGGATATTGCTGAAAGGTGGGAATGTACTAGATGCTCTAGCTTCTTGCCAAGCTGTTGCATTCGATAAGACCGGTACATTGACCACAGGGGAGCTTATGTGCAAAGCAATTGAACCAATTCATGGACACACAAGGAATGATGGAGCTAAATTTACTTCTTGCTGTGTTCCAAGTTGTGAAAAAGAAGCTCTTGCTGTGGCAGCTGCAATGGAAAAGGGTACGACCCACCCAATTGGAAGGTAATTTTGTTTGATTGTAAATTTGTCTTTCTAGTACATGTTCTCTCTTGCCAATTACCATGATTGTATGTGCTATTTTATTTTGGGGAAATTTTGTTTTGAACAAGATCTATTGAGACTTCTGGACAAACCTCTTATTTGTTATTTCAAGCTAATATTGACCTAGCCAATGCCTCTGACTTAGTTGAATAGTTGTGAACTTGTTAGAAATGAACTTGTTAGAATTAATGTCGTAGATATACTTACTATGTTACCCTTGTAAAGGTAAACATCAACATTTCAATGTCATCGATGGATTATTGCTTTATGGTGTGAATTTCATTTAACGATTGCTATACTTAGTACCCTTGACATGTTTCCTGCCTGCAGTCCCATTTCTGGTACCTGAAGAAAGGTTGAACTGGATGTGTTTCATTAGTGCTTCAGTTCTTCGATGAAATTCTCCATTTCGTTCTTGTACAAGGATAGAAAACTTAAGCCTATCCAGTGGACCAAAAAACTCTTTGGTATGTGAACAAACTGGAACAGATGATTTTATATTACATTTACTTTCACAGCTTGGATTTTTGGATAGAGAAGAAAATCGAAGGAAAAGGTTGGTGAAAAAATTAAATAAAAGATGTTGAAATTATTTCATTAATTCCAAGTGGGTTAAAAAATAAGAAAAGAATGAATAGATATTTGTCAAAAAATTAACTTTATTTAATTAATCATATGAAATGAGTGTAAATGGGTAATTTCATTTTCTTTTCCCTTCACAAATCCTCAATCCAAACTTAGCGTTGGCATTTCGTAACAGAACTGTGAACAGTGAATGAGATGCTGAATCATTGGTTACATCAATCAACTACATAAAGGGTAAATTAGCAGTTATGATAGTATGCTGAATTTCATTAAAAGACCTGCTAATTGGATGGTGAAATATGTGTATTGCCATCTATGCAGCCAACCCTAGAATTTGGTAAAACCTTGTCAAGTTGTCACAACCTTGTTGAGTTTTTACAGTTCCTAAACTATCCTCAGTCCAACAATAAACTTAATTGATAAATCAATTTCTCTTGGATAAACAGTGAGTAAAAATATAAACAAAATCTTTAAATTTAGTTACCAAACCACCTGTGTTTAGTGTTGAAACGTTCCCTCCTGCTAGAAAACAACTTCACATCTTCGAAAACCAATCTATCCAAATTGCAATAAAGTTAAATCTTTTAATTGTTCTACTTAAATTTGTGGCCCCTTTCTAGTGTGTGTGTCTATATATATTCTTGTAGCCATGTGTCACGAGGTGCCACTTGAAAGCTAGCATACACCCAAGCAACACCACATGTGGTGCTTGCCAAGGCCCATTTGAGGCAAGCACACCATGACGATGCCTCTGTTAGGCTTATCTGCAAAGAACTGAACTGTTTATCACACTCAGAATTGTGATTGCCTAAGAGTTGAGGAGAGAAGAATGCACATCAGAATGCTTGAGAAAACTAGATTGCATTGATGCCTAAAGATTACAGAGTTTGGTTGAACATCACTGCTACCCTATAATAGCATTTTTAACTTCTTACTAAATGACAGGAGAAAATATCCATCTTGCTTGAGTGGTCATAAATGACCTTTTGGAAATTAAAATGAAATTCATGTAATCTATTTACAGGCTAACGAAAAGCCCTATGTCTAAGCTATTCGCATGACTCATAGTTGTGCGGCGAATTGGTTATGGATTCTCCTGCATTGGTATGAGTTTGTCAGTGTGGGCATCCGTCCTTGTTGGTGTGGGCACTAACGGGGCACTAGTGTGGCTGGCTGCAGCACTATGTGAGAGTTGTTGGGGCAACCTGTCACACTATGGATGGTGTCAACATCATTTCTTATTTCTTATGATGGTATTAACATCTATTCATTAAAAAGAATTGATTCATACATTTCTTATGTTTCATGAAAAAGTGGGATCACTTCTTATGGACTTAGTGGTACCACGGCAGTTCTGAGATTTGTTTGTTGCAAGATTATTTTGGTCCAATTTATTGGAAAGTTATTTTTGTGGGTTTTGAGGTAACCCTAGATTCTTTGTTACTTGTTATTCCATAAATTCCAGGGCCTCAATTTGTGAGAGTTAATTTACCAAATTTATATGCAGAAATATTCTGTACTCAAAATACTATTTTAGAGAGATTGAATAAATTTAGTTTGCCCCGTAGTTTTTACTCTTTGAATTTGAAGGGGGTTCTCCACGTAAATTTAGTGTTCATGTGGTTGCTTATGTTTGTTTTCTTGGGATTATTGTTATTTTCTTGTCTTGCTTGATTCAGGATTATTGTTTTTCCCTATTGTGATTCATACTTGTCTTTGGTTGGGAGGGTTTTCCCCAACAGTTTTTTGGATTAATTACAATTCTTTTGTGCTAATTTATTATTTAGGTCATGCTTTCATATGACATTTTCGACCTTTAGTTTACATATCAAAAGAAAACAAAGTCTGTATTTTCAATCTTTAATTTTCTTTTGAGTATCTGGTTGTTCTTTTTCTTTATTGCAGAGCTTTAGTGGATCATAGTGTAGGGAAAGACCTTCCTTCTGTTTCTATTGAAAGTTTTGAGAATTTACCTGGCAGAGGTCTTTTTGCAACATTATCTAGCATTGAGGTAGTCTCTCTATACCAGCATATTACCAAATTCCTATCTGAAGAAGCTGTGCTTATTTCATTTGGGGACGAATATAAATTTGTTCGAGGTGTTACGTTTCTTTCACTTTGTAGAGTCCATTTGATTATGCCATGTTATTTTTTATTTTTTAGTTTTTGATAAAGAAACAAAATTGTATTAAAGAAGCATCAAGGGGATGCCACCTAGTTACAAATGGATAACTAAGAATTCATTATGACATTTTGGACTAAATATTGGTCAATGCAAAGATCATTGCCCGGTTTATACTATCAGATTGTCGAACACTAACATGTCTGCTCAACTTAGACTAATGTTTCACAGTAGTAGATGATTTGATCAACCGTGGTGTGTATCAATTGCTTAACACCGTTCATTTGAATGTCATGCTACTGTTTGATGGAAATGGCATTATTTACTTATTCTTTTGGTTTGGCTATGTTGAAACTCTTTTTTAGGTCTTGATGAAATAGCCGCCTCCAATTGTACCAATTTTTATCCCTCAGTTTATTGTGTTTACTATTTGCTAATTTTGTGAATAGTAATATTTTCATAATTTTGTCTTTTTTTTTTTTTGGTAATTATTCATAATTTTGTCTTGTCATAACAAAGTAAAAGTTCTATTTTTATTTTGTTATAGCCAGGACTGGGAGGGGGTGGACCATTGAAAGCTTCAATTGGATCTGTAGACTACATCACCTCACTCTTTAACTCTGAAGATGAATCAAAAACGCTTGTGGAAGCAGTGAGCACCTCTGCTTATGGAAGTGATTTCATTCATGCTGCTCTCTCCATTAATAATAAGAAGGTGATAATATTAGTTACATGAGATTGGTAATGATGCTGGTTGTTTTCATTTTCCACTTTTAAAAGGTGAAAAAAAGTGTGCTCAGAAACTGGAAAAAAAATGATGATGATAGATGGACGGGCAAGGAAGGGGGAAGCACACAGCATGTGTTGGCTCAAGGCGTGGAAAGAGAGTTAGATTTCACGTCATTCTGCTTCACAAAGCATTGGATATAAACTTTGAACCGGTTATCGCTCACAGTTATTTTCCAGTAAGCATGCTGCTGGATTCTGTGTTCTTCAGACAGGGCCAAATAGAAATGAGAGTTATTTATTGTTAACCTTGCACTTACACATGAATATATGTTAGCAAATAGGATGAGAATAAAGACAGTCTCTAAAATCACAATTCTTGTGTTAAGTAATTCTTCACCTATAAATCATTTAGGAGCTCAACTGGTTCGAATCAATGTAGAAAAAATAGTGCCTGGTAGTAATCACAATGTTCTTTTGATTTTTTTGTTGAATTTTGTTTTCACTGCACCCTGTATATGCTTTGAATGGAATGCACAACATACCTGTGCAGGTAACATTGTTTCACTTTGAGGATAAGCCTCGACCTGGTGTTCTGGATGTCATATTGGCATTAAAAGAACAGGCAAAGCTCCGTGTAATCATGTTAACTGGTGACCATGAGTCAACAGCGCGGAGAGTTGCAAATGCCGTTGGTATCAGTGAGGTTTATTGCAACCTGAAGCCAGAGGATAAACTTAGTCGTGTGACTAGTATCTCAAGAGATACAGGTGAGACTTCCAATATTAAAGTTTGCTACCTCCATGAAAGCAGAAGCTTTATGCACTGGGCTGCCCCTTTTTCATTTTTTTCCTTTGTAGTTTGAACTGTTAGCTTCTTCAAATATGCTTGAATTGTGATGTTTATGTCTTGGATTGACTTGGCAAAATTCCAAATAAACTCTGGAGGCCAACTATTGCAGTTAGTGAAGCAGCCGACAATACTGTGTTTGCCAATCTGAAGAATCAATGAACAGGATTTATTGCAGGCATTAATGTGCCAAATACATTGGCAATCATATGCCGCAATAAGATTGCTAATTTTTGGATAACATTGATATTGCTAGTTAAGTCAAATGATACCATTGAATGAGAGGAAGTATTGATAAAAAAATGCTGATGCATGATTGAGGGAAAAAGAAAGTAAAAATAAAAAAAAAATATTGTTTTAGGTGACTTGAAATGGTTTGCTGAAAGAGATTTTTAATTTTGTTGCAGAGGGAGGTCTTATAATGGTAGGCGATGGTATCAATGATGCTCCAGCTCTTGCTGCTGCTACTGTAGGTATTGTGCTAGCCGAACGAGCTAGTGCAACTGCTGCGGCTGTGGCAGATGTGTTGCTGCTGCAGGACAATATTTCTGGTGTTCCATTTTGTATTGCCAAATCGCATCAAACTACTTCTCTGGTATTTATTTCCTCGTTTTTGTAGTGCCCTAGTCATTCTCCACATTCCAACCCCCCCAGGGGACCCCCCCCCCGGGGGGGGGGGGGGGATTTCTGGTACATATCAAGTATTCCATATGCTCGCTGTTCATTTTGCTATTGTTGTTGTGTTCCTTTGTGCTTGCAGGTCAAACAAAATGTTGGCCTAGCCTTATTTAGCATTATTTTGGCCTCGCTTACATCAGTTTTGGGATTTCTCCCACTGTGGTTAACGGTATGAGCTAATTAGCAATTTTTTTCCCCAAACACTATTTTTTTAGAGTAAATTGCACAAGGAGTAATCCATTAAAGGAGATTAAAAGCAAGGGAGCTCAAAGTAATTTCTTAAACGTGAAGGGTGTTGTCTAACTTTTCAAGAAACTTCTAGGGAGTTCAAAGAAATTATGTGATAACAATTTCTTATCGTAATAAAGACTGATTTTCACCAAGTGATCCGGTAACACATTATTGACACACGCCACACATTAATGGCGGTGGAAAACTTTGTTCCTTTTATCATCTTTTCTCACAAGCATAAGCAAATAAATATATTTGTGATTTTAATGACGAATAGCAGTTGAGGAGAAAAAGTGCGATTAGGACAAGACAAGGAATGGCAAGATCTTATTACAATCCGCGAAAGTGTTAATTACTAGTTCCCTATTTCGTTAATTATATTTACTCAGATAGTAAAATCTTATTCCGGACGCTATAACCTCTTCATGTATGTATATGTTATAGTTTTAACAGTTACATGATGGTGTTTATGTTTGCTTGAAAATATTGCAAAATATTACATACACTGATGTTAGTTGCTGAGGCTTTATTTTCCATTTCCTCTCACTGGATATGCAGGTTCTTCTGCACGAAGGTGGCACTCTTCTTGTTTGTCTTAATTCAATCCGTGCTCTGAATAATCCAGCGTGTTCGTGGAATCAGATTCTCCTCGACATATTTGATAAATTCAAGTCAGTAACTACGTTTCTAAAGAAGCGTGGCACTCCCTCAAGGGCCGTACAGGCTACACCCGTGTGATCAGCTCCCATCTTTTGTTACTCTCCCTTAAAAGGATGATTTCTCTGCACCACCAGTTTTAATTCTTTTAAGACCGTAAATAACATGAATAAAAAGATAATTCTTATGTCTTAAATTCTTATGGTAAAAGATTCAATTTCAAATTTTGTCGTTAAGC
Organism: Vitellaria paradoxa; assembly: GCA_019916065.1. Classification (NCBI taxonomy): domain Eukaryota; kingdom Viridiplantae; phylum Streptophyta; class Magnoliopsida; order Ericales; family Sapotaceae; genus Vitellaria; species Vitellaria paradoxa. The sequence continues at coordinate 71,718,495 of CM034233.1, read as the reverse complement.
CAATGAACTGGCCGTCTTTTTGTAGACGTTATTGTTATTACCCAGCTTTAGCCTTCTTATGTTAATTCGAGTAACTCGTGAGTATGATTTTTACAAAAATCACGCAAATTTAATTTTTAACTCAAATGAGATGTATACGGAGCGTACGGTGTATATTTTTTTAATTTACTTATTAATTATGCGATTTATTGAGTCTGCAATAAGTCAGTGAAACTTCTAGGTTGAGATATTGCGGTGATGTCCTATACAGTTCCGAGTCCCACAGAAAAATTGGACGATTTTAAAACCATGAAATATATCTGCCTAAAAATAATATACAGAAACGGTTACGTTTTTAAGGTTACTTTTCATGTCATTTTTTTTTTGCATGTTAAATACAAAATATTTTAATCCTACCGTAAACAAGTAACAACGTTTTCCAGAACATACATGCTTGAAATAGGTTAAGTTATTAAACCTATGTAGTAATTAAAATTGTTTTATATTAAATTTAAACTTTTCATCAAATTGAGTAACATTTTTTGGGAAACTGAAAATTTCATTTGTTTATGAAGTTTGATTAATAAGCATACAAAAGCCAATTATACTAATTGCAACCTGAAGTAAAAATTATCGGTTTTTTGTTCGTTAGAAAACAAATTTAAGTCTTTTTTTGCCTTTATTTCAGTTTTGACTTACTCGTCCCCCACCCCCTACCACTTGTTATTTTCTAGTGCATTTAGAGAGCAAACAGACAAGACGATTGGAATTTCCAAGGATTTTCCTTTTTTCCCCGGCTGCTGATCCTTTCGCATCTTTTGCTGCATGCGGCATTAGCTTCCCACCCAAAAAAAGGCTCAAATATATAGAGTAATTGACTTAAAAAATATATATATAAAATAAAGTTGCGATCTTTTTCCTTTTCCACCTAATCCCATTTGTCCTCGTTGTCGTCCTCTTCTCGTTCTCTCAACTTCTTCAATCTACCGATCCCCTCTCCGCCCCCTGTACACAGACCAAAGTTACGTTTGGTGCATTTTTTTTTTTAACTGATCAAGAGCGGAAGCTCACCAAAGAGGAAAACCAAAATGATTCAATTTTTTCCTCTCTTCCCAGCCTCTCCTCAGACCCCTATCATGATTTTCATCCCAACTCATTCAATCACTACTGGATCTTGGCGATTCCGATGCGCAAGAACCCGTCTGCAGCGGCTTGCTGCATACATAACCCACCCTGCTGCTGGTGTTCCAGCCCCGCCATATAATTCCTCACCTCCGTCCTTATCATGTCCTGCATCACCGCCAACAACTCCGCGCTGAACGGCCCGAATTTCTTTTCCATCGGAGGCTGCACTGCCGACGGCGGTCCTGCTGATACAATTGCCCCGTAGTTGCCGTCCGGCTGATGCATCGGAAACTGCTGCACCGGCTGCGACGGTGGAACGAATTCCGCCGTTTGATTATGGTGATTTAAAGTAATCTTTTGTACCAGCGCCGGAGGCTGTGGCGGCAACACAGGCGGTGGCGACTGAGTTGGATTTTTCGATGGATTCGACTCCGGGACGGGATTCGGGGCATCGGAGGAATCGGCTCCGGGAAGCGATAGGGTTAGAAAAGTCGGGGGATCATTCGTTGACGACGCCGTTTCGACCTGCGACGGGAAGACCCCACCGGTTCTCGCCACGGGTCGGTACACATGAGAAGACGACGAAACAGGGAGGCTCGAATTGCTGACGTCGGATCCGGAAGGGCTACCCGGACTCAAGTAGAGTCCGGAAACAGGCACGGCCGACCCGGCGCTGACGGATCTCTTCAGAGGCGGCATAGGATAGTCAACGTCACCGTTGCCGCCTTCTTCGGTGGCTAGGAGGAAGGAAGAGCACTTGCGCTTGAGGGTGGAGTTCCAGTGGTTCTTAATGGCGTTGTCGGTGCGGCCGGATAAAAGTCTGGCGATGGTCGCCCACTTGTTGCCGAACTTGGCGTGAGCCCTGATGATGGTGTCGTCTTCTTCAGGAGTGAAAGCCCGGTGCTCCACCTGAGGGGAGAGCTGGTTACACCACCGTAACCGGCAAGACTTTCCGGATCGGCCGGGAATGGACTTGCTTATGATGGACCAGTTTCTCGGGCCGTGCTTCTCGACAAGCTTCTGTAACATGTCGTCCTCTTCCGGACTCCACGGGCCTTTGATCCGATCCAAATCCTTCTTTGTAGACTCCATATCCGAATCCGAACTAGACAAACATGTAACCCCCCCCCCCCCCCCAAAAAAAAAAAGGTTTGGCTGGTTTGAATAGTTGGAGAGGAAGTACGGAGGACTCAGAGAGAGCTCTTGAATGAGAGCAGATTTACATACGAAGAGAAAGGAAGAGGGGCGTAGTGTTGGGTTTATATAAGGGTGGGGATAGGGATGAGCGGTTGAGCCGGTGGAGCGGTAAGGGGGGAAGCGTGTGTTATGGGCACCACCGCTTCTTTCCAGGCAAGCGGTTTTTTCTCGGCTTTTGGGATACAGCTGTAAACGGACACGCGTCACGTCTCAGCTGCGCTGATTCACACACTTTTTTTTTTTTTTTAAAGCCTAATATTTTGGTATAAAAGAGCGTGGCCGGGTAGGGTACCTGTCACTTTCACTACTGATTATAATACTTTAAACAAATATTAATCTGTTAGGGCTTCAATATTTTTTATTTTTTTTCTGGTTCCAAACAAAAATTTAATAATTTTTTTCATTTTTTTAAACTGTTACTACTTGTAATTTTTTTTTTCTGTGCATTTAGTAAAGTAAATAACAATTTTTACTAACTTTTTTATAAGTTTTGGGTGTTTGTCAAAAATTTTGTTAACTTTTGATAATTTTTGATAATTTTTGATATGAATAAGTTACTAAAATTAAGTGTGATAAAAATTGATGTTATGTTAAATACCCATGAAATAATTTTTTATAATTTTTAACTAAAAATTGAGTTGTCAACTGATGCCTAAATATGTATGCATGTAAATGCAATAACATAGTAATTGAACAATTATAATTAAATCTTTCACAACTGAAAATTATTTATTTTTTTTTTAAAGGAAAGAATCAAAAATAAGCAAAGTTTTTCTTTTTAGTTGCTTCTTTTTCTCCCTTAAATTAATTAATAGCTATTTAAATATTTATGAATTGGTTGATTCATATGTTTCCCAACCACTGAGTACAAACAAGTTTACAATTGGGAGTGAGGGTGGGGGAGTGAGGGAGAGAGAGAGAGAGAGAGAGAAAGCAGTGTTGCTAATAATTTCTTAGGCTTAAGTTTTTTTAATTACTTATTAGGTTCCGTTTAGAGTTATTCAAAATAAAATAAAATTTTACAAATTTTTACAAATATAAATTACGAGATAGTAAAATTTAAATTCTTCACTCACTACACAAATTACTAGACATTCATTTTTATAATTTTATTTTATTTTATATACTTTTATACAATTTCAAAGACACCCTTAGTGATTGAGTAATTTTACAGCCAAACTTGAGCAGTAAAGCGAAAGGGGGAGTGTGTTACAAGCTTCCTGTCGTGGATGTTTGAATAGTTATTTATTTATTTATTTGAGGCTATGGCCCTGTTTAGTAGTATTAAAAGTTATCAAAATTTATCAATTTTAATTAATTTTTATATTTTTTTTAATTAAAATTTTTCACATATCACATTTATATCATATTTTTTAATTTTTATTATATTTTTTAATTAATTTTTTATCAACCAAACACCTCCTATACGAATAGTTGCATTATTTTTGCCTTGGCGGAGTGACGTTGTACATTTGCTTTTTCACTACTGTGGGAAGTTAAAAAAAGAAGTGGTTTACAGTTGTACCACATTAAATAAATATAAATTATGAATGTATTCTATTTTTAATTCATCTTCTATTAAAAATTAGAATCTGTTTTTTTTTAGTGTAAAAAATTAAAAATTAAGTGTATTGAATTTTTTCGTAATAATATTAATTTTGTTTAATCACAAGATCAACCCTAATCTATAAGCTGGTTTTATAAACTATTAATTTATAAAAATGTGTCCTTTCTTACAATAATAGATTTTAACAAAATTTATTTAAATAATTTGTGGAGTGAAACCAGGAATAAAAATACTAATGAATAAATTAAAATTTTTAGTAGATTTATTTAAAAATTTATATTATAAATTTAATCGATAAAATAATATATCTTATAACATTCAGCTAAAATTTTCTTTATTTTTTATATGATTGTTATTTTATTTTTTTAATTTTTTACTAATTAGATATATTTATTTTCTTGATTTAGAAATATAAAAGAGTAATTTTAGTCATTTTAAAAAAATAAAAATATGGTAGCAAGAAGCACACTCATGCTAAGGAGTGTTTGATTTATCAAAACATACTAAAATTCACTAATTTTTACTAATTTTTTTGTATTTTTTCTAGTCAAATTTCGTAACATATCATTTTTCTATCAACTTTTTATAGGCTTCGTTTGGAGTGACAAAAAATAAGATAAATTGAGATAAAGTGAAATAATTTATAGGTTCGTAATTCGTGCAGTGAGATAAAAAATGAATAATTTTTAAAAATTTTTAAAATTTTTTAGTATTTTTTAACGAATCAAGCGCACCTATACTTTCATTACATTCTTTTATCATCAAACACCACCAAAATAAAATCTTTCATTGACAACAAAAAAAAAATTTAAATAAGCAACCAACCGGAAAGGTTAAAACATAATAATACAAAAAACTATTATTTTTATATATTATTTTTAGGTATTTTTTTATAATTCACCATGAATATTTGAAGAATAGTGGATAAGCCCATCTGGTTTGACTATCAGACGGCGAGAGAGAGGGGGGGGGGGGGAGGAGAGAGAGAGAGAGCCTGGCGAGCATTTTCTTTTCGTGGAGGATATTTGTTATATCAATTATATAATAATAATTTAACATACTATTTGTCGTATCAACAGTAGCACGGACACAAATGAAAAACGGTCGGAGGAAATTGCTGAGGTGGCAGAAAACGACAAGGAATACGGAAGCCGAATCAGAGGGCGAATCATTACTGTTTCGCTGCCCGCTCCAGCCTGTCTTACCCGCTTTCTGCCCTCCCACCGACGCTAGCCGGTCACCCTCCTTTCCGATGGTATTTGATTAATAAAAAAATATAATAGAAGTATAAAAATTTAATTCAAAAATAATATAAAATAAAATTTAAGTAAAAAAAATACAAAAAATTAATAATAAGTCGTAAATCTTGATTGATTTTATCAACCGAAACACTCCCTCTGTTAGGGAGGCAGCCGCCCGCAACTTTTACCTGTACGGATGCAGGTCCCCCCCCCCCCCCCCAAAAAAAAAACACACAAAAAACAAACAAAAAAAACCCCTCAGGTTTCACATTCCCTTGCCTAAATTGCACACTTCCCCAAGGCGACTCCACTTTCCTCGTGCTTTCATCCCAAACTCTACCCATTTTCTTTTCCTCCACCTTCTTCTTCCTTTTTTTTTTTTTTTTGGTTTTTTAATTCAATTCTGAAGTTAAATACATAAAAATAAAAAAAATAAAAAAAAAGAAGAAGGAGGTTGGAGGGGGGAGAGGAGTTAATGAAAAAGAGATGCGCATCTGTTTCAGTTACACGTACGTCTGCACCTACCACCTAATCTCCACTGACTGTTGTTTGGTCGCTATATATTTGCTTATTTATTATTATTATTATTATTAAGTTGTTTGGTCGCTAATATATTTGTTTATTTATTATTATTATTATTATGACGTGTTTGTGTGCATATGCCCAACGAATTTTTGAAACTCTGACTAATCTTTCTGTCGGTGGTAACGCATGAAGAAAGGGTTCATGCAGGGAAATAGAGTAGAAGAAAATGGGCGAAGGAAAAGAGTGGGAAATGAAAAAATGGAAATAATTTTCTTTTTCCCTTATTATTAGTCCCTGTTAACTTTCTTCTCTTCCAATTTGGGGAAGGAGGTGAGGCTAAGTTTAGACATCTACACACACACACACACACATATATATATATATATATATATATTTTTCACGCAATTTTTTCCTTAAAACTAAACAAAATAGAAGAAGAAATTTTATTCATCTTCCAAGGAAAGATACACCATTTGCTTTTTCCTATTCATTTTCTCATCTTACCTGATACTGCGTTTAGAATTAGTAGAAGAGAGGGGAAAAAAAAAAAAAGAGAAAAATAGAAAGACTTTTCTAGTTATTTTACTTTTATTTTCTTTTTTGGCCTTTTTTACTATAATAGTTATCATACAAAAAGTGTATTTGAAGTAATAAAAAATATGATAAAATGAGATAGAGTAAAATAAGTTATGAGTTCGTTAATTTGTACAATAAGATAAAAAGTGAATAATTTTTTAATTTTTTTATATTTTTTATCATTTTTTAAAATTTTTTATCACTCCAAAGAGGGTCAAAATCCTCTCCTTTTGCCCTTTCTTTTGCATGTGTAAACAAAACAAAACAAAACAAGAAAAGAATTTTTAATTTTATTTTTTTAAATTTTTTGAGAATTTCTACCCTTAGTAGTTATTTTCCTTTTTCCTCTCTTTCTTTCAATTTCCTTCCCCAAATTCAAAACAAAAGTCTTACAGTTATTTGACCTTCTTTACATGGAACATAAGTTTCAATTGCGAGTGTCAAAATTTTGCCAAAACTCGTCCGTTTAGGCGAATGATATTGTGATATTATTTTTTTTAATTTATAAAAATATTTTTATTTTTTTATTTAAAATACTTTTGCTATTTAACTATGCATATTTTTTTGTTTAAATTTTCTTTGATTAAAATAATTTAATAAAAGAGTGCATGATAACTAAAGACCCAACCACTTAAGCTAGCACGTATGACGTTTTGATCGTTTAATTTGTGAACTTAATTGTATCCCTGTGCTGGTTTTTGTCAATTTGGTGTGCCGTTTTTATTTTTATTTTTATTTTTATTTTTTTATATTCCGCTTTCTTCTAGCAATTGATTAGGAAAATTATTGACACATACACAACGTACAAGAAGCCTAAAATGCATTCAAAATTATCTTTTGAATTTTCATAGAGATTTTTTTTTATTGCAAGGGAAGAAATAAAATTATTGCATTTGCTTAAAAATTCATGCTTTATTTTATATTTTTTTGAAAATAATTTATAACTCCAATCAGAATTCGGGTATTATTTCTTAAAATTAAGGAAAATTTGTGATTTTTTTTTTAAATATACATAATATAATCGAAATTTTAAACCCCAATGGGTAACTTAACCTTTAAGACTTTGAATTTGCTAATCAGTGGTCATTAGTTTGATTCCATTAGGGTCACTGAAAGTTTACTCGGTCGTTAATTTTAATCAGTTATTAATTTCAAGATCCTAGAAATTAGTCGAATTGTATGCAAACTAGTCTGAATATATACCAAAAAAATATATAGTCAAAACATCCAAATATATATATATATATAGTCGAAATTCATTCATTTAAAAAAATTGAAATAAATTTTTAAAGATTAAAAAAAATATTAGCATGGGTTTGATGCGAACAGTCATATATAGTTTTGATCCAAACTCCACTATAGAGATTCGGGATTCATTTGGCGGAATGTAAAATATTAAAAGATTTTAAAAATTTTTGAAAAATTTTAAAAAATATTTTTTTTATCTAATTACACTAATTATAAATTTACAAATTATCTCAAATCATTTTACTTTTTATCACTTTAAACATCTCCTTAGCCGTGACATACTTTAACCACGTACCCCCACCCTTCATAACTTCTAAAAATTAAAAGGGGTAAATCGGAGTTTGTGTCTATGAATATATATTTTTTTAATTTCTTTCGATAACTCTCATTTTAGAATTGTTTTTCAGTTGCAATAATTAGAAAGCTTTTTCTTAAAACATTAACAGGAGATCTAATATTTTCTTCCCTTACAAACTTGCACGCTGAAAATTGTGTTTTGAAGAGAAAAATAGAGACACAAACGTAAGTAATAAGCAGTGGGGTGCAAGGCAACTCGGGTTGAGTGAGCCGATCTGACTCTTTAAAAGACTTAACGGGTCGAGTCATGGATGCCATATTATGAGCCGGGGACCTGACCCGTTAAAAAATTTTAAAAGTTTTTCTTTTTTTTTTTTTTGTTTAAACAGTTAATCCGTTTCCGTTTCATATGTTAAAATTAAAAAATTAAATGCAAAATGTAAATTTTATTTTAAAATTAAATTATGTAATAAATATTTATATATTTATTTTTAATATTAAAAATATAATTGAAATAATAAAAACAGCAAGTTAAAAGGTTATTTTTACGCGAACTTGTTAACCTGTTCCGCTAAAATGCTCTACAATGGTTAACGACTGAATTAAAAAATTAAAAAAAATAAATAACAAATCTGGTCGGATTGGACTTGGGAAATAAAAGTAGAGGTGTTTGGTCGATAAAAATTTGGTTAAAAAATATAATAAAAATATAAAAATTTGATGTAAAAGTGATATGTTATAAAATTTAATTAAAAAAATATAAAAAAATTAATAAAAATAAATAGATTTAGATTGATTTTGCTTAACCAAACACTCGCATATACCGAAGTAATTCTTTCGCGCTTGGAGGTAAACTGTCAAATTTGGACCGTTGATACATAGGCATTCTTGTGCTCAATTACGCATATTTCAACCGTCCAGATCCAACAGAGAATAGCGTCTCTAAAACTCTAGAACTTTGTAAACAAGACGTACGGCAGTTGCACGGACCACTTGTCCATTCTCTTATCCTCAACTTTCAATCCCTTTTAAAAAAATAAAAATAAATAAATAAATAAAATTGGGTTATATCAGGCATGTGCGGAGGAAGGCTTGTCACGTGACTCGGCCCCGCCTGAAGGAGACACACGTGCGTCTTGCGTCCTTTACCGCGGCAGTGCAATCCTTGGAAATTAAGAAATTAATCCTTAGAGACGGTTCATTTTATTAATTTCTATCTATGGAGCAATTGAAGGATATTAAAGTACTTTCGCATCCGTACATCGCACGTGCCTCGATCCTTCCCCCAATGAGTTTCACATTCTGAGGGGAATCACTCGCATCTTACGTGGTTACGGAGAACTAGAGATAAGCTTTGGTATGGGTTTTAACTTTTTATTTAAACACGTGTAAATAAAATTCATTTTAACATCACCGTCTACCCTTAAGATTTACAAAAACATAATAATCGTCTAATAAATATAATAAAAGTTGCATTAGTAGAAATTATTTGATGGTCCTATTAAGATGATAACAACATTCAACTGCCTTTGTAATTATGAACAAATCTATTCCATGAGAATAGGGGGGACGTGCTCCCCCAAGTATTAGAAACAAATTTATATAGATGGTATAAGAATATTTATCTATTTTTTTTTGTCAAAATAGTCATCCAATTTTTTTGTTTTGAATCATTAATAACATAGGGATTTGATTCTTGAATTTAGTTATCAATAAAATATGAGGTTTGACTTTTAAGTTAAGATCAGAGTATTTCACTGTAGCTCGGAATAGCTTATCTTCGGTGCATCCATCATAGTATAATATTTTTCCGTTTTGGGTAGAGTTTGGCACATCGTGTAGACTATTTAGGAAATTACGTATCCAAAAAATACTTTTACTTAAGCACACTTACGGTGCATTTAGAGTGATAAAACGGCTCGTTTGAAATTAAAATAAAACATTACAAATTTCTACAAATACAAATTAGGAGACAATAAATTTAAATTCTTCACTCACTGTACAAAATATGGACATTAACTTTTACAATTTTATACAACTCCAAACACACAAAAAATGAGATATTTTGTGAGTTCGTAATTCGTACAGTGAGATAAAAAAAGTGAATAACTTTCATGGTTTCATGGATTTTCAGAATTTTTTAATATTTTTCAGTGCGTCAAACCAATGTTTTAAAAATTAGACCGTTCATCGAACCAAAAAAGCGACCGGGTCACGGGTTAGCGGTTCAATCGTTGGTTCAACCAGAATTAAACTGGAGTTGAACCGTGACGTCATAAATATATTTAAATATATAAATAAAAAATAAAAATATGTTAAAATTATATAATAATTTTAAAAATTTATATTTTTTTACATATTCTTCTACTCTATTTTGTTTTACTAATAAAAAGTGCCAACACAATGTGTTATAAAATAAAATCACTTAAAATTAATATATTAAATAAGTAAAATTAAGTAAAAATAATAAATAATAAGTATCAGTGGTTCAGTGAGATAATAGTACTTTACTACAAAATAATCCCAAGTTTGATTCTAGGCTAGTACATGTTAGTTTATTTATCATTCAGAAAAATAAAAAAAAATGTCCCGGTTCAATCGGCAAAACTGGCACCGATTCACTGGTTGAATCGATGGGACACCGATTTTAGGCCGGTTCAACTCTCCACCGGGTTTTACTAGTTGACCGAATCATTTTGTTAGACCAGTTCCCAGTTCAACCGATTGAACCGGTCAATCCGATCCGACTTTTAAAACCATGCGTCAAACACACTGTTAACCTCAAAGTTTTGATAAATTTTGATATTTACCTTAAAAACATGTTATATTTTAGAAATGTAGAACATAATAAATATAGCTCTTCATTTCATTTCATCGAGCGACGTGAAATAGAAGTGATTCATTATGTCTTGATAATAATTAGGGGTACAAAATGAGTCGAATCGAATTGAATTTTAACTTATTCAATTTTAGTTCGAGTAATTTATACCGAACTTAAGTTTTAACTTATTTAAACTCGACTCGAATTATTTATATTAGTTTTGAGCTTTAGTTTAATTTGAGCTTTTATATAAGTTTGAGCTGAATTCAACAAATAAGAATTTAAGATTAAGAGTGTATTGCGAATAACTCAATTAAACTAAAAAGATACTATTTTAGTCTAAAACATAATAAATAAAATATTATAAAAATATAGTAAAAATATTATTAAAAATTAAAAATATCATTAAAAAATTTATATATTTATTATTTTATCGAGACGGCACACAAGATTTCAAACTGATCTTTTCCAATCTCGAACTCAATTTTAAATGAGATGCAAATCAAGTTTAACTTGAATTCGTTTTAATTACGAACTAAACTTGATACGAGCTTTTTTCAAATCGAGTTTAAACTTTTTTTAAATCGAGTTTGAATAACTCACGAATGATACAATTCGTTTTCACCTTTAATAATAATTCATTCAACATTTATGTATGATTGTCTATATAAAATTTATTCGCCACAAATTTTATAAAAGGGACGTGTAAAAAAATTGTTTGTGGACAAAATGAGTTAATTTTCTTTTTAAGTAAAATCATTATGAATTGAGATTTAAAAATCAATTTATTTCTTTTAGGTGACTCGTTATGGATGGGCATGAATAGTCGGAGGAAGACATTGGCTCATTATGACAAATTTTTTAAAGTAAAATCATTATGACAAATTTAATTCACCCCTGAACGTTGGCTCATAAAACTCCAACCGTCCATTCCTTTCAACAACTATTAAAAAAAAAAAATGGAGAAGGATGCCGCGTCATCAAACTTACCACTGTAGCTCGTATAAGACACCTCTCTTGAAATGGTACTGATAATTTAGGGCACGTGGAAAATAAGGCTTGATTGGAACCTCACTCTAGACAACGGGAGCCAAACACACCCGATTTCAACAGCTGCCGCGTGGATATATGATGCAACCACCCCAGACGAAGGCGGCGCAGCTAAGCGCTCACCGGTTCTCACCCATTTAACCGCCACGTAAGCATATTTTACTATAGATATGTTTGGAGTTGTATAAAAATATATAATATAAAATAAAATAAAATTATAAAAATAAATATCTTGTAATTCGTATAATGAGGGAAGAATTTAAATTTTACTTTATTGTCTCGTAATTCGTATTTGTAGAGATTTGTAAGATTTTATTTTATTTTGTGTAACTCTAAACGGAGCCAATGACGTTGCCATTGTTGGGTCCGTTTAGAGTTAAAATAAAATGTTATAAAACACTACAAAATACTTAAAATCTCTACAAATACGAATTATGAGATAATAAATTCATAATAAATTTAAATTATTCACTCACGGCACAAAATACGAAATATTAACTTTTATAATTTTATATAATTTTATGTAACTCCAAATATTATATTGACTAGAATAATATACTAAAAAAAATTAACAAAATAAGATAAAATTTTCCTGAATAAGTTGATAAAAATATATTTTAAATAATTATGTCATCATTTTTTTAAAAAATAATAAATACACTACTTGATTAATTTTATTCTCTTTATATTTTTAATTTTTATTAAGATTATTGTGAAGTGAAAGAAACTAATAAGTATAAATATCTTTATTTTTATTTTTTTTGTTAAAATTATTACAGAGTTAGAAAATTTAATGGGAAGTACAAATATATTTATTTTTATTTTGAGCTTTTTTTTTGGGGGGGGGGGGAATGTTCCCGTGCGATTTTGCTTTTATCGGTCCCTTTTAAACCGTCAATGAGATAAGGAGGAGGGAAAGGGCAAGGGCAGGAAAGTGCCACGTCATATCTATCCTATGAAAGTTTGGGAGGTTTGGCTGTTTGCGCATGCCAGCTATGGCGCATTGCAATATATATATTTAAATATAAAAAAATATATATATATGCACGGCGGTTATGTACTTTGTCGCTGTCATTATTTATTATTGTCTGGTGGTGGGTTCCCGGAAAAGACAGCATCTGGGGATTCGATTCCTGAACGGGTGGGTGGATGAATTGATCTACACCGCACTCCCACCGCGCACGTCCGCATGATTCCCGCTATTGTAAGCCGTATGCTTCCGTGTTACTGTTGTTACTGTTCATGTCCTCGTTCATCTCCATAAAAACGCTAGGGGAACCGGAAGCGGGGGGGCGTCGGGGGCAGATTTAGGATTTTAGGCCTCCAATGTATAAAAAATTATATAAAAATATATTTTTTTTTGTTAAAACTTAAAAATAAATAATATAAAAGTTAAACATTACCCTTGATATTAAAATTTAACTTATAATTGACTTCTATAAATTTTCATCTTTTGAAAATAATTCATAATAAATTTATTTGACAAACTACTGAATATATCTTTTTCAAAATATACAACCAAATAATCATTCATCAACTTATCACTCATTCGATTGCGAAGTTGGTTTTTCACTATTTTCATACTAGAGAATGTCCTCTCTACTGTAACAGTTGTAATGAGTAAAATCAAGATCAAAATTAGAAACTCGTAAACTAATGGGTATGCCATATCTTTTATATTTTCAACTATCTTTTGAGTCTTGTCACCAAACCCCTTTAAACCTGAAAACTCAGTATTCAAACGCATATCCATAATAAAATTTTTAAGTTGATCTGAAAGTGCTAAAAGCTCAATGTCTGAAAAGTCTTTTGGTAAAATTGAGCTAAGTGAATTACCTTTTTCTTGTTAAAAGCAGCAAATGAATTAGATGGATATAGGCATGAAACATAAAGCAACAACTTGGTATTTACCTTATTAAACCTGCTATTTAAGTCTTGTAGATGCATATCTATGACAGTATTGAACAATTCAACACAATAATGATATGAGTTTGTCGATTTTCTTCAGCTTTACGGCGTGATCTTCCTTAAACTATATACAAATCATCCATACTAGAAATACTAATATAATATTTCACACAAAAGTAAAAACTTGTTCCACCAAAGAATTCCACCCATTATCCCTCGTCGTTTGAAGTATTTTTTTAGAAATGTCAACTAAGACAATTGCATTCCTAATGTCTTGCTTTTTTCAATGTAGTGCTTAAGACAAATCATTTGTTATTCTCAATATTGTTTTCATCAAATGCAAAGTAATCACAAACTCAAACGATTGCATCACTTTCAATAAAACACAATGTTTCAGCCATTTGATCTGAATTTATTCCCTCCTCCACAATCACATTAAGAAAATCAATTATTGAGGCAAACATGTTAATCAAGCTCATAAGAGTCCCATAATGCTATCCCTAGCGTGTATCACTAGGCTGAATTAAAGTACTTTTTTGATTTAAGTCTTTCCCATTTGTGATTTCTTCATTTTTTTAAGCCTTCAATAATTTGAGCAACTTGTGTTTCTCATAAAGTATCACATCGCTTGCACAAGGATCCAACCACATTAACAATATTAGAAATTAAGAGAAATAGTGTGGGAATAAGGACATGGTTCTTCGCCACTGCAACAAAAGTTAGCTGAAGCTGGTGAGCAAAATAATGCACATAATATGCACACTCATTCTCTTTCAAGATAAAAGTCTTCAATCCATTAAATTCACCTTACATATTAGTTACCCCATCATAAACTTGCCCACACAATATAGATATGTTTAATTCATATGTAGAAAATAACCCTTCAAGTGTATTTTTAAATGATTGAGTAGTTGTGCTAGTGACATGCTTCAAGCCCAAAAAACGTTTAACCACATACCGTCTTTTGTTTACAAATATCAAAACAACGGCCATTTGCTCCTTCATTAACACGTCACGAGATTCATCAAGGTGAACAAAAAATAATCATCACCAAACTCTCTAATTATAGCATTGGTTGTTTCAAATGCACAAGCTCTAACAATATGTTTATGAATTTGAGGTGCTGTTAACTTAAGATTTTCAAGAGCATTCTTAAGTGCAACATTTCTCACCTCCTCATTATTATCTGTAAGGAACTTTAAAAGCTCTAAAAAAATTTCGCTAATTGTTTGAACCGTCATACTCATTGTGCCCACAAAATGGAAGTCCCTGTCGTAAAAGGAATTTAATGCAGTCAATTGATGCATTAAGTCGAACTCTAAAACTGATTTCGATATGTTGTTTTTGATTCATCAAATTTTAACTTTTACTTCAAGCTTGTCTATGAGCACTATTAACTCCTCCCTCATGTTTGCAAAACTCATTTTTCTTCTTCCAATTCTTAAAACCTTCACTAACAAATACATCACCACCCCCTTGATCTCCACAGTCATTCTCAAAAAAATAATAGTAAAGACAAAATGCAGAATTCTTTGATATGCTATCCTCTAACCACTTAAATTCATCAAACCACACAGGATTGAATCTTCTTAACCTTCCATTAAAATCTATTTGTGGAAATTCATGTTTATGAGGTTGGCAAGCACCATTAAGGTAGTACTTTCTACGAACCATTTCACGAATATAGGATCATATTCTACAATCTTAAACTGTTCTCCTGGATCAGATAGAAGTTCAGGAAAGTTGAATTCTGCATGATCATTTCTTGAAGAATCTTTAATACTTAATGATTGTGTAAAAATTGGATTAAATGAAAACTTAGGAGCCTTGGATTCCACATGATTTTTTTTTAAGATTCGTTACTCAATTTTTTTTTTGTAAGGAGATTTTCGATGAAGGATCATTGGAATTCGTTGAAAATGACTCTTCTTCATTACTTTTTCTTTTAAAATATCTCAACACATCTTTAGAAAAAATAAAAAATTAAAATTAAAATTATTCTAAATAAAATTAAAAAATTAAAGTGGAGTATAACTAGCAAATACAATATTTATACAAAAGAAAATTACATTGAATTAAAAAAACAAACTAAATAAGTTATTTAATCACAAATCAAACATATACAATTTTCAACCGTTCCAAAATACCATCACCATGAGAAGTTGAAAAACATGTCATGCGCTTAACTTAATTGTTCGGGATGAACAATATAGGAATTTATGAACAAATTAAATTAAATAAAAAATTTGTTCCATGGTTAAGTCATAATATTGTAATCATTATTAGAGTAATTGAAAGCGTCCCTCATTCTCATATTGAAATAATATTTGAATAGATCACCATTAATTTATCAATAGCATTATCCATCTTAATACTATTTCTAATGACCACATCTAAGGTCTATACGATTAAAACAAATACTATAATCATATTTATAGCTATTCAAATAATAATATCATAAACATTAGTATCGGACCCACCATCTGAGTTACATTACTTACAATACTAATTATTCAACTCTCAATTAAGAAAACTAAACACAAATGTTATTATCCATAGTTAAGACTGGACCCAGGCTACTTTAGCCTAAGTTGCCTATGTATCTCACCTCGGGAATCAGGTCACTGTAGTTTATAGTTATATCTCTTATTTCATAACCAAACTCATACTCAACCAGATAAATCATGCATCTCAATATAAAAGATTATAAATGCAATCTTATGCAATAAGATGTAATGGATTGCAATGTCAATGCATACTCCAGTCTCCATCTATCTCCAACCTTATCTGGAACAGGTGACGCTTAGCATTGCATATAGGGTCACCAACTGTACCGTTTATGCTTGCAGCAAGCATATATCTCAATGTACATATATAAACCGAATAAAGAATCATGTTATACTCCCATTGGTGTAAGATTTAGGGGAACCGTATTACATCTCCTAACCCTTCTGTTAGGGAACTGTGTTACACCCCTAATCAGACATCTGGTTAGCTTAAGCAGGGTAATCAATATAAATAGTGGTTAGGGGAACCGTGTTATATTTCCAATCAGCAAAGACTCAGGGGAATCGTGTTACACCCCTTCTCATTTCTACTAGGGAACCGTGTTACACCCCTAGTCAGACATTTGCTTAGCTCAAGTAGGGTCCGGCTGTAGTCCGGAGGAAATCTCATAACATCTTATCTCAATATTAATATCCCAATTCCAAATGACTAAGCTCTAGTCATATATCTCGACTAGAGATCATTTGATATTTTCAAAATCTCATTTTATCATTTTTTCTCAAATCATGGATTCCGTCCATATATATAACTTATGCCTCGAGACGTCACAGCATATATACAGTGCTCTCGGCTAAATCAATATTCTCAATATGAACCAGATGATGTAATCCTAGTCCCATGCACATGATATGCTCAACTAGGCATATAAATCTCTTTTCAATATAAAAATACATTCTCATCAGGTTTGATGATGATTTGAGGTTCATTTGATATTTTAAAATCAATCATGAATGGCTTTGGATACAAAATAAGAGGTTTGATAACAAAATCTTTTATTTTTAAGTATTCTACCTAGCACCGTTCGAACGTTAACACCAAAAGCCAGCGTGTAGGCATACTGCCAAATGCCGTTCGGACGCCAAAGGTGCTGTTCGAATGCTAATGCCCAGAACCCTATCTCTTGGTTGGTCTTCAACGAATCCCAACTCCAAACAACCCCAAATCATCCATCCGAGCCCCCAAACTCAAAATCAACCATATATAAACATTTAAACACCTAACAACATGTTTCTACAGCATTAGATTCAAGAAAAACTCAAAAGAATGCAAGATCTCAACTTATATATGCATATATATACACACACACACATATATATATATACATATATATATCACAAATCCTTCAAAATCTTAACCAAATCAAGCATACAACATGTCAAAATCTTCATAACGACGTCTAGAACACAAATATAAGTTCCACCTACCTCAAATCCGAAAAGAAATGAAGAAAAACGAAAAAAATCGATTGAGCTCCCAACCTTCAACCCCCTCTCTCCTCTCTCTCTTTTATCTCTTTTCCCCCTTTCTCTACCCTGGGCAACCCAACCAAGGAGAAAAAGAAAAAAAGCAAGAAAAAGAAAAGGGAAAAAGAAAAGAAAGCTGGGCCTTTGGTGTAGGTGTTCAATCCATTACTGATTCGGATCACACTCGGTCTAAGGAAAATAAAATAAAATAAGTTAAATCTCAAAATAATTATTTATTGCCCCAAAATAACACGTAAGTAGCCAAAAATAAATATTGAGTATTGCAAAGTAGGCCAAATCTTTGAGCATACACAAACATACCCAAATGCCAAAAATTATACATTTGCTTAAAAAAAATACTCATAGTGTTGAGTTATATACAAATAAACACATCTGTATATCCATTTATATATATATATATATATATGAGAAAAATAATTTGTTTTGTGAAAATTAAATAACAAATGGACCAAATCTATACTGAAACTACCAACACAATAAGGCCAGCTATTTTTGGGGAAATATTTTCTTTTTAATTCCTTTTTTTTCTTTTTTTTTTTGGAATGGCCAGAACTACTTTTACAATTAATTTGTACCAATTTCAAAACTAAGATTAATAGTTGCATCAAACAAAACCTTTAAATTTTGCATTGAACAGAAATTAACACAGAGCAAATTTAAATAAAAATTTAACAAAAAGTGAACTAAAAAAAAATTAAAGTGCTTACTTGGTTAGCAGACTACAATCAGTTGTTGTTGCCATTTCACGGTTGGGTGTTGCTGGAACAAACTCATACAACTAGACTTACGGAGAGATGAGAGAAGACGAGAGTGCAGTCGTTGGATAGAGGCTTGAGCTGGACGAGCAGGACTACTAGAGGCTTTAATTTGAGTAAACATTTGGTATAAATTAGGCCAGATGACAATTTTGTAATAAATTAAATAGTACAGGGACATTTTGGTAATTTCACCTATAACATTGAGGGGGTCATGTGCTCTCTGCCACCGAGTAACTACGCCCCTAAGGTCCGTGATATTAAATTTGAGATTATTATATTTTAATTTAACAGTTTAGATATATGTATATTATTTTAATTTTAAAAAATATAAATGTATTTAAATTATTAAATTTTAATCTAACAGTTTTAATTACAAGCTCGAATATGAGAGAACAAGCTTAGAGCATTTAACCAGGGCCGACTCTCATGCAAGGTCAAAGAGGCCTGGACCTAGGGCTCCAAAAAAAATGCCCAAAAAAAGACCTCTTACTAGTTTCTATAATTAACATGGGATAGGAGTTTTTTTTTTTTTAACCTAAACATAATTGTCTAACGCCTTTTAAGGGTTCAAAAGTAATTAATTCATTAGACCCAATAATTTTTTATAGGCAATTTATTAACTTATTGTATAGGCCCCTAATAAAATCCTTATTCCTCAATGAGTCCTTTTTATAATTTTTCCTTCCTAACTGTTTGTTATGTTATTTTCGGTATAAATTTTTCAACAAGAATCTAGTTTTTAGAGTTAATCTTGTGCCTCAAAATTCTCGGGCCGTGCCGTTCATAACCCCGCACATGTTGTTATAGGCTCGCATCATTCGAGGAGTGGGCTTCAATTATTTAACTCTGAGCCTGAATTCGGTCAAATTAGGGCTCCGTTTAGAATTTTAAAAATTATAGGAAAATATTAAAAATATAAAAATTATTTACTTTTTATTTTATAACACAAATTATAAATCTATAATTTTTATCAAAATTTGTCAATTTTTTTCGTTCTAAAAGCCCCCTAATTTGACAATCTTATTATTATCCATGAGCTGTTTATTCTAATGTTTTACTAAATAAAAAATATATTTTTTAATATGTATCTCGAGCATATGTTAAAAATTAATGACAACATGACATGCAACAATGTTTCGTACTACCTTTAAAAAAAAAAAAACATTGTTTGGTACTTTTTCAATGCACAACTTTATTCAAGTAGAATATATTGGGTGTGTTTGGAGTTGTATAAAAGTGTATAAAATAAAATAAAATTGTAAAAGTAAATATTTCGTAATTCGTACAATGAGTGGAAATTTTAAATTTTATTGCTTCGTAATTTATGTTTGTAAAGATTTATAAGATTTTATTTTATTTTATTTGCCACCAAACGAAGCCATTATCAAGTGTCATGTATTCATATGATTCATTAGTGCTTAGAAGTATCATGTATCATGTATTCATATAATTCATTAGTGCTTAGAAGGTGTTTGGTTTATCAAAATTAATTAAAATTAATTAATTTTTATTATTTATTATATTTTTAAATCAAAATTTACCACATATTATTTTTGTATTAAATTTTTATAATTTTACTGTATTTTTTATAATTTAAAATTATTTTTTTATTAATTTTTGATGAATTTTAGTCTCGTCAAACACCACAAGGGGGGTACACAACAGAAATGGGTGCCTTTCGTCAATTTCTTGGTTTGTTTGGAGTAAGAAAAATGAGATAAATTATAGTTTGAGGAGAGTTCGTAATGCGTGCAATAAGAAAAAAAAATTGATGTGATATAAAATTAACAGAGATTTATAGATATTTTTGGAGATTTTTAACAAAATATTACACACCAAACGCAGCCTTTATTTGCTCTCTCTCTCTCTCACTCTCTCACACACACACACACACATATGTATATATATATATATATATATGAGAGCAACAAAATCAGGAAAAAGATGTACATGATAAATTTAATTGATTGTCGGTGAAAACAGTTTCGGTTCGGTAAAACTGCACTTATACTAATGCGCATCGCCAAATCATAACTATTACATTAATAAATGTTATATGGAGGGGCTCTAGGCTTTGTTTCTACTTTAATAAACAATAATAAACCCCCCCCCCCCTTTTTTTTGCTTTGGAACATGCATGCTGTAATGTGACCAAAAGTTTCGTTTAATTACAACATATCCATAACTACTAAAGCTCCACAAAATATCTAAAAGCCCGGTTTAGAGGGACAGAATTAGCAAAAAAAAAAAAAATCACTAATTTTTGGTATTTTAAATGTTTTGGTAAAATATCAATAATTGGTGTTTTGGTTGTGTGGCGAGAAATATAATGGTTATTTTACTTTAAAATTTCTAAAATTTTTATCAAACAAACAAAAATTGCCGAAAGTTGCTAAAAGTCACTAAAAATTTTTACCCAATGCCTAAAAATTGTAAAAAATTATATTTATTTTATCAAACACACTAAATGTTTTACTTGTCAAAAGTATAAAAAATTATTAAAAGCTATCACTTCCAAACCGGGGTCCTAAACAATTTGAAAACTGAATTAATCTCTTTTTTTTTTTTTTGGTCGGTTTAGCTTGGCCTTATAATCACTAATATATGCTGTGAACTGGACTCAACTCCAGACAAAATTTGATCGGTCTGATTCTTCTTCTGGGGTCGGGGAGAATCTCACAGACGCTACCTATCAGTGCGCACTGGGTGAAGCCTGTTCTATGGCCCTAGCCAACAAAGAACCACGAGGAGGTAAACCATCCTAAGCAAGCCCTAACTGACCGGCTCAGTCGAGAAGGCTGTTAGATGACACTCTACAATTAGAGGAATGACTGCCTCTAAGAGGAGTCGAACCCGAAACACCGGTCTGATTCTATATCATAATCCATCCAATTTGAAGTTCAAACAATCAGATCTAATAATAAAAACAATTTGACAAGAAGACAAGGAGGGGAGGGGGGTTTGATTTAGGCAATCCAACTGCAGTTGATATCTCTTCCAGGATGTCCACATCCGGACTCAACCACGGTGCTTTGCGTTCACGTATTGCATAATAGAAGATAAGTCAATGCTTATCAGCTTTAATTTGTACCTGTCAAAACATGTCATAAAATTTTTTTGGGTCACTATTAATTTAATTTACTTGCTACCGTTCGCACGGTCACTTTCATCTTGTTGTAGTCCGATTCGCTGCAGTAACCTTATGGAGATGAACAAAGTCACTATCAACATATCTCCCTATATATATATATATATATATATATATTAATTTGTACGTAACATATATAATGCATGTAATGGTTACTTACACATGAAAAACTTCTAGGCCAAGTGATTGAAGAACACGTATGGGTTCAAACCCGAATGCTCTTTTTTTTTCACATTGTATGCTACAAACAAACTCGAAATAGCACTCATCTTTTGTTAATTGAGGGTTGAAGATCAACAGTTTTGATTTCTTTTATATAATTTAATCGTCATGATTTAACTTGATAAAGTGCCTTTTGATCAATTGAGCTGGCCCTCTTGTCATTCTTTGTATTAAAGATTTTATAGAGTCATTCTTTATATTAAAGATTTTTTACAGATTTACGAGAAAAATTTTATAAAAATTTATAGTGATTTATAGAAATTTATAAAAATTTTTAAATCTCTATTAGAATACGTTTAGAATGATAAAGAGTAAAATAAAATGAGATAATTTGTGGGTTCGTAATTCGTATAGTGAGATAAAAATGAATAATTTTTAAAATTTTTTTAAATTTTTTAATAATTTTTAACAAACTAAACACGCACTTAATTAGGAAGGTTGGAAATATTAGCAAAGGAAAGGTGGTCAAAAAGTAAGGCAATTTTTTACAAATTAAAGCTTAAAGAAGACACGGTTAATTGATTGGACAGTTCCAGTTGTTCACGGCTTATGAATAGAATGAAAAAAATGGAAGCATTCAATTCAATGCCTTGGCCGGTAAGCAAAGAACCCAATTTGGACAAACCACTACCCAATAATTGAAGTCTGTTCAACCTATTTCAAAAAAAAGAAATAGAAGTCTGTTCGACCTAATCCTTATCAACAGTTCTTAGGCAATCAACGGATTAACAGTAAATGTACCAATAAATAGTCAAATTATCTAGTAAATAGTATATATTTTGGGTTTAACTAGTAACTTTTCTTTTTCAAGTCATACAAATACTAGGCGTTTTACTAATTATTTATTAAAAATTTAATTTTCTAAAATTGGAGCTCATTATCTTCTTCAATATAAATATCATTGTCTTCTTCAACAAATAATAAATAATTATTTAACTAATGAACAATAACTCGACAAAAATAAAAAATTACTATAATAAAAGCAAAAATAATTGTAACTTTAGAGAGACTGATACAAATTATTTTCTTTCTATTTATTAACAAAAATACATAAAATATTTATTTACTTAGTCTATTGCACATACTTTAAGAGCTCGTCGCATGTTTAATTGTTCCGAGTTTCAAAACTTGCCCCATGCTCCAAGCTTGATTTGACTAGTTTAATTAAGGTCAATCCCCATGAAGATTCTCATCAACTCCTTTTAAGGTTCCGTTTGACCAAATAAACAATTTCTATAAATTTTTATAAATCTCTAACAACTCATTTATTTCTAATTTTTCAGCTATTACGAATTTTAAAAAATTTTAATATTTCATTAAAAAAGTAAAAAATCTGTAAATAGATTAACTAAATATGTAATTTTTTTATACAATCATATTTTTTGTGTCGAAAGTTTTTAAACGAATACTATTGCCGCTATTTTTTATGAATTTTGTTGAATGCGTGGGAACGGATTTAGAAAACCGTTCTTACGGTTTGCTACTTTTCATAAAAAAATGTGTCAAAATCAACGCTAAATCACATTTTATTTCAATTTATCTTATTTTTTCTTACTCTAAACAGAGCCTAAATATAAAAATTACAACCTATCTTTCCAACCGGGGACTCTATATTTTCACTACAAATCCAATATTTGATAAATATAACTATTGGATAAATGTTTTTGACTCGTAGTTATTATTGTTTATGATTTGCATTTGATAAATGTAACTATTTAATAAGATTCTCGGGATAACCCAATCAAATCAATCACACAACTAATTGTAAATAATAATAATATCAACTAAGAAAAATAAAGAGATTAAAAATTTAACAAGAAAAAACTTAAATAAAAAAAATCTAAAATCTTTCACCATATATTTTGAAGGTCAAAGAATCCATTTTAAATCTAAACTCTAACATCCTAGTTTACGTATTAAGGTTCCGTTAAAAATTCTGAAAAACGGTGAAAAATATTAAAAATCTCTAAAAGTTATTCACTTTTTAGTACACAAATTACGAATCTACAATTTATCTCATTTTATCTCATTTTATTTCACTGCACGAATTACAAACTCATAATTTATTTCACTTTATCGTATTTTATCTCATTTTTTGTCATTCCAAACGCACTCTCTAAGTATGATTTAAAACACTATTTTGATCATAAATTGTCAATTGAATTTAATACCTAACATTAATCATAAATTAGAACCTTGGTGACACATTTTCGAATTGAGAGATTCTAGAGTAAGTAAGATTAAATTAGAGTGTATGCTTTATAAAATTCGATATAAATTCAATAAAACTAAAACCATGAACATGGACATCTCAAAAATTGAGAATCAAGAAATGTTAAAAAAATAAGCATTTTTGATATTTTGGGAGTGTTTGGAGTAGTAAAATAGAAGGTAAATTGAGATAAAATATGATTTTGAGTTAATTTAGATGCGTTTTTTGTATCTGAATAGTAGCAATCCATGAGAACGGTTACCCCAAAACCGTTCCCACAGATTCGAGAAATCCACACTCAATGTTTTACTTTATATACGCACAGCATCAAAGCCGTGGGAATGATTTTCTAAATTCGTTCCCACGGATTTAAAAAATTTCGAATAAAATAGTGACAATAGTACTTGTTTGAAAGCTTTTGACCCGAAGAATATAATTGTCAAAAAAAATTTATATATTCAGTTAATCTCCTTCTGGATTTTTTGTTTTTTTAGCGAAATATTGAAATTTTTTTAAATTAGTAAAAGTGAAAATTTGAGTAATTTATAGAGGTTGTTGGAGATTTATTTTGTTTTATAGAATTGGTTAGTGTCACCAAACGCACAATTTGTATAAATTATTCATACAAATCGAGAGATTGAAAATGCTATTATCCATATAATTCGGACTAAGTGATTAAAATAGATAAATGTTTCATAAGTCTTATATAACCAGAGAATACCTGTTAAGTTAAAAAAAAATTATAAGATAGTTGTAGAACTAACTATACTTTTATGAAATAGAATATTGGGTCATTGAGAAGTAATATTTTCATACAATGCGTGTAGTGTAAATAAGAAAGTTAAAAATGGATGTATTGTAATATAAGAAATATAAATTCAGAAATGAATATATCATAAAAGAAGTTGATGTGGCGCTAATAGAAAAGAAATTGAGAGTTGGTTGTTTAAAATAATTTAATCATATTTTATGCAAATCTAAAAAAGGCATTAATATAGAAAAGTGAGTCGATGCCAGTAAGAGGTAAAAAGAAAGTAAAAAATAAATCTAAAAATAATAACTGAAATTATAATAAAAGACTTAATTTCATAAAATTTCATTAAAAAAACACAGTATATAATATATATTCCATAGTAGCAATTTAGTTGATCGATTCTTTGGCTCATAAGCTAAATTGACCTATTTTATATAACACATTATATATATTATATATTATATTCAATAGTAATGATTTAGTTAACCGATTCTATAAATTATAAGTTGAATTGAACTATTTTATTTAAAAAAAAATTTAAATTATAACTATAATTCACGAAAGTAAAGTAAATCAAAAAGAATTGATTTAATTCAGGACCGATTTGAGAGTGAAATTTTTATAAATTTTTTGGCAAAACTTGGGAGGTGCAAATTTTTTAATATATTTGGTAAACATTTTAAATTTTTAGGAACATTTATTAACTTTCGGTTATTTGGCAAAAAGTTGTAGAGATTTTTAAAAATTCTTAAAAACTTTTGGTTGATTGTTAAAAAAATTAGAGAAATTTTCACAACTTTTAATAATTTTTAAGATGTCAAATGTCAAAAAATAAAAGTTGCTAATATATATATATATATATATATTCCTTTTGAATTCCAAACCGACCCTCAATTTGACGGTTTGACTAATTTAGTTGAGCACCCTTGCTGATTCCCTTTGTAAGGTGAAGGCAGTTACGGAAGAGAACAAAAATCCTAATTGGATTAATAATAGAGAACTTTATCGAGAACCCCCACGCCTTGAATACGGGTGAACTTCAAGCCGCCCAAATTTATAGAGCTTTTTTTATTGGAATTTGAGGTTAACATTAATTTTAATATCAATTCAAAAATTATAAAATTATAACTGTTAAATTCACAAAAAAAATAAATAAATTTTAATTTAACGGTACCTAACACCAATACCATCGAATTACATCGAAACTGCTGAGCCCCCTTTTTGTCAAAGAGTGGTGGAGCCTTGTGTGGTCTACGGTTAGGTCGGGGGTCACTGAAAGCTTAACTTGGCAAATCAGTTCTAAGTCGCAGCTTCTGAATCTGATCCAAAAACCTGACCTTTAAGGGCAGTTTAGCCCATTCAAATCTTAAGCTATCAGCCTTGAAAAAGAAATGCACAGCCTGTTAAAGCCCCATGGTTTGGCACATTCCGATGTCGGCAAAAAATAATTAGGGCCCTAGTGGGATATCTTCCGAATAATCATAAATTCCAATATGCAGACATATATATATATATATATAAGCTGTGTTTGAAATGATAAAAAGTAAAAATGAAACGAGATAAATGGGTCGTTTGGTTTGTTGAAAATTTTCAAAAAAATTCTATAAATCTCTGTTAACTTTATATCACATCAATTTTTTCTCTCACTGCACGTATTACGAACTCTCTCCAAACCACAATTTATCTCATTTTATCTCAATTTATCTCACTTTTTCTTACTCTAAATAACCCCAAAGTGAAATAAGTTGTGCGTTCTGCGTTCGTAATTTGTATAGTAAAATAAAAAATAAATAATTTTTATAAATTTTCAAATTTTTTAGCAAATCAAAAACAGCAATATTAGCGGTGTAATATAATTAAAATAAAATTATTTTGTTATTTTAAAATAAATTTAATAACAATAATATATATGGCCTGTAATAAATTATTCATATATTCTGAAATATTAGTTAACACAATATGGGATGAACGTTCTATGCAAAAAAAAAAAGGAACCCCCTCAAAAAAAAAAAAAGGTTTAAGCCGTTTTTAAAAAACTTAAATAAATTGAATTTGATTAATTTATAATATGAATTAAAGTAACAAATAAAAATTTATGTAACAAAAAGTAAAATATATATATATACATTATTAAAAATGTAAAATAAAACAATATAATTCAAAAATTTTAACCAATCAAATTTTAACATACCAGTTTTCAAATTAATAAATTTAAAGTTATAAAAATTTTGAATTTGGGAGTTTCAGTTTTAATGGACGTACAAAGTTTTGTTATTTATATATATTTTAATAAATATAGATTACCATGCATCATTTATAATAAAATATGAATTATTATATTGAGATTTTAATAATATTTTGAATTTAAAAAGTAATTTCTATGTTTGATAAACAAGTAATATTGATAGTAAATATAGAATTTTATATAATGCTACTAAATGGGAAAATATTTATTTATATTTTTGTTCTCGTGACGAATAATTTAGAAAATTAAATTAAAAAAAAATAAAATAAAACTAATAGGGCATAAATGGATGATTTCATTTTGTGACCCATTCATGTTAAAAAGGTGAAAGATTAATAATCACATTTGCTCCCATCACCTTAATAATTAAGAAATTTAAAAATGTTATCATATTAATTAATTAATCAATTACAGTGTGATATACGTATTTTTATGTTTGCCAGATTTTTAAAGTGACATATTCAAACAAAATTTGGATTGAATTAATTTTTGATTTGGAGTGGATTAATTTTTGATATAGATAAGCCGGAGTTCAACAAAATTAAAAATTTAATTAAAAATTTTATTTTAACCTTTACATACCATTATCATATGAATAGAGTTGGGTTAAAACTTATTGGAATGAAGTTGAGTTTGAATGAATTTAAGTTAAGTGGTGTTTGGATAATAAAAAAATTAAAAAAATTTGTATAAAAGTGACATATAACTAAATTTAATAAAAATTTATAAAAATTTTATAATTTTTTATAAATTTTGGTATATTTTTGACTCCCGCAAACCGTGCACAAGTTAGAAGTCATTTTGATACATTGAGAGGAGACTCCGAAGCGTGTGGACCGTGGGCGGGCGTGATCGGAATGATGAGACCGTATTCGAGATTGTGGACCCCCCTGTTTGGGTAGTTCATCCTTGTTTGTTTGTGGTGGTAGGCTCCACGTGAATGCTTGGCGCAATAAAAATTGTTATTTTTAAAAATTTTAAATATATTTTATATTTCTCATAATTTTTTAAATTTTTATAAATTTATATATATTTATGTATTTTAACAACTTTTTATAAACTTCAATAAAATTTTTATAAACTTCAATAATATTTTACGAACTCTAATAATTTTTCTACAAATTTCAAAAACTTTCAACGATTTTCATTAAATTCTGATGTAAAACCGTTTTGATGGAACTAAAAAATCGCTCGAACAGTTTTTCTTTCCAAAAAATTGATACAAAATTTTAAAAATTTCACTATTCATCTCTAAAAAAAATAATCTCTAAAAAATATAATTCGATGATTACGTGTTAAAAGTTAAAAAATT
Source organism: Vitellaria paradoxa (assembly GCA_019916065.1). Classification (NCBI taxonomy): domain Eukaryota; kingdom Viridiplantae; phylum Streptophyta; class Magnoliopsida; order Ericales; family Sapotaceae; genus Vitellaria; species Vitellaria paradoxa. The sequence goes on along the minus strand of CM034233.1, from coordinate 71,690,258 downwards.
ACCTAAATCATATTTTTCGTTATTTTTTATCACTCTCCCCCTAGTCATTGTCGGTTTTGGTTTTGATTTTTTCTTTTTTATATTTATGCTACCAGAACGATGATTTAAAAAATTAATTGTTTGTTTAGAATATTTTGAATTAGTTGGGACCTGGACTTGTTTTTCTTTTTTTTTTTTTTTTTGGGTAATTAAGGACCTGGACTTGTTAGTTTTGGCTTTCTTTTTGTTTTATTTTTTTTATATGACTTTTTATTAAAATTTATTTTTTTGGTTAATAATTTTAGACATGTTATTTATATTTATAAAAAAATATAAAAATTAATTACAAACATAAAATTTATGTACGGCTAAAAAATCAAATTTTCTTTTAAAAAAAAAGAACTTTTTTTTACTTTCATAAATTTCTTCATTTAAAAGGATTTTCTTAGTGTGAATAATATATTTAAAAATTGTTAAAAAATTAAATTTTTATAAAAAATATATAAAAAAATAAAATTAAAAAAAACTAATCATTGCGAAACCGCCTTCGATTTTTATAATTTTTACGGAAGCCTTTGATGTTGACTGCTGTTCTCTGCCCATCTGATCACTGTATACTTGATGCTTGTAGAGCATTTTTTTTCCCCCTCTATACATTCTTATTATTCATTACCTGCCCTATTTTTTTTTTTTTTAAGCCGATTGTGCCCAGGTCTATTTGTGCCCACCTCGAATAACTTGTAAAAATCTAAAATTTCTAATGATTCTGGAAGATTTAAATTAATGACTATTAGTAAGTAAATTTAGGAGGAGTTTGGTTGATAAAAAATAGACAAAAAGTATAGTAAAAATAAAAAGATGTGACATAAAGGTAATATATAAAAAAATTTGATTGAAGAAAAGTACAAAAATTAATTAAAGTTAGTGAGTTTTGGTAACTTTTGATGCCACCAAATAAGCCTTAAAATTTTTACCAATTGAACTAATTTTCAGAGTTTATTCATTACCCGCCCTAATTAACGCGTATTATGGCATAGTGCCCAATGATTCAAGAAAGAAAGGAGGGAGGATTACGCTACTAAAATTTAGTGCTTTCCATCGCGCGCTCACTTTCCGCCAATGAAACGGAGGTGCTGGCTGGATGTTGGACGGTTTCAACCTTCGAATTTATTCAACGGAAAATTGTATCCAAGTCATACTTTGTAATCTTTTAAAATTATTAGTCACATCTAAAAAAAATATTACTTTTAAGTCATATTAATGCGAAAAGTTTTGTATTTAAGTCACACTTTTGAGTAGATCCCACGAATTTGTTTTAAATATAGTTTCTAATATACCGATAATATCCTTTATTTCTATAACAAAATTACACAAGTTATTTCCAGGAATTCCGGGAATCACGTAAAGATATGTTTACCAAGAATCACGCTTCTTCCGTTTTTTTTTTCTTTCCTTGTTTTCAGTTTTATTATTTACAGTTTTAGTCGTGAAGATATTAAGAAGATAGAACTTATTTAGCCTATCTTCTTCATAGATTGATTTTGCCGATTGGCGTTTTGAGCTATTTTCAAAACAGTACCGGTACTGTTTCAAAAAATATGATGATGTTGGCTCGTATGGTTGGTTTATGTTATGTATCGATTGATGTTTTTTAGGCAGTATGAAAACAGTACCGGTCCAAAACAGTACCGGTACTGTTTTATCGGTACTGTTTTCAACACAGTACCGGTACTGTTTTATCGGTACTGTTTTCAAAACAGCACCATGAATTATAAGCGGATAACGAGTTTTAAGGGCAAGAGAAATCTATTGGGCTGATCAACGTTTTGAACTATCTTCAAAACAGTACCGGTACTGTTTCAAAAAATATGATGATGTTGGCTCGTATGGTTGGTTTGTGTTATATAGCGATTGATTTTTTTACGTAATATGAAAACAGTACCGGTCCAAAACAGTACCGGTACTGTTTTATCGGTACTGTTTTCAACACAGTACCGGTACTGTTTTATCGGTACTGTTTTCAAAACAGCACCATGAATTATAAGCGGATGACGAGATTTAAGGGCAAGAGAAATCCATGGGGCTGATTGGCTTTTTGAGCTATCTTCAAAACAGTACTAGTACTGTTTCAAAAAATATGATGATGTTGGCTCGTATCGTTGGTTTTTATTATGTATCGATTGATGTTTTTTAGGCAATATGAAAACAGTATCGGTACTATTTTATCGGTACTGTTTTCAAAACAGTACCGGTATTGTTTTCAAAATAGCACCATGAATTATAAGCAGATGATGAGTTTTAAGGACAAGAGAAATCCATGCGGTCGATTAGCGTTTTGAGCTATCTTCAAAACAGTACCGATACTGTTTCAAAAAATATGATGATGTTGGCTCATATCGTTGGTTTGTATTATGTATCGATTGATGTTTTTTAGGCAGTATGAAAATAGTACCGGTACAGTACTGATTCAAAAGAGTACCGGTACTGTTTTATCGGTACTGTTTTAAAAACAGTACCGGTACTGTTTTTAAAATAGCACCATGAATTATAAGCAAATGATAAGTTTTGGGCAAGAGAAATCCATGGAGTTAATTAGTATTTTGAGATATCTTCGAAACAGTACCGATACTATTTCAAAATAAAAAAAAATAAATATACTTAGGAATGATGATCGATTTAGGTTTTTCCCAAATAGTTTTGATTTTGTTTCCAAAAATCAATTTTGTTTGTTTTGTAAAGAAGATGGAAAGTCGCGGAATTAGGTTTTCCCAAACAGTTTTGATTTTGTTTTCAAAAATCAGTTTTGCTTGCTTTGTAAAGAAGATGGAAAGTCGCGGAATTAAGTTTTTCCCAAACAGTTTTGATTTTGTTTCCAAAAATCGGTTTTGCTTGCTTTGTAAAGAAGATGGAAAGTCACGGAAGTTATGAGTGAAGTATACACTATTTTCGGATAAAACTGGCAGTTTTGAAATGTGGTGAAAAATGCGTGATGTCCTTTTTTGTCTTTTTGTTGCAAGTGTGACTTATTTACAAATAAGTTTTTTAGGTATGACTTAAATCCTTATAAGTTCATAAATAGTGACCGGCCTCCAAAAACTCATTTATTCAATTAACATGGGCTTTCGTTTTGGACCCACACTGAGGATGTCAGCAACGGTATAAATACTATATGGGCTTGGGTCCTTTGCAGCCTAGCCCTAATTCTGAAGCGGACCGCTCCAAGCAACGTAACGTCACCACTTTGATTCCTGCTCTACCAGACGAAATTCGATAATCTGGATTCTCAAGCTTTAAAAAATAGGACTGGTATCCAAACTACAAAAGTGGGTTCAGAAACTCGGACTTCAATGTGAGAGTAAAGTTGAAGAACTTCGATTATCAATGGCACAAAAGTACCGATACTATTTCGGTGGGCCATTAATCCCTTTAACGGAAATTCATTGAGGAATTGCCTTGGTAAATTGGATACAGTAGCTACAGTCCGCGCAGTTTGAGAATGGCTACCCCGGATGTGGTGACAACTCTCAACTCAACAAAACTGTAAATTTTAAGTCATGCTATTAATTGAAATTCTTTCCGGTACAAGGATGACATTTGTGCAGTTATAACGCAATTCGATGTCCTTGATGTGCTTAAGGTGAGCATGAGATCTTGCTTTAGTAGAATTGATAGTTGCGTTGACAACAATGTGATGCAGCGAGTGGTAATGAAAAATATAAGAAAAAAATTAGTAAGTTCCTCGGGGGCTTATAAATGTTTGAATAAAAGAAAAAAATGGATTTTAGAATTTTAACAAGACTAAAATGATTAGAAATTAAAAAAAATAAAAAAAATGCCAAAAAAGACGAATATGACTCAAAATCAATAGAGTATCACGGAGCTGAAAATCGTCCAATTAACATTCTCTATACAATTAAACTGCTCAAACAAACTCAAATGGGGGATGACGATAGAAAAAATTTCGGTTATCTACCAATTACTTGAAAAGAAAACTGTCGGCTGCGTGAGTTTGACTGAAAACTCTTCCAATGATTAAGTCAGTAAATTTTGAGACTTAAAATGGCAAAGTACTTTTCTAAACTCAATAATGTCTAACTTATTTATTTGAGTATTTTAATATTTATAGATGTTAAGGTATTAACTGTCACCCCATGATTGGCCCATGTTGAGAGGTAGCGCATCATGCTAAGATATAGACGAAACCAGTTACATAGGTTCACTACCTACTCACCTACAATCTCCACAACGTTTGTGCTAAAAAACACAGACGTGTACAAACTTGCCAAGCGTCTATTACTCGGATGTGCACCACGTGTTTAGGCGACTCCCGCTTGTCAATATTTGGATGCTAGAATAAAAAGAAAATATACTAACACAAATGACACTAAAAATAGATATTCTTAAGAAATAAATATTATAAAAAGATATTAAAAAATAAGTAAATATTCTAAATTAATGTTAAATAAAATTAGTAGGTAAATATGATTATTACCATCATTATAGTGCGTTGATAAAGCTTGATCCGCATATTGTCATATTTTAGTGTTATTTTGCTTCTGAGCTGTTTGCTGGTTCATCGTGATTAGTTTGTTTAAGTTGGCGCCATTTGCTTTTAGAGGCACTTGTGTGTGGGCGTTGGGCTGTGTGCGTTTGGTTTGGAAAAACTTTTTTTTGGAGAAAACCGTCATCATTTCAGAAGGAAGCTAACCCGAATTCGTTGACTGCCTGGATTTAACCGTACCTCTTTTGTAAACAAACTCCAAGGCGGCATGACGCAAGGGGAGAGAAGTGGTTGGGCTTCCAAGTGGACGCCAATCCAACAATGGGCCCCACAGTGTCTTCTAAATGTTGATGGGCCCATTTTCGTTCCTGCATTTATGGCTAGAACCACAATCAAATGGAGATAGAATTGCATTTGTTTAGGCTCCGTTTACGAGTTTAGGAGGGGGGGGGGAAGGAAAGAACAAAATGATAATATTTTATTTCTATTTGTTTAAAAATTTAGAAAAAAAAAGGATAATAACCTTATTTTTTTTATTTATGAGTTAAGAAGAAAAGAAAAAAAAAGAAAGTGTATATTGTTATTTTTAATTTTTCAAACTTTTTAATATTAAGTATTTATTTTTAGCCACTAATTAAGATTTTAAGTTATTTTAACATTTAAACTTGACATTCGTATAGATTGTGCTAGATTGGGCTGTTCATTTTATTTTCTCGGATTGAATTAGGGGCTCGTTTGAAGTCACAAAAAAAATCAAAAAACTTCAGAAAATTTCAAAAGTTTTCAAATTCCTCCAATCACATTTTGTCACCTATCATTTTTACATCACATCAATCTCATCCATTGATTTTTTTTATTTTTTTTGAAACTCCAAACGCACCCTAGATCTAGAGTAATATTTAAACTTTGTGAGTAAGCGAGGAGTCGATACCTTTTTTTTTTTTTTTTCCCTCTTTCTTTTCTTTTATTCTATTTTCTCTTACCTTTTTTTTTCTCTTTCCTCTTTACGTTTTTAGCCGAGCAAAAAAGGTCGGGAGAGAAAGTTAAAGTTGGAGAATAAAAAGACAGGGGTTTTAACCCTCGCAGCTGTGATCGTAGATATCGTGACCAATGTGAGGAATCAGAGGTCAAGAAGTTTGAAGGGTTTGGTAGGCTTCTTTAATTTTCCTCTTCTATTCTTTGATTTTTCTACATCGTTTATCATAGATATTTTGAATTTGAGGCGTGACAAATCATATATATATATATATATATTTTATTGCAAATCATATGCAAAGAATATTTTTTTAGTGACATTTGGAGTTTTAGAAATTTTTAAAAATCAAATGTTAATTTTGAAGTAATATAAAAATAACGTATCGTAAAATTTGATTTAAAGTAAATTAAAAATTCTTAGAATTTTTAGAATTTTAAAAAAAAAATTTAAAGCAAGGAGCCTTAATTTATGCATATGTTTTCTATTTCTTCCGTGGACAAATCTTTTATTTTTACATATGTAGTATTTGATGGACAAATTTTGAGTATAAAACAATTTGATAAAACACTAATTTTGTCACTTTTTTCTATTCAGTCACAATAATTTGTTAATTCAAAAGTTATTAAAATTTTTACTATATATACAAAAAGTTAAAAAAATTTTTAAAAGTTATCAAAAATTATATTAAACACTTAAAATTTTGTAAAAATTATTAAAAATTATTACTTACTCTATCAAATGCACTGGGAATTTTAATTATCAATTTAAAAAAAAAAATTATAAATATTAAATCTCCGAACAGTCCCATAGGGTGAAAGTCTCCAATCAATCTAAATCAAATACGTGTCTCTACAAGGCTGGTGCGCAGTGCTGCTTGGGGCCCATTAACGCTGTATTCATTCAGCTTTTTGCTTGCTCATCGGGCTTAAACATTTTCTAAAAAGTGCCGGCTCAGTCGGGACTCTCAGTGGCCTCAATACTCTCGGTATGGTTGTCGGTGAACGCTGGAGCATTCAACGCACACTGGCACGCACTTCGCTGCCTCGTCCAACCCTTTAACCTGCTATGTTTGATAGTCAACAAAACCGGAACGGAAATAAAGAATTTTAATGCTTGATAATATGTTAATGAATTAAAATAGAAATTTTGTTGATAAAATTATATATATATATATATATATATTTGACAATAAAATAGCAGAATATAAATTAAAAGAAGTTAAATTACTCTTTTTTTAAATATATTTAACAAATAACAGTGATTTTGTTGATTTACATTTTTTGAAAATTTCTTCTATTTATGGAATTATCAAATACGCCATTAAATTTTTTAATTTATAAATTTACAAAAATAAATTTTTTAATTCTTTAATCAAATATCAATCAAACAATCAATTCCTGTTGATTAAATATTTTTTATTTTAATGTTTGAAGCACATGGCATAATTTGAATTTACGTCGTGGCCACCGTCAATTTTGTAGGGAGCAATTGAACATAGATGACAGCGCTTTCTATTAGGGTAGGTTTGGCGACCGCACGAGACAAGTAGCTGATTGATCAAGTTTGACTTACATCTCAAAATAATTGTGTGAGAGTTTAGTTGACTTATTTCTTTTATACGTAAAAGAGGTTTTAGAGTGGTAAAAAGTGAAATAATTTAAAATAATTTGTGAGTTTGTGATTTATTCAATGAAATAAAAAATAAATATTTTTAGAGATTTTCATAAATTTTTAAAATTTTTAAACATTTTATATCACTCCAAACGGATGCACAATTGAATTTATTAAATATATATATATATATATATTATTTTATCAAATTTATTCGTGAGTTTTTAAACTTAACTTTTCTACGTTAGAAATCGAGCTCGAATCAAGAATCTAAACCAGATACAAATCAAAATTGATTCAAATTTGTTTCAGTCACAAACTGAATTCGAATAATTTGCGAACAATTTAATTCGTTTTCATCCCTAATCGCAATCGTAGGCAATTATTATGGCTTTTTAATTGAGCCCCAAATCCATTCAGAGAACACAGCAACTGATATCCTCTTAACCACGGGCGACTCCATTTATCAAAGCTGAGCCCTTTTTTTTAACTGGTTTCTAATTATATATAAATTTTGATTTTAATTAATGAACTCGGGAGGAGGCAAACCACGTGCAGTTGCAGCAGAGATTAGCTTTTTTGAGACCAGATTTCAACTGTCATTTTAATTATTTATGTACCATAAAGCTGCTCTCTTTCTTAAAAGCATCCATCATGTAATGAGTTGGGAAGCTTGAGAGGCTTTCCAATTAACTAAAGGCAAATTCCAGTGTCCCACCAAGCGATAACAACAGATTTTTAGAGGGTTATTTGTGACCGCATTTATTAGTATTTTATATACTAACTTTTGCTTAAAAATTAAATTTATCAAATAAAAGTCAAAATCACAAAAAAAGTTAGATGAAATTTATCTTTGAAAATAATATTATCTATAACGATATTGCATTAATTTTTCTATAATGATTCTCATTTCAAAAATAAAAAAGTATAGTTAAAAATATAATCTTTATTTTAGAAGTCCCACATCCCTTATTTGATCCCTTGTTAGATTTGGACCTGGTGTTTTAATAAAATTTATGCCTTTATGCATTTAAAATGTATTGTACTTTAAATGTGTTGAATATTACATATATGATATTTCACCTTAACCTATCGTTTATTGATCTCACTCGCATAGCCTATCTTGCTTTGTCTACATCATAGTCGGTTTGTCACATTATAATATTCTCTATCGTAAGAATGATATGGTACTGTTATTAATGTAGAATATTATTATTCAATTAGAAATTTTAAAATCAAATTCTATTTTATTTAAAAAATTTTAAAAGAAGTTTGATGGGAATAATCTAATCCTGGAAAAAATAATTGTGCTTGGATTTGCAAAGGAATGAGCCATCATAGCAAGGGGCATAATATTTATCTATTTATTTTTAGTTCGATTGACCTCACAAGGTAAATGAATTTAAATCCCAAACCCTAAAGTTTGAAGGTGGCCCATATGTGGGCCGCATTGGGTATTACTTGGGTATAGTCTCCGGTCCAAACCATGTAAATAGGGAAAGGAGCAGTGCCCAATTTGCTAATTTTGTGTCGGTTCTCCAACTATTTGTTTTCCATAGGGCAAATGTCACCCTAATTGATGACGGGAAGGCCAGGCCTTCGAAATATGGTCCTGAGATTCTCAATTGAATGACAAAGTTATTACTCGCTACCAACCGGAAATATTTTTCTACATAAAGGCTAAAGAAATTTAAATGCATGGTGGATTTCTCTTTCTATTTATTTATCTCTTTTCAATCCATAATTTAGAAAAAAACAATAGTTCTTGTTGTGTTACTTCCAGCGATATTTTTAGTGAATATTTACTTATAATATTATATTCTACGTATTATCCAGCGATCATCTAATAAATTTCTTCTACATCTGTACACTTTTTGTTTTTTTTTTTTTGTTTTTCTTAACAATTTCAAGCGAAGTTGCTAGTGAGCTATTATATTACTGTATTGTTTCGCAAAGACAATTTTTCGCACCTCAACTTTCTCTGTGCTCTCACAAATTAATGAGTCACAACCATAATACTTAGTATGTCATTATTTAATAATTTTGAATACCTTGACTCTTATTACACTACTTGTTATTTTTTATTATAGCTCATTCCATTCCATTTTATTTTGCATTTGCGTCAGCGCAACCCCAGCGGGTACTATATTCGAAGCTGAGGCTTCATTCATACGTTCTCACATATATCACATAAAATAACCTGCTGCACAAAGGGTTCACTTTCGGTTTTTGCACGTAGAAGGGATTAGAAAGTAAATACAACTTCTCCTAACCCGATGATTAGTGCTGCAAAAGGGAACGGCCCACCGACTAAAGCAGAAGCTAGACTTTTAGTCCGGATTTATTAAAAACCTTTAGGGTGCTTACCAACTTTCTTAATTGACTTGATTAGTATAACGAGGTAGATAAAGCTACCCTAACAATTTTAGACAGGGAAAGGGATGAACAGTGATGAACAATTAATGTCCATTGGATTTCATATGAGACATGTGGGGTTAGTATTTTATGTTAATTTGTTACGTTCAAATTCATAATTATGTCCACTTGTTTTGTTTGTACAATATCAACTACTCATTTGCGTACTTAATTGAGATTTATTTTTTCTTGAATATGGACCGTAAAAAGGAGTTTAGAAAAATTAGAATTGCGACATGTCTATAAAATTGTGGGGTGGTTTTTGCCTTTATGGCTATGTTTGTTCGAGAGATTGGTCGAGAGATTGAATGATGGGGTATAGTTTATACTATAGAATAATATATAGAATTAGATATCAAATGTGATTATTTTTTTTATGTGAGATTATTTTTTTAGTATTTGGTTTATAAGATATAAAGTGGGATAAAGGATATGATTTGACATGTGATGTGATGGAAAATAATTTTGAGTTTTCAGATTTAAGCGGAAAATAAATCTGGAGGTGGGGTATAAATAAAATCCTACAAATCTCTGTAAATACGAATTACAAGATAGTAAAATTTAAATTTTCACTCACTGCACGAATTACGAGACATTTACTTTTACAATTTTATACAACTCCGAACACCCCTAATATCACACCATCTATAGTAGTGCTTATATCCTATTTTTAAAGTATAAGCAGTCTCGTAATACTAATAATCCTCTTCTATTTTTTTTTAAACAAATATGAGATTAGAGTAAGTTTCACGGATATATACTCTAATCCTCCGTTTTAATCCTCGAAACATATGTGGCCTGTGTGCGCGCAAAACAATTAATTTATTTTAAAAAAATAAATCTTGACGAGTTTGAGTTATACCACCTCTAGGGGTATGCAATGATGCAAAGGAAAGATACCCATCTGGGAGTCATGTAAGCACCTTGTCTAGATTAGAGAAGTTCCCGGAAAGTGATCTCCTGAAACCAGACATCCCTTCTGATGGGGGCCTGAGAATTTGGCTTTCTGCCAATTGCAACCCAACAATTTGCATGTAGTCCAAAAACAGGTCCGTTGATTCACTTAACTCTTGCCCATATACGCACCAATCTAATTCAAGGTGCGGTGATACTCACTAATATATACATAATCTATATATGTATATGCTCAAATGGCCATTGAAGAAATTAGTTGGGTAAAGTTTGTCAAATACTTTGGATGATGAACTTGAATACATGCTCTGTTCTATTATTGAAAATTTCCTTAAAACAGTTTCTTTTGTGTTTGGAAAAAAAAAAAGTTAATTTTTTAGTTTTTTTTGTTAATTGAACGTATTTGTCATTGATGATTTAAAAAAAAAATTGTAAAATATAAGAGGATAATTCTAATTATTTCAAAAAAAGCAAAAAAAAAAAAAAAAATGATTAGTTTCTTATTAACCTTCCTAAACGATAGCTAAGAATTCTGGCCTGACTAGTTTAATGTTAAGACATTGCACGATAATTTTAATAAGAAGAACAATGTGACTGCATTTTGGGATATATATATATATATATATATCATAAAAATGATACTCCCACATTAATATTATACAATCATGCAAGTTTCTGTGCATATATAGGTAGTCTAATATTTTCCAAATTTCTGAAAGGGGAAGGATGACTCAATCGATCGAATTAAGTAGACTGGGCCAACTCTGTTGCACTGTCTTTCTCATTCATTGGATGAAATTAATGTGAATTGAACTGAGAATCAGACTTTTTCATACAAGGAATAGATGCAGATTGCTGGTGCTCCTGACAGTAACACCAATGAATCAGCCATGTGAAGAGAGTAGCAAAATTAAAAAAAAAAAATGCAATGCTTACATCTAATTTTTTACAATTCCGTGAATTTCTAATGATCATTTTTTGTAATAATTAGTGTATTTTGTTCAAAATCATTACAGTCGTAAGATGTTACCTTCTATTTTTTTTTTCTCTCCTTTTTTAATAGCCGACATTATTTTAGTCGAATGTAAATATAAGTGTGAGAAATTAGAAATAAACGTAACATTACTAAAATAAATAACTTCTGGGATTAAACATAAAGACAATGGGGACCCTAAACATTATTGGAAATGGACAGTTTTTAGCCCTCTTAGTTCTAGCTTGCAAATCAGATTACAGATTTTTATTTTATTATTTTTTTGCCGGTGAATCAAGATTTGCCCACATGTAATTATTTGTTTTTAGCATCTCCCGTGAACTATTCAACTCTCAATACCTTAAAATCCAACCAAAGTTTTAAGCACCTTCTCTGTACAAAAATAATTAGAAAAATAACCCAGAAGTACAATAATTCAAATAAAATAAATTTAACCTGCATCATTAGCCTCCTTGAATTACAGACTACCACTAGGTTGAGCAAATAATCAAAAGGCTTCTCCGTAAAGTCAATGAGAGAGAGAGAGAGAGAGAGGCCTGCAACTTCCAACTACACCTCAGTGTCACCTAGCAAAGATGCTATTCCCTTATTTGTTTCTAATTACTTAATTGCATGCATTGCAGGACTTTGTGCAAACGTTATTACAAATGTAATAGCCACAGAGGGAGCGGGATATATATATATATATATTTAGAGAGAGATTGGGGTTTGGGGGGTTCTCTGAAGAGTCTGAGCAGAGTATGTTGGTGAAGAAGTTAGGTTTTTTGGTGAGCTGTGTCTGTCTGCACTTCCAATAATATATAGAAATATAAGTCCCACAAGCTTCCACAACATGGTCCCATCAGGTTCATAAATCTCAGTTGTTTCTCTCTCTCTCTCTCTCTCTCTCTCTAGTTTCAGAAACAGAGATGTGGGATCAGTGTTGAGAAACCATGAGCTCCCAAAGATTTGATCTCAATTTATCGTGGAGAGTTCTTGTTTTTGCTTGGCTTTCGGTTCAATCTCTGGGCCTCAACCGCGATGGAACTCTCTTGCTCTCTTTCAAGTCCTCCGTTCTAAGTGATCCTCTGGGTGCGTTGAAGAGCTGGAACAACAGCGACAACACTCCATGTTCATGGAATGGGATTACCTGTGGAACTCCAGGGATGGGCAATGCCTACTTTCACGTCGTTGGACTCTCGCTGCCGGATTCTCAGCTTCTTGGCTCAATACCAGCCGAACTGGGTATGATCCGACACCTCCGTAACCTTAACCTTTCGAATAATTCAATCAATGGGTCCATTCCTTTCTCCCTCTTCAACGCTTCTGCGCTTCACACGCTCGATTTGTCTGAGAATTTGATCTCAGGCGAGATCTCTGAGCTCGTCGGAGGACCAAACAGCCTTGAGTTTCTTAACCTTTCCGGCAACGCTTTGGCAGGAAAGATACCCGAAAGTCTAACCGCTCTCCGTAGCCTAGCCGTTATTTCCCTGAAAAACAATTACTTTTCTGGTAGTCTTCCTAGTGGGTTCAATTCGGTGGAAATTTTAGATCTGTCTTCGAATCTGATCAACGGGTCGTTACCTTCGAATTTCACTGGCAACCGTCTTAACTACTTCAATGTGTCTTACAACAGGCTTTCCGGCGAAATTCCAACGGAATTCTCCAACCAAATCCCCAAGAACGCCACCATTGATCTGTCGTTCAACAACCTCACCGGACAAATCCCGGAAACTAGCCTTTGCGCCAACCAGGAAGCGAAATCATATTCCGGGAACCCAGAATTGTGTGGCAAACCACTGAAAAATCCGTGTCCTATTCCTTCTACCATCTCTACCCCACCAAACGACTCTGCTCCGACAACCTCTCCTCCGGCGATCGCAGCGATTCCTAAGTCCATAGGCTCAACTACGGCGACCTCCCCACGGCGAACACCAAACCAGTCGACACAAAATGGGCTCAGACCAGGGATAGTAGTCGCAATCGTTGTTGGAAATATCTTAGGAATCGCAGTCGTCGCATTGATTTTCTTGTACGTTTACCAGTCGAAGAGAAAGAAGAAGAGCAGAGTTACGAACACGAAGAACGCAAAATCAAGCGAAGTTAAGGACTTCGACTGGGCGTCCTCGTCCTCTGAGGAATCTAAAGGGATTAGAGCTCTGGCGTGTTTACGAAAGCAAGCAAATGGGGATGAAGAGTCTTCTGAAACTACGAGCTCCGATGGTGAAGAAGTCGGAGAGGGACAAAACGGTCCAGAAAAACAGAGTCGGCAGGATAAGAAACCGGGGTCGCTTGTGACGGTCGACGGCGAGAAGGAGCTCGAGCTCGAGACTCTGCTGAAGGCGTCGGCATACATACTAGGGGCGACAGGTTCGAGCATAATGTACAAGGCGGTGCTCGAAGATGGGACGGCGCTGGCGGTTCGTAGGATCGGAGAGGGTGGTTTGGACCGGTTCAGGGACTTCGAGAACCGGGTTCGGTTCATTGCCAAGCTGGTCCACCCAAACCTGGTTCGAATTCGCGGGTTCTACTGGGGAGCCGATGAGAAGCTCGTTATCTACGACTTTGTTCCGAATGGCAGCCTCGCCAATGCTCGTTACAGTGAGTGCCCCTGAACACTCTCTCTCTCTCTCTCTGTTTCTGTGGATGCGTATTTTAGAAAAACATCATGGCTTCAACTAAAATGCGCTTTTTATTTTTTATTTTTTTTATTTTCATTATCATAATCCAATCGTAAACAATTGACTTTAATTTTGACGAGTTGAATAATACAACATGCAACATAAATACAATCCAGCAATGTTTGGGGTATATACTCACTTGTGGGGGTTTTGAAAAAGAACAATTTCTTCTAAAAGTTTTCAAATACTCAAAATAAATTAATTTTTGTTCAACATTAATTCTAATAAATGTATATATATATATATATATATATATATATTTACTACAAAAAGTATGCATAGGAGCCAGGTCATGTATCAAGCAAAAACTTATCTTGCATGATGCTTGATTTAGTAAATTATTATCTTTTTCCTTTTCTTTTTTTTGGCTCAATTGTGCTCTAACGAAAATTAAGTATAAGATTGCAAAATTAATTAAGTAACATGAAATTCACTCGAATTCAACATAATCCTAAAAAACCCAACTTACAAAATAAAATTTAAAAAAGTGTTTGGGGTTAAAAAAAATTATTGTAAATTAATAAAAATTACTGTTTCGTAATTTATATAATATGTAAAAAATTTTAATTTTATAAAAATTTGTAAAATTTATTTATTTATTTTTTTGATTGGAGCTCCAAACAGTTTTTAAACCAAACCAAAAATTAATTTGACTTATTTCCTCTTCGAAAAATAAGTAAATAGGAATTGAACTAATTTTCCACTCCTATCATTTTACACTCTAATTTAGAGTGGGAGTAGTTGTACCTGAAACATTGTTTTATTGCGACGTCAACTTTTACGTATCTTCCTTCATGATATGTCTCTTGGCCCACTGCCCCAGTGATCACTTCGTTGAATATTTGACTTAACTGCTCATTTGTATGTACTTTTTCACGTACTCTAACGCGGATTAAAGTAACGTTTGGACAATTAATTTTTACCCAAAAAAAAAAAAAAACAAAAATGGATAGATAACAGAAGGGGTATTTGATTTATTAAATTCTACTAAAAGTTATAAAAAAAAATTATTAATTTTTTTAATTTTATCTAACTAAATTTTATCACGTGTTATTTTTACACTAATTTTTTTAACCATTCAAACATTCCTAAAATTTAATTAGAATAAGTTAAAAAAAAGTTAGAAATTATTTTTTTAAGTTTTGGGGGGGGGGGGGGGGGGTGTTAAATTGGGCAAATCCCAAGACCTTGATTTTTCTGTTCAATTTCAGGGAAAGGTGGCTCCTCACCCTGCCATCTGCCCTTGGAGGTACGGCTCAAGATAGCAAAAGGCGTGGCTCGGGGCCTAACGTACATCCACGATAAGAAGCACGTCCATGGGAATCTGAAGCCCAGTAACATCCTACTGGGCCCTGATATGGAGCCCAAAATTGGAGATTTTGGGCTCGAACGGCTTGTTACCGGTGAGAGCGGGTACAGGCCCGGTGGATCAACCCGGAATTTCGGCAGCAATAGGTCCACGGCCTCGCGCGACAGTTTTCAGGATGTCGGAAAAGGGGCGGCGGTAACACCGAGCCCGAGCCCCAGCTCATTGGGCGGAATATCGCCCTACTACGCGCCGGAGTCGCTCAGGAGCCTCAAGCCCAACCCAAAGTGGGACGTGTACTCGTTTGGAGTGTTGTTGCTTGAGCTGATCACCGGAAAGGTGGTGGTTTCCGATGAAATGGGAGGTGGGTTAACGTCGGAGGAAAAGGGCCAGGTTTTGAGAATGGCTGACGTGGCAATTCGGGCCGAGTTGGAGGGCAAAGAGGATGCGCTGTTGACCCTGTTAAAATTAGGGTTTAATTGTGTATCACATGTCTCACAGAAGAGACCACAAATGAAAGAGGTCCTACAAGCTCTTGAGAAGTTGCCATCCTTTTCTTCATCGAACAATCAAGGTTGCTAATAGTCCCCATAAAGGGTGGGCCCCCGGGCCCCCATTGTAGAGAAATGTATGAATGATTGGCTGATAGATATCTTATTTATGTGAGAGAGAGAGAGAGAGAGAGAGAGAGAGACTTCTTTCATTTTGATGGTTCTTTCATTTTGATGGTGCTCTCTAGGGTAGGCGTGTTCTCCACTTTTTCTAATAACATTACGCATTCAAGGTGAAGTTTGGTTTGTTAAAACGTATTAAAAAATTTTTGAAATTTATAAAAATTATTTATTTTTATCTCATTGCATAAATTATAAATATATAAACTATTTTATTTTTTTTTACTTTTTTTTTTCACTTTAAATATATCCTAAACTTTCAACTCCTAAGAATATTGAGTAGATTATTTATTTATTTATTATATTTTGCAAAATTAGAGTACAAAGGCATAAAGCCACGTGATTGCACAGGCGAGCCATGTTAACAAGTAACGTAGGCTTCGTTTTGGAGTGGTAAAAAAATTTTTGAAAAAGAGTGAAAAAGTTAAAAATTTTTAAAAATAATTCATTTTTTATATCTTTACACGAATTAAAAATTCACAATTTATTTCACTTTATCTCATTTTATCATATTATTTGTCACTCCAAATACACCCGTAATATGATCTATTATTATTAGTAACATGGGCGGATGATAAAAAACTTTATTAATTAATCAAGAAGGTATGTCGCCAATTTATCAAATTAACACAGATATTGCTATCTACAATAATTGTGAAACTGTTCATGGCATATGGGTGTATTTGATTTGTTATGTTTTTTTTTTTAAACCTCTAAGCGTTATTTATTTTTTATCTTATTGTACGAACTACAAACTCATAATTTACTTTAATTTATCTATTTTATCTCACTTTTTTTTATTTCAAGCACAATAATTAGTATTTGTGGGTTTTTAAGAATGAATAATCAAAATACCAACTAGTCTTGGTATTTATTTGTTCGATAAATTCACTTTCATGCTTGTGAATATAATTTTTCTCTTAAATTAAATCATTTCGACAGAACTTGAAAAGTATCATACTGAAAATAAGACGTAATGCCTCGGGCAATTTGTCTAATTTTACATTTATTTGTACTGTCTGGATTTAATTAGATACCCAAATCTGGCAGCCTTTGACAAAATTTCCACTCCCTTATCTGTCAAATAATACACCACACACGTATGAATTTGAAACCCTTCATCTAACTTTGGAGTCAATCAAATTCCCAACTCTCAGTCTTTCATTTTTAATGTTTGTAACTTATGAGAGAGAAGGCAAAAAAAAAAAAAGTAGAAAAATAAAAATTATTTTCCTTTTTATTTGATTATTGGGTTTGGAGAGAATAAAAAAATTATTCTAAAATAAAAATTAACGTGTAAGTAATAATAAATCTATTAATACAAGAGAAAATGGGGAACCTATCAGTTCAATAACATTATGATCTAGGATTGTTAGATTAAAATCTAACGTTTTAGGTGTATTTACAATTTTATAATACAATATATATATATATATATATATATATAAATGTATTTAGATTGTTAAAATTTAATCCAACGCTTTCTGATCACATTGCATGAAGTTGATACAAATGAAATATAGGCGGGTCAAATAGATTTAATATTTTTATTTCAAACTTGGTTTGATGTTAGGTTTTAAATTTTAAACTCGCCTGATTAGATCAACTTAATTTATAAATTAATTTTTATGATTTATTCCATAATATTTTCCCACAATTTAGTAGCTAGAATTAACTACATAAAGGTTCAATATCCAATTAATAATCAATCTTGCTTGTATATTTTTAAAATTTTTTATAGTATTTAAATAATAAATTTATATTTTAATGTTTTTAGCTCGGCATGAAGCGTAGAATGTTTTCTACGTCAATCTTAAAGAACCTAAAAACCTGAAAACAAACTAAAGCTATATATATATATATATATATGCACATTTGCAGACTTGTTGGGTCAAAAAATATTTATTTCAAATTGATTTCTTGTCGTGGGCTAAACAGATACGGGCCGTGGCGACGAGCCGAAGGCCCATTCATCCCATTCTCGATATACCGGGGGGGAAAAAAAAAAAGAAGAAAAGAAAAGAATCCCGCTCTCCTCATATTTCGAAAACACCATTTCACTCTCTTTCTCTCTCTCTAAAACCTTCGCGTGTTCTCTCTCTACAAAACAGAGCCATTCAAATTGTTCGTATTTCAAATTCACAGTTCGAGAGAGAAATCGCAGAGAGAAAAAAAAATCAGATATGGCGACGAACATCGGAATGATGGACTCAGCATATTTCGTTGGAAGATCAGAGATCTTGGCGTGGGTCAACTCAACTCTGCAACTGAGTCTCTCCAAAGTCGAAGAGGTTTTTTCTCTGTTCCAAAACCCTAATTTCCTCTGTTTCTCAAATTTCAATTCGTATATACGTTTACTTTCATCAATCCTTTACTTGCAGGCATGTTCTGGTGCGGTTCATTGCCAGTTGATGGATGCCGTTCATCCCGGAGTGGTGCCGATGCACAAGGTCAACTTCGACGCGAAGAACGAGTATGAGATGATACAGAATTACAAAGTTCTCCAAGATGTCTTTAACAAACTGAAGATCACCAAGGTTTGTTTTCAGTTTTTTCATCCCTAGTTTCTATCTGTTTTACTGCTTGATTTAGGTTTCCAGGATTTCGTTAAGGCTTTGTTTGTTTATCAGTAAAATTCTACAATTGGAAAAAAAAATTGTTTCACCCAAAACAAAGAATGTTTATTAGTTAATTTTATACAGGTCTTGTTTATTGATTCGTCTTGTATGTTGGGTGCAGCATATTGAGGTGAACAAGTTAGTGAAAGGGAGGGCCTTGGATAATCTGGAGTTCATGCAATGGATGAAGCGATACTGTGATTCTGTTAATGGAGGCGCCGTGAACAGGTATGTTTCCAACCCTCTTCCTTTCCTGTAGGTATTCAGTTCTATTCATAATTGATTTTTCAGAAAACCATATGCTTTCTTGCTTATTCTGATATATATATAGATATATATATATGTCAGGAAATGCTTTCTTCCAGTCATGTTATCTATTTATTTATTTATCTCCTTTAATTGAAACCATTGCAGAAGATGGTTCACCGTAGACAAGTCTTTTATAGCAGTTGAGCTTTTATGCTTGTTTTTGGTTCATTGCAATGGATGCGGTAATTGCCTTTCTTTCTCTTTTACACCCACGTAGTCTCAGGCAAGGTCGTTAAAATCTAGATTTTACTTAAAATCGGTGGAAGTCCAAAAAATCGAATTGTAAAATCGAATCGCAAATTGGTAAGATTTTACTAAATGCCTATAATATGAAAACATAATCTAATTCTTCATTTAAAGCTTCTTTTTTTTTTTTTTTTCAATAAGTAAAGAATTCTATTAATAATAAAAAGAGAGTGAAGAAATGAATCAAGCAAATGGTATGCATAAAAAATTATTTATATTAATAAAATAAATTATCAACAAAGTTAAAAAAAATTATATATGGTTCTGTAATCCGTTTATTCAACCACATAAGACCTTCAACTTATATAATTAATATTAAAATAATGATTTCATTTTATCTTAACTATTTGTAGGAGTTGATTTGTACTTGTAATATTTTATTATTGGTATTTCCATCATAACTACTACATTTAATTTATGATAGTCAATTTGGTAGAATAATACACATTGTCATCAATTAGTATAGTATAGGTAATATTAGTGTTGTAGAATAAAAGAAAATCTATAAAATAATAATAATAATAATAATAATAATAATAATAATAATAACAACAATAACAACAACAACAGTGAGTGAAATAGTTGTGACCTATCACTTGAAAAAAAAAATCATAAAATTATATTTCATTTAACAAAATTACAAAAAAATTACTTAATTTTTAAAATCAGTAAAATCGCATATAGAATCAATATTTTACTAAATTTACGTCCCAAAATTGAGATTTTATATATTTTACCCCTATTAAGATTTTACATAAGATTCAAAAAAGTTTCTCGTTCTAACATCGTAAAATTGTAAGATTTTAATATTTAAATTAGGATTTTAACAACATTGGTCCCAGGCCTATTTGGACTTTAAAAGTGAAGCTATCCTGGACAGCTCAGATTTGGACCGGAATCCTGCACCATTTGGTGTTCCAAACAAGTCTCCAAATAATGAATCTAGTTCTCTCTTCATGTGTCGACCACAAGGGACATGCAATGCCAAACTTAAAAGAGACAGAGAGAGAGAGAGAGAGCAACATGAACAGAAAACAAAATAAATAAATGAAAAAATGGACTAGAATTACCGGAGTTAGAAAGCCTGAAATCTAGTCCCATGATGTGGAGTGCTATGGATAATTGCAGGTGACGCAACGGCCCACAGCATTTTTCTCGTACGATTTGGTGAAAAATCTCCTTCTTTAGTTTCGTCTCATTGTGCTTCCAAACAGACCCTAGCAATGGTGATATAGTCTCGAGGTGGCATAAATATTGTTGTCCCAAGTGCATAATTATTTGCAGTAGTGATTTTAAGTTTCATCGTTAGGGATTAGAATGGAAAAGCTAGTCTCAGGGCTTTGCAAGGAAGAAACTTGTAGTGCGGGTATTTATTGATATGTTATAGCAAAAACGTACAAGTGGTGTAGGAAAAATTAATGTGAAAGAAGCTCATGACTTTGGATTCACTTGTCAATGCTATAAATTGTATTTTCAGTCAACATTGGTAACTCATTTGAACCATTAACAATTGTGAGGTTTAATTAGAAAATTTTTGAATTTCATTCTATTTCAGAAGAGATGAATTAAAAATCAAGTAAAACTTAAATTAAAAAATTTGTTGTGAATTTTTAAGAATAATTTGAACCAAATATTTTATTAATTACTAATGTAAGATTCTTAAGTGGCATATTCCGAATAAAACTACGATTAATGTTTGGCTTCAAGTATTAGTTGGAGTTCTAAGAGGATGTGAATTCTTATTCAAATTCTAGATGTGTTAGGAAGTCTAGATTTGAAATGCATGATAATAGAAGAGTTTTAGCTTGGATAAAATTAGGACTCGTCCAAAGCTATTACGATTCATCAAGCAGGTAGGAAAAGATTTGTAATTGGGAATAATAATTGGAAATAGCATTTTTTTAATGACCTGGTCCTTAGATTTGTCATGAAACGTAGCAATGTTGTCTCGTTTTTGTTAGTAGATGAAAGTAAAGAAACACAGACATTTCAAAAAGACCTTGGTCCTTAGATTTGTCATGATAACGTAACAAAGCTATTGTTTTTGTTAGTAGATGAAAGCAAAGAAACACATACACTTCAAAATGGGTGTCTTATCCGTATCTGACATGTATCAAACACACATACTCCTCCAATACTTGAAGATATGTGTCATATATACATATCATACACGCCACATGACATGTCCAACTATTTTATTGTTTTTATTCAAATATGTGATTAAGACAAATATTGATTTGAGTAGTCAAACCTCCTAAAGTTATAAAATCTTAAAACTTATATTTTGTTATATTTTGTATATTGAATTATATGTTAAATTAGTTTTGTTGTGAATGTTATATTTATGTATATAGTTAATAAACATATACAAAATTTATATTTTTTTATCGTACTCCTTCTGTGTTCATATCTTCATTTTTTAAAAAAATCACTATATCAGTATCCGAATTTGTATCATACTTGTATCCATACTTTTTAGGATGAAAGTGTTATTTTCTTAGAAAGCACTCGCATGCACATTGATGACTCCCTTTTTTTTGGGTGCTGCCAATACTAGTTACAATCCTTTGGAAAGGAGAGAGACTTCAAAAGGTGGAAAAGAAGTAAGTAAGAAATATGCACCATCACACTCTTCCAACAAGTCTTTGATGGCTGCCTCCAGAGCTCAGACCTCTCACAATGCTCGAAGGAATGATGTAAACACAAGTCAATCTGTTAGGGTTGCCAGACCTTCTTCTAGTGGGGGGCTTGCATATGAAGAACGGGTATGGAAGTTAATGTAGAATGTGAAACTTTTGTTTAGATATTTTGAAAGTCTAACACTTGTCTTGATGCAGATAACGGAGTTGAAGTTGTCTGTCGATAGTCTAGAGAAAGAAAGGGACTTCTACTTTGCAAAGTTGAGGGATATTGAGATCCTATGCCAGTGTCCAGAGATTGAAAATTTGCCTGTAATGTTTTTTTAAATCATTTGATTTGAGGAATTAGTGGATTGAAACTCTTAAATAAATATAAAACAACCTATCAGTCGGGTTGCTTAATTAGTATCTTTTGATCTGTTTACAGGTTGTTGAAGCAATACAAAGGATACTTTATGCTACCGATGACAGTGAATCAGCGGTTGCTGAAGCTCAAGCTATGATACAAGAAGGCAACCACCAAATGGAAGCTGTGATGTTGAGTCCCATTTTTGAGGTGTCAGAAGATGGTCCAATGCCAGATACCCAGCCAGATAATCAGAAGAGGAAAAATATTGTCAACCTTGATGTTGATGCTGCTGCCATTGCTACTTTGTCGCCCAGGCAAAGGATTTCTGATGCTTCTGATGTCCATTGCAGTGGATCGCCCCTTGTGACTTACTGATAATCTCCTTATTTGAGGATGAAATCCATAATTTTATCTGCTTAATAGAATACCTTTTTGCCCATTTATTCTTGTTACAAGTAATTGACTATAAACTAATGGGTAATCGGATATTTTATATTTTACAATCCATAATGTTTAAAAGCTCCTCCTGTTTGTGTTGTCTATTGAGGAAGTTATAACAATAACATCCTTCTGTTTTTGGGCTTAGATGAACTATTGGCAGAACTTCTGGAGAGTTTAATTGCTGTTTTGGTTACCTGCTTGGTGTACAATTCTAAAATTCTGTTATATTCATTTGACACACTTGGTCTTTTAGATATGTAAGAGCTGGGGTTCTTGAACATCATCTGGTTTACGTTGTATGAACACCAATGGTATGATTGTGATCATCGGCATTCAGTATTACCATTTTTTTTTATTGGTATTTCAGATACAGTCCTCGTTTTCATATGGATTCTGTGATTTGAAAACTGTCTTGTTCAATCTCTCTTTGGTTGCGCCCGGATTGCAATCAGTTCTGCAAATTTTGTCCATTCAGTATTTAGTCTTGACAGCCCAGATGCAAAACCGGATGGTCGGTCTTTGCATCTATGAGAATTACCATCAATTGCGCAATTTGTCCTTTCACTCTTCTGCCTATGCAGGCGAATGAAACTCTGGCAGCAGTGTGTATTCGGGCAGATTGAATTATGGACTCCTGCAAATTTCAAGCTCATAAACCGTTATGCATAATTGCACATCCACATTCCAATATTTTGTATTCCTTGCAGTCTTAATGGGAGTCTTTTCCATTACTGGTTGTGCAAATTGATTGCCGAAAAGGAATTCATATCCTTGGTATCTAACCTTGTATTCTTTGGATGAGCTTAATTTATACGCAATCAAATGATTCTCTTTAATGGTTATATCCTCAACTATCATGACTTTTGCAAGCATGCATTTGATTCTCAGGGTTTTGTGCTTATGTAACTCATCAGTCATCACATTTAAATCTTCTTGTAGCGCCAGTACTCTCTTCTGACAATTTAATTGCATCTAAACTTTCTGTGCGTAACTGCATCTGAGGATTCCAACCCGTGCATTGAATCACCCATAACCGCTTATTTTTCTAATCGTTCTTTTTGCTTGATCATGAACGCAAACTGAAAGCAGAAGCCCGTTTTCCAATGAAATTAATCCCTTTATAAGTGAAACAGAGGAGCACAATCCTCTTTTCGTAGTGGAACCAGCCTTTTCCATGAGGCCCA
Organism: Vitellaria paradoxa; assembly: GCA_019916065.1. NCBI lineage: Eukaryota > Viridiplantae > Streptophyta > Magnoliopsida > Ericales > Sapotaceae > Vitellaria > Vitellaria paradoxa. The sequence continues at coordinate 71,666,447 of CM034233.1, read as the reverse complement.
ATGCAAAGGATAGTTGAGCAATCCTCACCTTCCATTCATGTGGGCCCCACATGGATGGACGGTGGGGATTAGCTCCCCTTTTTCATGAAACCAAATGAGTCCCACCTTGACAAACAAGACCATGTAGTCGAAGCCTAAACAATGCTTCAAACATGGACCATGCTAAGGAAGAAACAACAGGACCATAGAACCTTTTTTTCCAAGTGGTACATTAACATAAGCGACATTTCTCTTTGGCAACACCGAGTTGCTGAAGAATTCTCGGCCACTCTCTACCCATCAAATCATAAGCATCAAAACATGCTGAATAGTTAACACCGAAAGTGAAACTGATCAAGTGCCTTTATTCTCCTCCAACACTCTTTAAGAATCTTATTCTCTTCCACCTTTTAGATCATGTCCAAGTTCCAATGCTGCTGATAGATTAAATATTAAGCAAGCACCTACACAACTGACTTGGAACCATGGGTCACCTTCTCGATCCCCAGTATTAATCTTTACCTTCTTTCCTTCTTCACAGTTATCTCCTGTGAGTGAACCAGAGTTACTATCTTCATATAGTGTGAACATTTGCATTAATTATTCTCTTGTCCTGATTGCTTTCTTTTAACTGGTTGAATTAGTTCCGTTGTGACAATGGGTATGGCAATATCTCGGTTTATAAGGACGCTCTTTGCAAAGAAAGAAATGAGGATTCTGATGGTTGGTCTTGATGCTGCTGGAAAGACAACTATCCTTTACAAGCTGAAACTCGGAGAGGTTGTTACTACCATACCCACCATTGGTATGTATTCTTACATCCTTCCTTTTGATCTCTCTTATTATCTCAATTGGTAGGCTTCAACCTTCACCTATTATGTTTCTTGGTTACCGTTGATGAGTGAGATTACCTGTGTATTGTCCAATTTTGATAAGAAAAATGCTTATCTATGAGAAAATCTACCAGAAATTGTTATTAGAATAACGTGAAAATGGTTTTTTTTTTTAAATTAAAATACATCTTAATGGGTATTTTTATTTAAAATGATAGGCCCACAAGACGTACACATTTTTTTGATAATTTTTTTTTTCTGATAAATTTTATGATACTATTTTGTATCTAACCTGTCTCTTTTGATAACAACATTCATTCGCTGATTGTTTCTCTCACTCAGGTTCTCAACTTTTATCTCTGTTATAAGATGAATTTTTTCAAATTTACAAATGATTGATATCTCAAACGAAATGTTGTTTATAATGCACTAGGTTTTAATGTGGAAACCGTGGAATACAAAAATGTGAGCTTCACTGTTTGGGATGTAGGAGGACAAGACAAGGTACAAGCTTTTTTCTTTATTCCATTCAATATCTTAAATTGGACTCCTCATTGCATTTAAAGATGTGTGCTTGTGCGTCGAAAGATTGTACATTAATTTGCTCCGAGTTTTAATAAAGCTAATGAGAGAGAGAGAGAGAGCTTATTATCATCATGTCATGCCTCAAAAATTGTTATACAGATCCGGCCCTTGTGGAGGCACTACTTTCAGAATACCCAAGGCCTTATCTATGTTGTGGATAGTAATGACCGCGAAAGAATTTCAGAAGCCAGAGACGAACTGCATCGGATGCTTAATGAGGTAAAGGATATATATATATATATATATACATATATAATATACATTTGAATTATATAACTAAAGAAGCCTTAGTTATGGATTCAAGCTAGACTCCTTTGTTCTGTTGCAGGATGAGCTAAGAGAGGCAACACTTCTTGTATTTGCCAACAAACAAGACCTTCCAAATGCTATGAGTGTTTCTGAAATTACTGACAAACTTGGCCTGCACTCCCTTCGTCAACGCCGCTGGTAACTCACACGGATTTATATATATATATATATGTTGTCTTACAGTCCAACTTTAAGCACAATTTCTTATTTTTTTTTATTTTTAGAAGTTTATAATTTAAGTCAGAAACTAATTTATTAAATTAATGAATCCCAATTTCGTTTGTCCCTATATTTATTTTTTTTTTTCTTGCTTTGATTAGAGGGTATTTTGGGCATTGCTGCTGATGCAGGTACATTCAGAGTACTTGTGCCACCTCTGGGCAAGGACTCTACGAGGGTCTTGATTGGCTATCCAGCAATATCTCTAGCAAGGCACGATAAACCAGCCGCCTCCTCTCCTCTCCTCTCACCCCATTTAAAAAGCCAAACCAGTGTGAGCATTAATATTTATATTCGTGTTCCATTTACAGCCATAAATTCTGAAACAGCTGTCGAAGAACTGGGCGTCTTCTGTTAGTTATATATATATATATACATATATCTTATTTTTTGTACTTTGCAAAGTTGCTTGGCTGCCCTAAGAAAGACATGAACTTGTATAAGTATGAATGTCAAATAAATTTTATATCCCATATGATTTTTTGAAGAAGTAACTGTAAATTTTACGTGTGTTTACTCGTATTAAAAGATCATTGTACTGACAGTATATTAAAATTAAACTCGTGTTAAGTTGCTTAATCAGGAAGTAAATTTTAGAATTTATTTCATTTTAAAATCTGAAATTAATGCGTAGTTTGAAGGGTATTGCAGAAAATTTCACTAGAATTAACCTCAGTCTTGCTTTATTTATGAGGGAGCAACTTATACGAGTGGAAACCAAGATTAAGAACAACAAACAAACATGACTGAGAAGGGGGGAATAGGCAATAATTATTCAGGGCTTGAGAGGATGGAGGCGAATTGGAAGTCCTTGAGTTGGCCTTGGAAGTGGGTCGCTTACAACTTTCTCGTTAGGAAGCAACTTCTCCCACCTGAAGTTGGTCACCACATTGTGAATGAAAACAAGAATTACTAGTCTCGCGTACTCATTCCCAGGGCACATCCTTGGTCCAGCTTCGAATGGAACATACGTATAAGGTGGTGGTCCATTTCCCTCGAACCTTGATGGGTCAAACTTCTCCGGATCTGGGAAGTACTTGGGGTGATCTGGGAAGTACTTGGGGTCCTTGTGTGTCATACGAGCAACCCAGTGCAGCTGATTGATCATGAAGACAATTATGAACTAGCTATATATATATATGTGTGTGTGTGTGGTGATAAGAATTAATTTGTTTATAACTGTGACTCCTTACCTTCAATCCCTTGGGAATCAAATATCCACCATAGGTGAAGTCACTAATGGCCTCTCTAAATGCTCCAACTCCAGGTGGCATTATTCTTAATACTTCACTTGCTACATTCCATGAATACTTCATCTTTCTAACATCTTCCCAATTAAGCAACTCTTTTGGCGCTTTTGACTTTGCTATTTCCATTTGCTCTGCTTCCCACCCATTGCATTATGCCCATCAAATGTGGAAAATAAAGTCAGACCAAGTACTGTTATTAACTTCAAATATTAGCCTTTTTTGAGAGCTTCATTAATTAATATCTCATTTCAAAGTTACAATTTTGACAATATACTGTCCGAAATTACTTTAAAAAATTTACCAAAATAATATAGAAACTCGTGTACCTATCAATTTAATGAAAAGGCCTATTAAGATGTACTTTAATACAAAAATGCCATCGACTTATCATTCTAACAATTCTCTTATTCTATTTTCGGTCCCCCTTAGCTTAGGGAAACAATTCCCAATTGTTATATGATAAATAGATCATTTCCCAATTGCTATATATATATGTATGTATGTATGTATTCTGATTGCATACCTTTTTGGACTTCATCATACACATGAGGGAGCTCGGCCAGATACTTCATGATGAAGGTCAAGGGAGAGTTAAGCGTGTCATAGCCAGCATGTAACAAGCCAGCTATATGGCTGGCGATGCCTGCTTCACTCATGAAATTTCCATTCTCGCCATCTTCCGAAAGCAGCAGCATATGAGACAACATGTCTTGCTTGGGGGGAACTCTCTTCTCGGAAACATCAACTCTCCTCTCCTTAATCATCTCCACAATCTCTCCGCGCATGACCTTGGACTATTTAATGGCTCGGTTTAAAGCCGTCCCCGGCAGATTAATCGGAATCGAGACACTCCCAGCTGCAATATCCTCAGTCGGCTTCACAAGTTTTTCGACCCTCTCAGAATCCAATTCAATGCCCTAGAACACTTTGCACGACAGAGCAAATGTGTACTTCTTAGCGGCGGATCCAACCTTGATTTCTCTGTTGCTCCCATTCCAATCCCTCTGTAAACACAATTTCATCACCTCGTCCATCGTTCCAACGTATTTTTGGAGCCCGTCGGCTTTGAGGAAAGAGTGGAGAATTCTCCGCACTCTTACGAAGTCGTCTTTGGTAGTTTTGTGGGTGGACTTGGGGAATATTTTGTCGATGGTGGTCGGCCGCCAGGCTTGGACTAGCTTGTTCTCGTTGGAGAAGAGGAATTTGTTCCCCGCGACGCCGCAGAGGAGTGCCATGGGTTGTCCGATCAGCCAAGTCCTGAAGACTTTGGACGAGTGTTTTTTCATCCTCTCCAACACGAACTTGTCGGGGACGCCATTTCTGAGGTTTGTGAAATATTCCAAGGTTTCGCCTAGGAATGGCCAGCCCCTGCTCCCTGGAGGAAGCTGGGACTCTGATGATGGGAGCTTGCGTTTGTGATTGAGATGGTGGAATCAGAAATATGTGAAGAGAATTGCACAGAGAAGCACAGAGAATGAAAATAAGAACTCCATTTTTAGCAACCCCCGGGGGGGGGGGATCGAAATTACACATCCATTAAGTGGGTGCAGAGCAATGGCTGCCGAGATTAGAGGAAATGGAAAATGGACAAGAGACGGCTTGTATGGGTATAAAAGCATTAACAAAGCAAGTTCAATCGGTAAGATTACGGAGATAATTCAACTACTAAGATTTTAAATTTATTTTTTAATAATCACTTCTTCGACTTTTCTTGGGAAGATTATTAGATTAAAGGATTTATTTGATCGTTAATTTTAAAATTTTAAAAATTAATTGAGGTACGCGCAAATTAATCTAAATACCTGAGTCATTAAAAAGAAGTACAAAAGCAAAAAAATTAAACAATACAAAAAATATAAAAAATGAAATATAAAAAATTTATGTGGTATAATTTTAAGTTTACTCCGAGAGTAATCGAGTAGAGATTAAGAGTTTTTATCGAAAGAAATGTTAGAAACACTTAAAAAAGTAATAAGTCTTTTGTCCCATGGTAAAAAAAAATAATACAAAATGGATAAGCTATATTTTAGATTAATTATTAAAAATTTTATAAAATATTTAAAAGTTGTTTAAAATTATACTTAATTATTTTTATTAAAAAATTACTAAAAATTCTTAAAAATTTTGCTTTCTATCGCACACTGAACGTGGCTACTATCCACACACCCGGGTACACGACGAATTGCTGTTCAACGTGCCCAAAATCCACGTGGCTATGATTCACAAAAAGTATTGACAAATTGTAAAATTTCAGTTGTTCATGCAACGTGAGAGGTGAAGTCAAACAAGGGCTAAAGTCTTTACTGCCGGCCAAATTTAGTCATAGACTCGTATTTATGTGTACGTACATTTATCACCTGCAAGTATAATTGTCTGCGAAAACAAGGATTTTTCAAATCTTAACAGTTAATGTAAATTAACTAAATTACATGTGAGAACATCACCTCAAACATTTGCATCAAATTAGGTGGTCCTTTTCTAAAGATACGGACTTTTCATATGTGGTTACGTTCAATTAAAAGACAAAGTGAAAGTGACTTTTCATATGGTTCGAAAATTACTTGGGGGGAGCAACTCTAAAGTTTATGAACTACCGAAAGAAGAACCACAGTTGGGGATAGCCCCCCAATTCTGATTCTGAGTTCTTGGTAAACCCTTTTTTTTTTTTTTAACTAATTCAACTCAATAAATCAAGTCATAATTTGGTTTGTAGGTGAGAGTTATATATCACACACATACACCCTAACATCCCAACATGGGATGTCTGTTTATTGTAACTTTTTGAGTCGAGATTCAAACTGAACAGAACAATTCATAAAGAAAATGAAGTATTGGACACACGCATACAGTTTTTAATTTTTCTTTTTTAATTTTTTTGGAGCTAATCCAACCCAACAAACCAAATTAACCAAGTCATAATTTGGTTTGTGACTAAGACTTATGTACTTCCGATGTGAAATGCCAATTCTCAGTAAACTAATGGGATTGAAACTCCTCCACCTCTATTTATTTATTTCCTTTCGAGAAATGTCCAAGTCAAATGTGGCTTGTTCCTTGTTCAAAATGTGATGTTTTCTTTTGAAAGAAAAGTTGGAGGATATGACGATGGACGTAGCTATAAATGCTCCTTTATGGGATAAGGCTGAGTATTCGAATGGATGCGTAAAAAATTGAATCGAATTGAATTAATAGATTATTTTAATATATATATATATATATAAAGAAAAAATAAAAAACTATTTAAAAAAAATCAGTTCAATTTTCAGTTAGATAGATTAAAAAAAAAGACCAATTTACAATCTATACATATTTATTCGGATATGACTTAGGAGCGATGAAGAGCCTAGTAAGATGGATTACATCTACACACATATTTTAAATTTTAAAATGAAACATGTAAAATAATATATAATTAATGTGAAAAAAAAATGAACTTTTAGTTTTTAGTGAGTTTGATCATAAAATTTTTTAAACTAAGCGAAAATTAAAAACCAAAATTTTTGAAAAAAAATAAATCTAATAGAATTTATAAATGGAAATCGGTTAACTATTTTGACCAAATTTAGTCGCTTTGGTTCAATTATGTTAGTTTGATTAATTTTTACTTTGCCCTAACTAAGAGCGATATTTAGTTAAATTCTATCCTAGTTTAAATAAAAAAGATTTCTCCAGGCTCATGCCATATTTATGATGAGTTTAAGTCATATTCTGTACCAATTGATTTAGTGGGTTGAACTTAAAAAAAAAAAAAAATGTAATATTTTTGTGAGTTATTTATGTCAAATTATTGTGACACAAGATTGTAATGACTTAACGTGCTTACTCTACAATATTATCCACTTTAAGGGTGAGGGCAAATATTGGTAGGCAAAATCAATCATTATCATATCCAATAAGGTTAATCTACAAAAGACGGGCAAACTTTCATGCCGTCCCCTTAATTCCACATTTAAGGCCAATAACTAATTCGATCCGGTATTTAAAAGCTAGTGGTACGTACGTAGGCCTTGAGTTTTGATGCTATATACATACATACATATATATATATATATATATATATATGATCTCGTGGGTCATGAACACGATCAATGGACCAATTTTCTTCTGGTTGAATGCTGTGCGGTCAGCAAAATGGACCTTGCACTTACTGCTTTTAAAATCGTGGTGTAATTAAGCTGTGTGCGCTTGGTCTTAGACTCCAAGCAACAACTTTCAATTACTTCTGTAACTGGAGGAGTAGGCGCAGCATTTATACTGGTCGACTCTTTGAATCTTAGAGCCATGTATAGATTGAATAGCCGGAGTAGTAGGTGCAACGTTGGCAGATTGAATGATCCCCATTCTGGTTTGGAATTTTCTAACCAGGTGGAAAATGGCAGATTGAACATTGATCCCCATTCTTTAATTGTAGTGTGGGTGTAATTGACGTTGGAGGTTGGCGGGCCGTGGACCTTTCTAAGATACTATTCTAAAAGCTTCGTTTTTTCTATCCAGATATGCATTTGAATACTGATCAGCGGTCAAGTCTGTCAGTTGACAGGAGTAGTCTAAATAAATTTTTCAAAAATGTTGAACCAGAGGGAGTCCTTTGGATAATATTAATTAGTTGGTGCTCTGGTTTGCCTTATATGATCTCTCTGATTTTCTCCTTAAGTTAATTTAGCTTATTTCCTCATTGATAGATTTAGAACAAAAATTTCAATAGACACTTCTTTGTCTCTCTTCCCCTGTATCACTCTCACTGTTCCATATTTTTTATTCTCTGGATGTCTCTCTATATTATCCACTCATAAACAAATCTAAAAAGCTCTCAACATACACACACAAGCGCACACGCTCTCTCTCTCTCTCTCTCTCTCTCTCTCTCTCTCTCTCAAACCCGTTAACCGATTACATCACACACACTCTCCCTCTCCACCTGGTTGTCCCTGAATTCAATCTTCTTCAGTCTTTTATTTCGTTTGTGCAAATTCGTTATTTTATTTCCTTGGTGTGAAGGGACTAAAGGGACCATCCATCATTAGCAAGATTTGAATAAGGCTTGATTTGGGAAAAAATTTAGCTAGAGCTAGCTAAAAATAAGTCAGTTATTTTTGTGTTTGAGAAGGAAAAAAGTGACTTTTTGAGATGGATTTTTAGTTTTTGTTAATTTGATATTTTTACTCTTGAAAGTTTAAAAGAATGTTAAAATATAAAATGATAAATTTGACCAACTACTATTGAAGCTAAAAAAAAACCGGCTACCAGCCGGTGTTCCCAAACCATGCCTAAGTATTTCAGTTAGGAGTAATTTTAAATTATTTAATTTTAATTTTCTTTTTTTTTGGGGGTTAAATTATGTATTGATTTATTATTATTCTTTGTTTAATTTTATCGTTATTATTGATGATATTGATGATGATAATAATAGTGATGATTTATGCATGGAATTGGGTTATTTCCTATGTATGCATAGTACATAAGTTACTTGTAACTGTTGCTTTCGTATAAAAAAGTTTTTAAAATTAAATTTGAAAAAATATTCTCAAGAAAAATTAAATGAATTAGTTAATTGATTGAAAGGGATAAGAAAGAAGTTTTTCAAAATAGTAACTAATAAAATCTTACTTACAACTAACATTGTCTAAAGAAAAATTAAGCGGATTAGTTATATCATCAATCAGAGGAGCTAGATACATTAATGAAATTTGAGTACAATAATTTAATAAGTAATTTTGCTTATAAAAAAAAAAGAAATTTAATATTTAAATAACAGATTTTTGTTATATAATTTTTTTATGTAGCATACATTATTTTTTTCTTAATATAAAAAATAATTTGTGTATAAAGATTTGACTTTAACTTCTCACCTTAGGCCTTCAAATCCCTGGAGCCTGGCCCTAATGTAATGTGGTCAAAATTTAATAAAAGATTAAATAATAAATTAAAAATAAAATATAAAAATGTCAATCTAAACATATATTTTGTTTTATATATATATATATATATATATATAAATTTTAGTCAATTTTTCAGTTTCCTTCCTTCTCTTTCACAAAATAAAAATAATTAGGATAATCTTAAAAAAAAAAAAAAAACTAATAGTCAACAGAGAATACATATGAATGGAAATTGGAAAGGTGATGCCATTTTTTTCCTTGAAAAGGGAAATTGGTAACTTTATTTAAAATTATCAACTTTTAGATCACTTCCCTTTGTTTTTTTACAGGATTATGCACTTCTTATAATTAAGATTCTAATCATGTAGGTATTTAGAACAGTCTATGGATCCAAACAAGGAGGATAAAATCGCCATGAATGGATGCATTATGATATTAATGTAAGATTTAATACAAATCTGTATATGGATTTAAGAATATCAAATTTATATATTTATTAATGCGGAAGTGTACCTATTTGTTCCATTATTCTTGAACGCGAGTGGAAGAGATATTCAAGTTCAAAAAAAACTTTGGTAGTTATGGATCTTTCTCTCAATGCCCTAAGTTTGTATGATGGATTTTCTATGGGGCGTATTCTATCTATCTAGGGTAGAGAGGGGACCTAACCATATATTTATAGGGTAAATCCTAGTCTTACTAGGCCATCCCATAAAAGGCCTACAGTTGGCTCCTTAAGCCCACACTATTAACCGTCCAACCACATAATTAATATATCTGAAAGATACACAAAAGCCCAGTTCATATAAATCACTCCTTTATTGGGACCTATCCTGTATGTCTTGACTTTAAACTTGGATTCAACCTGTTTTATTCAAAACAAAATTCAGTTAATGTGCATGCTCAATTAAAGAAAACACTAACATTCTCCCACTTGAGCAAACATTAATTGAAGTTACAATTTAAAAATATTTTAACAAAATGACTCTCGGATTGAAACTATTAAATCCGTATGTGGCCACATTTTAAAAAAAATCAAGTAAAGTCAAGAGACAACACCTAAAACAATCTTGTCTAATGAGGCAACCAATATCGAACCATGGCTATCATTACATTATCAATCAATGTAAGACCACTCATGATCATAAATATCAATTTCCTCATCAACATGGATCATATGTGGTAGTGTGGTGGGAAATAGCACTCCTTAAATGATCTCATCAATGTGCTACTCTTCTATCAGTCCTCAAATTCTCTTTAACTGTATGCTTATTCATTAAGTAAGAGAATTTCAATAGTTTCCAATGAAACTAATATGTCTTGTATGTATAACTCAAGAAAACTTTATGGTGCAAAATAAGACATATTCCCGAATGCTCAAGTACACCGAACCTGAGACTTTCCTGTAAATCTATATCATAAATATATATGCATCCATAAATGACATATAAAATATCAAAAAACATATATATATCCATGCATAAATGGCATAAAAAAAATAACCGATAACCATTTATAAACTTTAATGACCATAAACAAACTGAATGGTATCACATATAATAACAATCACATAATGTAAGGAAAACAACTCCCACTAACTAAGTATATCAAAAGACTTAATAACTCCTATATTTGAAACATGATTATTAAAAATAACAGGTTGAAGTCCTTTGGTTAATGGATCCGCCATCATTTGTTCTGTATAAATGTGCTCAATGATGATGTCACCGTTCTTTACTAATTCTCTAACTGACAGATACTTTATCTCAATATGCTTAGAACCACTAGATGTTTTGTTATTCTTGGAAAAAAACACAGCTGCGCTATTATCACAAAAAATCCTTAGTGGTCTAACAATGAAACCACTCACCTTAAGTACCAAGATAAAGTTCCGCAGCCAAACAGCTTGAGTAGCAGCCCTAAAACAAACTATGAACTCAGCATGCATAGTGGAAGAAGCTGTAACAGGTTGCTTGACACTTTTCCAGGAAATGGCTCTTCCAGCATGCATAAAGACATCCTGAAGTAAATTTCATATCAGTTGTACATCCAGCAAAATCTGAATCTGAATAGCCAACTACTTCAAGATTTTCAACTTTCCTGTAAACGAGCATGTAATTTTTCGTCCTCTGCAGGTACCTCATTACTTTCTTCACAGCTACCCAATGGTCCATGCCAGGATTCGATAAGTACCTCCCAAGAACACTCACAATGAAAGCTATATTCGGCCTAGTACATACCTGTGCATACATGAAACTGCCAACTACACTAGCATATGGTATGTTTTGCATGGATTTTGCTTCTATGTCATTCGTAGGACTTTGATTTCTATTAAATTTGTCACCCTTGGTTACAGGAACATCCACAGGTCTACAATTCTGCATATTAAATCCCTCAAGTACACGATTAATGTATCATTTCTGAGATAGCCCTAACATACCACAAGATCTATCACGAATAATCTCAATGCCTAAAATAAAAGAAGCCCTCCAAGATCTTTCATATCAAAAGTATTCGACAAGAGCATCTTAGTCTCATGTAAGAGACCCAAATTACTACTTGCAAGTAAGGTATCATCAACATAAAGCACAAGCAAAATAAAATTCCTCCCACTGACCTTGAGATATATGCATTGATCAATCTTATTCTCCACAAAACCCAAGGAAGTGACAACCTCATCAAACTTTAAGAACCATTGATGCGATGCCTGCTTCAACCCATAAATGGACTTCTGCATTTTACATACCATGTGCTCCTTTCCTTTTTCCACAAAACCTTTAGGTTGCACCATATAAATCTCCTCATTAAGATCACCGTTCAGAAAAGCAATCTTGACATCCATTTGATGAAGCTCTAAGTCATAATGAGCCACCAAAGCCATAATAATTCTTAATGAGTCCTTAGATAAAACAGGGGAAAAAGTTTCATTATAATCAACACCTTTCTTCTGAGTGAATCTTTTAGCAACCAATCTAGCTTTGAAACGGTCAACTTTCCCCTTGGAGTCCTTCTTGGTTTTATACACCCATTTGCAACCAATGGGCCTGCAGCCAGCTGGAAGATCAACGAGCTCCTACACTTTATTATATGCCATGGATCGTATCTCATCTATCATAGCATCCACCCACATACTGGACTGGGGACTCTAAATAGCACTAGCATAGGTCATTGGATCAACCACATGCCCTACATCATAATCACTCTTACCAAGATACACTATGAACTCGTCTGAAATAGCAGGTCTTCTCTGTCTCGAAGATCTTCTTATTGGTACTGCTAGAATGGTCTCAACAGGATCAGAAGCTGGAACATGCTCAGCAACTTCAAGAACATCAGGAATGGCTGCATCAATCCCTAACTGTTCATGATCCACAACTTTCATGGGCATAGGTGCAATGCTGTGTTGGATAGCTGGCAAGGGAATAGACATGACCCCGCTAGTCCTATCCTTATCACAACGCAGCAACATCTCTGAATCAGCAGTATCAAGCTCCAAGAACTTAGCTGTTTGAGACTCAACAATTCTCGCACTTGGTGTAGGACAGTAGAACCTGTATCCTTTAGAATGATCTAGATACCCAATGAAAAAGTAACGAGTGGTTCTGGGATCAGTTTTTCTTTCAGAAGGGTTATAAATTCTAACCTCTGCTGGACAACCCTAAACGCGGAAATGATTAAAGCTCAGCTTTCTACCGATCCACAATTTAAAAGGGGTTTTAGGAACAAATTTGCTGGGAACCCTATTGAGAATGTACAAGGTAGTCTTAATGGCATCACCCCAAAGATACATAGGTAAGTTACTACGACTCATCATATTCCTCATCATATCTTTAAGTGTGTGATTACGCCTTTCGGCTACACCATTCTGTTCAGCACTACCAAGCATGGTATATTGGGCGATAATTCCACAGTCTTGTAAATATTTGGTAAACGGTCCTATATATTATCCAGTGATATCATATCTACCATAATACTCACCCCCACGGTCAGATCTAACAATCTTAATTCTTTTGGACAACTGATTTTCTACCTCTGTTTTAAAAATTTTAAACTTTTCAAGTGCATCAGATTTTTCTTTAATTGAATACACATAACCATAATGAGAAAAATCATTAATGAAAGTCAAAAAATATTTATTTCCACAGAAAGTAGATGAATAAGGTACGCTGATATCAGTGTGAATAACCTCTAAAAGGCCACTACTCCGTGTTGTATTTTTCTTCTTAGTCTTGGTCAATTTTCCAGGAATACAATCAACACAAGTATCTAAGTCTCCAAAATCAAGTGGAATAAGAATGTCTTCTTTAATTAGCCTTTGAATTCTTTCTTTAGAAATGTGACCTAGACGTTTATGCCATAATATGAAAGATCGGTCTTTTATTCTTGCTCTTTTGGACATACCACTTTCAATATGGAAGGAGGCATACTCATTATTTGGAGTCAGTTTCAATCTATACAACCCATCAGACAAATAACCATGGCCAACAATTTTGGAATTATAAAATAAATCAACCATATTATTTTGAAAATGAAAACCATAACCCAATTTGTCCAAACAATAAACAAAAATCAAATTTCGTCTAAAAGACGGTACAAAAGCAGTGTTTTCTAAAATAAGTGAAAATCCAGACTCTAAATTTAAAACAACTTCTCCTATAGACTCCACCCTAACTTCTGTATCATCCCCTACTTTGAGCTTTGCCTCGTTCTCACTTGGCTTCCATTTGCTTTTGAACCCCTGTAAGGAAATAGCAACATGAACAGTTGCACCACTGTCAAACCACCAAGAATTTGATGGAATAGCAACTAAATTGGATTCAAAGCAAACTAAAGCAAGTGAGTTACCTCATCCCCGTTTCTTGTTTAGCCAGGCCTTATACTTAGTGCAATCCTTCTTCATGTGGCCCTTTTTATGACAAAAGTAACACTTAAAAGTCTTTTTAATATTAGCATTTGGACCTAGAACAATGTTGGTCTAACTTTGTCCTTTACCCTACCCTTTATCATCCTGATTTTTTATGAGTAGTATGAGTCATAGGTTTCTTATGGTTTCTCTTCCAATGTTTCTTACCTTGCCTAGGATTGGTCTTATGATGGGATACAAACAAGGCAATCTTTGACTTTTCCCTCTTAAGTTTCTTCTTTTCTAGGACGCATTTGGAAATAAGGTCATTTATGGTCTAAGATTCATTTTGGGTATTATAGGCAGTTTTAATTTGGCTAAAATCTGGTGGTAGGGCATTTAAAGCACGGTGGACTATAAAGTCATCAGGAATGGCAATATTTAGGCTCTTAAGTTTGGATTGGACAAAAACAAGTTTAAGGATATATTCTCTTACCCCAATTTGGCTATCATACCTTAGACTCGTAAGCTCGTTCATAAGGGATCCAGCTTCAGCCTTATTAGATACATGATATCTCTGTCCTATGGAATCAAAAGGCTCCTTTGCATTATTGGTTTTAGGCAAGCCACTCAGGAGGTGCTCAGAAATAGACCTCTTTATGGCAATCAAACTTAGCCGATTAGATCTCTCCTACTTGGCGTAGAACTCTTTCTCAGTGGCAGTACTGGAAGCAGTGAGTGCAGCTGGTGCAACCTCTCTCAAGGCTAAATTCACATCCACTATTCCCAGAGCAAACTCCATATCCTGCTTCCACTTCTTATAGTTTGACCTATTTAACAGAACAACCGTAGTAGTATTATTATTAACGGCAAAAAAAAACTATACATGCGAATACAAGAGGCAACAAATTAGCTGAATTTGGGCAACAAACAATCCTTATATGCTTTAAAGTTAATCAAGCATAAAAATAAATTGAGGTAGCCCGATGCATTATTACTGTCTCCCCTTTGGGCAGAGAGTGCAGTATGCTAGGAGATTCCTCACGATTAACTACAATGAAAATATTCAAATATTTAAAAGATTAGTCCCCTTTGAGCAGACCAACCTTTTAAAAATAAATATTTTCAGGTCAATCACCGAAAATTATCCCGTGTCATTAAAACATGCAATAACCCCATTTGGACAGGTGATTACATGTTATAATACAATGGATACTGCCATATTTTAGATATCAATAGATGTATCCTTTTGGGCAGTAGCACATATATCAATTCACAAATCCTTAATATGACATTCTTTTGTTTAAATTGCCCTATGTTATTTCTAACATTTCTATATCAAAAGAATATGCTCGCAATCACTTCTGTATGGGTATTTAAATATCCAAATATGCCCAATGATCCCATAAATAACATATATGTTGCCAAAACTTGTGTTAAAAAATGTTTTCTATTATAGAATATCAAATAGAACAACAAATTTAGCCTCCCCATTTTTTTTAATTATCAGTGTGTGAGAGAGTACACTATTCTAGAATGTTCATAAAATTTAAAATATGTTGTTCATAAAAAATATTAAAAAAAATTACACGATTTTCAAGAATTTACAAAAAATACCGTGGGGTGTGGGTTGCCGACATTCGACATGTCTTGCGGTCACTGGTCTCGCCTTTCAAGCACCCAATTTTTTTTATTTCTTTTAATTCTGTATATATATATGTATAATATATATATATATATATATGTATAATATATACATAATATATATGAAATAGCAGAAAAGGACACACTAATATGATGTATGTATGCACATCCAAGTTCCCGTGTAATCATTGAGTTAACTTTTCTCCCATTTTTTTTAATCTAGTGTTTATATATATATATATATATATATGTATATATATATATATATATATATATGTATATATAACCAGAAAGGACGACACTACAAGGCTGCGGGATTCAAAGGACAAAATGACTAGTCAATTTTTTTTATTTAATACTTTACAAATACCCACAGATCTAATTCGTATGAACTTATATATGTATAACATGCAGTAAATCTGGGTGTTTTGAGGGAAACTAAGAGGGAAAGGCGCAGCATATGTATATACATGCACAATTATCAAACACCTACGTTTAATTCACAAACCGCAGTTTCTAACAGAAAAGAAAAAAATCCAACAAACATCAAAACACAATCAAACGAGAAGGAATTTTTTTTTTTAAATCACAAAACTTTAAATTAATATATCTCCTTCTACTATCTGATTTCGAGAGGAACAAAAGCCCTTAATATGTCTTCAAAAAAATATTTTATTACTTTTCCAGATCAAATCATTCAAGATCTTGGATTTATTTTTGAAAATCAAGAATATAAATAAATTGATGATTTTGAGTCCCCAATCCATATACAGTCGCTCTGATACCATATGTAACATTTAATACAAATCTGTATATGAATTTAGGAACATCAAATTTATATATTCATTAATGCGAAAGTGTTCCTCTTTATTCCATTATTCTTGAAAGTGAGCGGAAGAAATCTTGAAGTTCAAACAAAACTTTGGTGGATATGGATCTTCCTTTCTATACCCTAGGTCTGTATGACGGATTTTCTATGGGACGTATTCTATCTATCTAGGGTAGAGAGGGGACCTAGCCATATATTTATAGGGTAAACCCTAGCCTTATTGGCCCTCCCACACTACTAACTGTCCAACCACATAATTAATATATCTGAAAAGTGCACAGAAGCCCAGTTTATATAAATCACTTCTTTATTGGGACCTATCCTGTATGTCTTGACTTTAAACTTGGATTCAACTCGTTTTATTAAAAATAAAATTTAATTAATTTGCATGCTCAATTAAAGAAAACACTAACAATTAATAGATGAGTAGCCAGAAGGTGGATTGCAATTTACAGCATCAAACAAACTATTTGTTACACAAAGACAAACAATTAACCAACGCTTATGTTTTTTTCCCCCTCAATCCATACTACATATGTATATGTATGTATGTAGAGTTTGGCTACTTTTATGTTTTTTTCAATCTATAAAAATAAGCTTGCACAAACACACACACACACACACACACACATATATATATATATATGTAGAATTGGCTACGAAATTTATCAAAGAAATTAAAACAAGCAAAAGTAGCCAATCATATGACTCCAATTTATGCTTTAAATCTCTGAAATCTTGATGTGAATTCCGTCTCCAAAATCCAAAAATGGTGTTCGGCCTATTTTGTCTCATCCCTTGATTTTTGTCCACCTATTCGATTACCAAATAAAAAAATAATCTAACAAGAATGAGCATTAAAAATCTCAGTAGAATATCTTACATATTAGATTTTTTTTCTTTTGTGGGTAAGTAACAATAAAAATTACCTATATTTGGTGACTAGGACATGGAAAAATGTCACCAAAAGGCATAAAATTTTTAGCTATAATACTTGAATCCAGATCTTAGATATTTTCACCAAAATGAAACCATTAAATTCATTTTCAAAGAAGTGAATTAATTAATGCTAGAAAAAAATTAATTGAACTCAAAAATCACTTTCTTTGAAAATTTTACCTTCCACCTCCAAGGATTGAATGCAAGTGGATCATTATAGGTCTTGGAGTTTAGTTGCTGAGCAGAAGTGGCAACCATAATGGTCCATCCTGCTAGAATTGTATAACCTAAAAAAAAATAATTCAAAAATATTATATATATTTCACATTTATTACTCAAATAATAATAATAATAATAATAATAATAATAATAATTTCATCTAGCAAGAGGAAATACCATTTACTTCAACATCTTTGGTTGTTCTTCGCAACAATCCAGGAGAAACATTTGCCAACCTTAGAGTTCCATTGATAACCTATCATTTCCACAATTAAACTAGTTGTTAATTAAATAAATGCCATTTTATTTCTTTTTTGTCTAATCAAAAGAGAGAAAAACACCAAGAGACGGTAATATACTAACTTGAAGTGTGAAAGGCATTGATTTATATTCATCCCAGGTCAGTGAGCAATCCATTTTTTCCTTGCCATTGAGAATTGCCTCATGCTCAGCCTGATAAATGATTGTTAATAATTAGTATTATTAAAAAAAAACATATAGTAGTATTTTACAATAGGTAAACTTAGTGTACAAGACACTTCCATTGCATGATCTGAAGAGGCTAAATGTAAAGCCAACTCCTAGGTCGTGATAAAATAATTTTGCGAGCGCTCTAAATCACTCTTAATTGTATGTACAAGGAAATTAACAAGTTGTAAAAGGTTATAAAAATAGGGTTGAAATTAAGGAGTTGTGTTGTTGTGGCTTGTATTTTTTTATTTTTGGGCCCGGAATTATAACTCGATTCAAAAGTCTTGTGGTGCGACCCGTTTGGATATTTTTTGGAGGTCTGTGGTGGTTGCGGAGGGCATGGGTTGATAGGCCTGGGCCCGAAGCCCACCACTGACCTCAGCGGTATAGACCTATTTAAATATTAGGGTTTTGGAATTTTCTTTTTAGTGTGATCAAGAGGAAAGCCGGCCGGCGTTGTAACTTTTTTCTGTTTATCATAGTGAAATTTCTCCTGTGTTTTGCCCGTGAACGTAGACTTTACAACCAAACCACGTAAATCTTGTTGTCTATTGTTTTCTCTTTTCTATACTTTGTTTTGTACGTTATGTGATCCAAGAGATTGTGTGCACGATTTTCAACAAGTTGGATTAATCCTAGTTTGCATACCATAAGCTCATCCATCACGGAAGGATTGTCGGAGAGTAATTTAAACGCTAGCGTTAGAGCCGATGAAATTGACTCAAAGCTAGCAAACAAAGCTCCAAAGATAAAGTGGACTACAAAATCCTCTGTCAAGAACTTCTCAGTGCTCATGTCTTCGACGACCAGATTGAGGAGGACTCTTTCAAATGCTCCGGGTGAAATTTTTTTCTCCCTTAACTTATTCTTTATCGCATTCGTTATCTTCTTTTGCTCCTGAACCAAAGATGAAAACAAATTACTGGAAGCTCTACATCGTTTATTTAAAACAAGTTAATATATATATATATATATATGGAAGAGATTTTTTTTTCATTTTAACAATGGAGTAGGTACCTTCATATACTTATGGAATGCAGTGCCTGGGATGTTCAGAGGAAAGGACATGAGACCCTGCAAAATTCTAGTGAAGTTGTCGCTCAACTTCTCTGATGACTTCTCTGGATCATAACCAATCAACTGCTTTGTAGTGCAATCAAAAACCATCTGCAGTGGCAATATATATATATATATATATATACATATATTGTAAGAAAAAAAGGAAAAATCATTTTACGCTAGCAAAGAATTGCCAAAAGTCTAGATTAATTTACTGTTGCGACGGTTTCTTTTACTACAACAGATGGCTGACGAGTCCAATTGTGCAGGACTTTATCAACCATTTGTTACATTTAAGGAAGCAATCTTCCCTTGATGCTCTCTGGACCGAAGTGATTCAGAAATATGCTTCTGATGTATCTGTGGACAGCGTCGAATCCAGTCGGCTTGGATTCGCCGTCCAGATTGAACAGTTTTGCAAACGTGTCCAAGTACTACATTTCGACCGATCTCATTTCTTGTAGAAAGATGAAATGGTTCACTTCAGAGTCTGTAGATATGATGACTGGCCGCCCCGCCAAACTTGTTCGGAAAATTGGCCCATGCCTAAGGAATAGCAGTACAACACAAATCCTTCGAATTACTACATAGAAGTATAAATATATATATATATATAAATTTTGTGCAACTTGCAATTCCACGTTTTGATGGTCACTATGACCATTGGAGCATGCTCATGGAAAACTTCTTGAGGTCCAAAGAATACTGGACGATTGTTGTTTCTGGAGTAGCAGAACCAACAACAGGTGTTGTATTGACAGATGAGCAAAACATAGAACTTGAAGGGCTGAAGTTAAAAGATCTCAAAGCCAAAATTTATCTTTTCCAAGCTATTGATCGTTTAATCTTGGAAACCATTCTTTGCAAAGATACCGCTAAGCATATTTAGGATTCAATGAAGAAGAAGTATCAAGGATCAGCAAGGGCAAAGAGGCAGCAGCTTCAAGCACTTCATAGGGAGTTTGAAACATTTCAAATGAGGTCAGGAGAATCAGTTACAGATTATTTTTCTCGAACAATGGCGATTGTGAGAAAGATGCGGATCCACGGCGACAAGACGGAATATGTCACTATAGTAGAGAAGATTCTTCGATCCATGACACCAGAATTTAATTATGTTGTTTGTGCTATAGAATAATCTAATGACATTGATGAGTTATCAGGTGATGAATTACAAAGTTCTTTGTTGGTTCATGAACAAAAAATCATCAAGTAAGATAAAGAGGAACAAGCATTGAAGGCCTCATTAAAAAATCACTCAATACCAAGCAAAGCATATAGAGGACATGGCAGAGGCAGAGGACGTGGTCGAGGAGGCAAAGAAGATAATGATCGTGGATACCAACAAGAGCACTGACCGACCCTGAAATGTGTTCGGGTTCTACCTCTCAAGTGCAAGAGGGTGGTCGTAGTCTTACTCGGTGAGAACCGAGGTCATCTCCACAGGGAGGGCTGTGTTAAAAGACACTAGACTTGTTCTCTTAATTAGTAGGTGAGCCTAAGCTAATCTAAACTAATTTTTGAATTACAAAGTGATTTGAATATGGCTGGGTTGAGAATGGTGGAGCGAAGCAAATTGTGATATTAAACTAGAATGCAAATATTGAAAATAAACTAACTAAAATGATCTTGGCTTCGAACCAAATCCAGTAGTGGGTAGTGGTTTACTCAAACGCATTTATAACTCAACCTAACAAACGCACATGCATTGCTAGGTCGGAAGATATTTCATTAAAAACTAATTTATGGAATTCAGAGTAAGCGGAGGCTTTTGAAATTGGTTTCAGACTCACCGGGACATTGAATCGAACACCTAGTGTGCATGAGCATCAACTCATAACTAGACTTCAATTATAACACAGGTGAATCGGTTTCTTAAGAAAACCTCATGTTTTGGTTTTATGAAAATAAGGTTCGAATCACCGGGCCATTGAACCAACCACTTGGTTTGCACGAGTGGCCAATCGTAACCAAGATTTGGTTTTAACACAGGTGACTGATTTTGTAAGAAAACCTAATTTGGGTCTTGGAAAATCAGATTCTAACTCACCGGGACATTAAACCGAACACTTGGTGTGCACAAGTGAAAACTTGTAACCAAGCTACGATTGTGACACGGGTGAGTAGGTTTCAAGAGAACCCTAGCTTACTATGAAATTCCAATTAAAAGTCCAAAATATATTTTGTTAAATAAAACTCGTTCACATTTGAGTTCACCAACTACTTCACCACTTTCAATGGCTTGAAGCCAAGAACTAACCCTAGCCTAACATTGCGAAAGTATTAACAAAGCCTTTCAAAAAGAAAATAACCTTCATCAAGCACTCAAACACAAAAACGAAGGATATAGAAATAAGCTAAAGCAATTTCGAAAGCAAATCAAACACTAACAATGACTACGAAGTACTACGAAGTGAAAAGAAAGAACAAAGATAAAGAAAATAATAAACTTTTAATTAAAACGAAGTAACGAATGAAACTTACCAATTAATCTTAATGCGAAGATGAAAAAATAAATCTTCCGTCAATCCAACACGAGATGAAAACATCTAACCCTAATCTAAACTAAACTAAGAGAAAGAGAAGAAGCGCGTAGGGTTTCGACCCCTCCTACATCAGATTTTCAACCTTTTATATCAACGTATATTACAAGGGCATAAAGGTAAAAACATAACTCAAACTTATTCTAAACTTGTGCTGGAAGAGTCCTCATGGGCGCCCATGGCTGAGGTGGGGCGCCCATGGTACAAGTGTTTGATGAAGTCCTCAAAGAGATAGCCAAAAATAGCAGTCAGAACTCTCTCTCTGTGGGCGCCCACCTGATGAAGAGTGGGGCGCCCAAGGGTCCTCAGGGGCGCCCATGGGTCTAGGTGGGGCGCCCATGCTTGTGGTGGGGCGCCCATCTGCAACTACAGTGAACAGTTCTTCTTTGACAGCTTTCTGTCCCTGACTTGCGATGCGATTTTGACATTGAAGATGACAGATTCAGGCTTCGGCTAAACCAGCAAAGTTGTAGGGCTTCGAGTCTTCTTTCCAACGCAAAAAGAATGGAACCATTTCGAGTTGTGACGAAAAAGTTATGGCTGGAAAACTGAGAGGGTGTTGAGCTGGAACTTCAACCGCACACCACTTCAACTATTTTGAACTTCAAACCACTTCCTTCTCCTTGGCACCCATGGTAGTCAATCTTATGCCTTGGGATGGCTCCTCCTCACATGCAACCTTGGTGTTGTTTGGGCCAAAAGCACCATATTATATCACCTGAAATATACACACACCAAGAATGCATGGAAATGAGATAATCACACTAACACATCGCCAACAATAACTGTAAATTCATAATTAGCATGCTCAATATATATATAATTGTACAATAATGCATGCTAATCAAGCACCATCGGCACAAAAGAATCATTCTCAAGGAAGAAGAAGAGGAAGACGTGGAGGCCACCACTCATCGAATTACAAACCGAAGTCAGCAGACAAGTCCAATGTTGAATGCTACGGATGTCATCGGTATGGTCATTATAAGTCAGAATGTCGAACTAATCTAAATAAACAAAGTGAAGAAAATTCTAGCTTTGCAGAAAAAGAAGAAGAGGTGTCTCTTTTGATGGTTTGTCATATGGCAGAAGAAACTCAACCAAACATGTGGTATTTAGACATCGGCTGCAGTAACCACATGTGTGGAGATAAGAAGGCATTCTCTGACTTAGATGAATCTGTCCGCAACACTGTTAAGTTTAGTGATAATTCCACGGTTTCTGTTATGGGAAAAGGAAGGGTAACTATCCGAACCAAAGAAAATTCCACTCACACTATTTCTAATGTTTTTTGTGCCAGATTTAAAAACCAACTTGCTAAGTGTGGGTTAGCTGCAAGAAAAAAAGATATGAGATTTCTATCAAAGATGGAGTATGTCGAATTCAAGATGCAAAGTTGGGCTTAATTGCTCAAGTTAATATGTCGGCGAATCGTATGTTCCCGCTTTATCTCCACAACACCACACATTCATACATCTCAGCAAAATTGAAGGATGTAGCATGGCTGTGGGATTTTCGCTATGGTCATCTAAACTTTAGGGGATTGAAGACCTTACGGGAGAAAGATATGGTGACAGGTCTTCCACAAATTGTTCCTCCCTTAGAAGTTTGTGAAGACTATGTTGTTAGTAAACAACACCGTAATCCATTTCCACAGGGCAAATCATGGAGAGCAAAGAAGGTATTGGAATAAAATACTTGTAAAGAAAGAAGTCGGCTGCCCCATAAAAATTCTTCGCACTGATCGAGGTGGAGAATACAACTCACATATTTGTAAATTTTTGTGAGACTCATGGAATCAGAAGGCAATTTGCAACAACGTTCACTCCTCCACAAAACGGAGTTTGCGAGAGGAAAAATCGCACTATTATGAATATGGTGCGAAGCTTTTTGTCAAGAAGTGAAGTTCCGAAAAGCTTTTGGCCTGAAGCTGTCAATTGGACTATACATATTTTGAACAGAAGTCCCACTCTTGCTATCCAAAATATGACACCAGAGGAAGCTTGCAGTGGACGGAAACCTGGTGTAGATCATTTCAAAAATTTTGGGTGTATTGCCTATGCTCATATTCCAGATGAGAAGAGAAGAAAGCTAGACAATAAAGGAGAAAAATGCATTTTTCTTGGTGTTAATGACCAATCAAAAGCCTATAAACTGTACAATCCTAGCACTAAGAAAATCATTCTTAGTTGAGATGTTATTTTTTATGAAGAGAAGTTCTGGTCGTGGAACATTGATGCTGTTAGACAACAAATTCCTGCAAATTTTGATGAAGACACTATAGAAGACTGGCAGCTGCTAATGGAGAACTTACAACAGCCAACTACCAATCAAGATGAGCTTGTAGCAGACCCAAACTCGCCTGTAGCTATAGTTGAACAAAAGCCCCAACGTGTTAGAAGAAGACCTACATGGATGACTGATTATGAGGTAACTGGAATTGATCAATCTGAAGATCCACTTACACACTTTGCTCTGTTTTCAGATTGTGATCCCACCACCTTTGAAGTGGCTGTCAAAGAATCAAAATGGCGGAAGGCTATGGATGAAGAAATTGCTGCAATTGAAAAGAACAATACTTGGGAGCTAATTGAGCTTCCAAGAGGGCACAAGGCAATTGGTGTCAAGTGGGTGTACAAGACAAAATTAAGGGAGAATGGCAAAGTCGACAAATATAAGGCGCGCTTAATAGCCAAAGGCTATAAGCAAGAGTTTGGTGTGGATTATAAAGAAGTATTTGCCCTTGTTGCACGACTTGATACAGTGAGATTGGTGCTTGCATTGGCAGCTCAAAACTCATGGCCTATTTTTCATATGGATGTCAGATCGACTTTTTTACATGGAGACTTGGCCGAACAAGTTTTTGTTGATCAACCTCCTGGCTATGTTAAATTTGGGGAAGAGCATAAGGTGTATAAATTAAAAAAGGCCCTATACAGACTAAAACAAGTCCCAAGAGCTAGGTATAGTCTTATAGATGCTTATTTTTCTAAGGAGGGATTTAATAAATGTCCATATGAGCATACACTTTTTACAAAAATTGGAGATGGTGGTAAAATGCTTATTGTTTGATTTAATAAATGTCCATATGACTTGATTTATACTAGAAATGATAGTGCCATGTTCGAAAGCTTTAAGAAGTCCATGATGGTTGAATTTGAGATGTCTGATCTTGGATTAGTGCATTATTTTCTTGGCAGTGAACTGGTGCAATCTGCTGTTGGAATTTTAATTTTTCAAAAGAAATATGTTCAAGAAATTTTAGACAAGTTTCAAATGAAGAATTGTGATTCTGTTACCACTCCAACTGAAGTCAGCTTGAAGCTTACTAAAGATCCTAGAGGGAAAACTGTTGAGAGCAACCTTTACAAGCAAATAGTGGGAAGTTTTATGTATTTGACGGCCACACGGCCTGATATTATGCATGCTGTAAGCCTCATCAGTAGGTACATGGAATGTCCAAGAGAGATGCATATCCTAGCAGCAAAAAGAATTTTTCGCTACTTGAAAGGTACTACTAATTATGGTTTATTCTATAGGAAAGGTGAAATTTCAGACTTGTTTGGTTTTACGAATAGTGATTATGCTAGAGATTTGGATGATAGAAAAAGCACATTTGGTTATATTTTTATGATGGGTTTTGGAGCAATTTCATGGTCATCAAAAAAGCAATCAATTGTGACTTTATCAACTACAGAAGCTGAGTTTGTAGCAGCAACGGCATGTGCTTGTCAAGCAATTTGGTTGCGAAAGATTCTTGAGGAGCTTTATTTCAAGCAAAAATGTGACAGCAGTTCAGTAATAAAACTCTCCAAAAATCCTGTTCTCCATGGAAGAAGCAAACACATTGATGTAAAATATCATTTCTTGAGAAATCTCACAAAAGAAGAAACAATTGATCTTATCTATTGCAGGAGTGAAGACCAAGTTGCTGACATATTAACAAAGCCCCTTAAATTGTCAGCATTTCAAAAACTTAGGAAGCTACTTGGTGTTTTGGAAAGTCCAGTTTGATTGTAGATAATCTTCATTAAACTGCTGTTTCAGTTTAAGGGAGGGAATGTTAGAGAATTAGTCAAAGTTGAGGTGTCCACTTGTCCTACTCTGTTGGTGCTTGTGCTGATTTTTTGGCATCTGTTACTATACATGGCTAGTTAATAGGAATAAGATTAGTTGGTGCTATTATTTTGGGTTGTTGCTATTATTTCTCATTTCTGTTGGTGTACTGATTATTTAAATGCTATTGGTCAATGATGAATAATAGAAGTGCGCATGTGCAGAAATTCTGCTTCCTTTATTCTTATTGTTACTTCCTCAGTTCCTATTTTGTTTTCTCTATTCTATTATGTCACGGATATGTTAATTTTTAATTATTACCTTTGAATTCTCTTATTGATGAAAGGGCGGAGATCCAAGGAACAGCTTGGAACGAGTAACTCGAGGGTCTCTCCGATGAGTGGCAAGCCCATGGAACCTGGAGGAAGAACCCCATTGCTGATTCTGGGATTCTTCCATTTGTGAACCCAGTGAGTTATGAATATGGTGACCAATGCTACCGCACACAATATTCCAACTGACCACATGTCTTACACTAGCTAAAACTGTCTGTATACCAATTTAACTGCCAACAAGAGCTAGCCAAGGCCAAGAGGGTAAAGTTGGAGCTGTGGAATGCATGCACCACCTGGCTTTCTTATATAGACCAATTCAATTGGATTACGTAACTTAAGCTTGGTTTGGAAAGTAAAATAAGTGGCTTTTTTAGTTAGCTAAAATAAAATCACTTTTTTGTGTTTAGGAATAGAAAAAAAAGTAACTTTTTCTAAACTTTTTAATTTTTCTCAATTTGACGTATTTGCCGTTGAAAGTTTAAAAGAAGACTAAAATGTAAGAGGGTAAATTTAGTTATTTTACAAATACACAAATAAGCCAATTAACTAATAAGTCATTTACTCTTGCTTTCCAAACGATGCCTTAAAAGTGATGAATATTAGACAAAGAAGTGATAAATATTTAAGTCTTTCTCTCTCTTTCTGTGGGATAATAATTTAGTAGGCATGAGTTTAGATATTTTCAAAACAATAGGGGTCCCTATCGGCAATTGCAAAATATTATGGCACCATTTAGTTTGTCAAAAATTAACAAAAATCTCTAAAAATCTTTAAAATTTTCTAACACATTTTAATTACCTCGTACTTAGTAAAATATCTATAAATTTCGATATATATCTACATATCTCAATAAATTTTTACAAACCTCAATACTTCTTTTTACAAATTTTAATAACTTTTCACAAATCTTAATAACTTTTTAACAAATTTCAACAAATCTAATATAAATTCTTGGGAATAGACTGAAACAACCGTTCCTATAATTTCTCTCTCTTACATTTTCACACAAAAGTCAAAAAGTTCAACAATTTAAAAAAAAAAAATTCTGACATAAATCTATGGAAACAGACTTAAAAAAAACTATTTTTACGGTTTCTTTCTCTAACTTTTTACCGTAAAAGTTCAAAAGTTACATAACTTTTAAAAAAATTCTGATATAAATCCATGAAAATGGATCTAAAAAACCGTTCCCACAGTTTCTCTTTCTAACTTTTTACCGCAAAAATCTAAAAGTTATACAATTCATCTTTAAAAAATGTGATTTGGGTTAGAAACGCTAAACGCAAAAAATTATTCCAAATCACATTTTTTCTTGCTTTTTTATCACTCCAAACGTTACTTATATATGTCAAAAGTACATTTTTCTCTTAATTAGTGCTGGCGATTTTATTATAAAATAGTTACATATATAGAAGGGACAGCCTGCATGTGATCTCCGTATACAAGTTTTGTTTGAAATATTAAATTTTTTAAAAAATTTTAAATAAAAATTTTAAATTTTAAAAATTTTTAATTTCTTCTTATCAAATTTCATCATCACGTGTCATTTTTACATTACTTTAACACTGATTTTTGTTAATTACTTTGTAATTAAATTAAAGTATATTAATTCCGATGGAAGTTCTATTTTTAAACTGATTGAACCATGTTTATGCCTTTTGCCACTCTGATTATGCTTTAGCTCCGTAAGGTTATCTTACATTTTAACTTGAGCAATTATTGTATAATCAAAATTAAAATTTTATGACCTCATTTTGCTGTCAGTTTATCACTTTAAATAAAAATACCAACTAAAAATACTTTTGTTACATAAGTATCATTATCAATTTATTTTAATAGAACTTTTTGTTTAAAAAAAATATAATAAAAAAAATTTCTTTCAATTTGTGTCAAATCATAAATTACTAGTATTTTCTACAAAATCATATTTTTTATCATACTTTTTATCTTACCAACCAAAAAATTAAAAGATAATTTTATATAAAAAAGTTCCGTAAGGTTATCTTACATTTTAATTGGGCAATTATTATATAATCAAAATTAAAATTTTATGACCTCATTTTGCTTTCAGTTTATCACTTTAAATAAAAATACCAACTAAAAATATTTTTGTTACATAAGTATCATTATCAATTTATTTTAATAGCACTTTTTGTTAAAAATTATAATAAAATTTTTTTTTCAATTTGTGTCAAATCATAAATTACTAGTATTTTCTGCAAAATCATATCTTTTATTACACTTTTTATTTTACCAACCAAAAAATAAAAAGATAATCTTATATAAAAAATTAATCACTTATTATATCCAATTTCATACATTATTCTACGGTATTACTTATCTAATTTCATTATCTAATCCTAATCAATCATATGCCATATTTGGTATGTGAGAATGAAATGGAATCAATTCTTATATTAATCTATTCCCATATTTGATATTAATAAAAATGAAGTTGGAATGCTATTCTCAAAAAACAGATATTCTTATATTAAGT
Organism: Vitellaria paradoxa; assembly: GCA_019916065.1. Lineage (NCBI taxonomy): Eukaryota > Viridiplantae > Streptophyta > Magnoliopsida > Ericales > Sapotaceae > Vitellaria > Vitellaria paradoxa. The sequence continues at coordinate 71,637,958 of CM034233.1, read as the reverse complement.
AAAAAAAAAATTCTCAATTTAAGTAATGAAATAGTCATTTTATTTCAATCAAAATTTCATCCAAAAATAAAAAAATAAAAAAATAAAAAGCAAGAAACACATTGGATCAATCGATGGGTGCCATAGAGAATCACAAAAACTAGATTAAGCAATGGGACAGCACATTAGGAGACTCATCCGAGTTAGCGGTGTGTTTTCAAATTTTTAGAATTGTTTCAGAGTCTATTTTGGGTAAGATCCTTGTTTCCTAGAGACGTGATATACACTTTATCTAAGTTTAGATTAAAATTTTCAAAGCTTTTTGTGAGAGATATAGAAGAAAAACAAGTTAAAAAAAAGTTTCTCTAAAAATTTTTTTAAAGTTTTTTCTTTTGTTCTTATAATCTTCTTTTTATTGTTAGAGGTTGCCAATAAAAATAAGTACTGGTGAACGTAAATAAGTTCTTGAATTACGTAAATCTTGTGATTTTGTGTAATTATTTTTCAATTACATTTATTTGCATATATTCATCTATTTTTTCATAGTCAATTCACATTTGGCCGAACACAACTCAAAATAGGAAGTTTATTAACATGTTCTCTATTTACAAAACTACTACTACTGGTCATAGTGGTCTCAAGAAGCAGCCTTGATTGGCCCCGAAAGGGGTAGTCGGGTTGGTCAAGGGTCGGGGTCGTAGGGCTCGAGCCACGTAAGGTCTCGAGTTCAATTTTTTCGGGGGGCGGTCTTTCCTCTTAATGTGGAAGCGATCTTCAACGCCCTTCCCGACTGAGTCGGTCAGTCAGGGTTTGTCTAGGCTGGTTTATCTCCTCGTAGTTCTTTGCCGGTTAAGATCACGGGACGGGTTTCACCCAGTGCGCACCCATGGGTAGCGGCTGTGGGCTTCTTCCCGACCCCAGAAAAAACAGCCTTGATTGCATGTATCAATTCGCAGGAGAGAGATTTACAGATATATTAATATAAAAATCATCAAAATACAATCTCTCGCCAAACTGGTGGTTGACTATATTCATTAAACAACAAAACCAGTAGAAATGTTGAAGTATGAAATTTCCAATTCCATTAAAATCTCAAAGTATGACCTTGAAATGTCTAAGGATTAAATCGCCTATCCAATGTGAAAAAAAATAATAATAAATAAATAAATAAAAATTAGAAGGAAAAGGGGGTACACCAAGTTTGATCACTGAGGATGCGGTTGGAAACTTCAAAACGATCAGAATCAATCGCAATACCGCATAAATAACAAAGGGACAGGCATATATAAATTTCTAATAAATGGATAAAAAATTAATTACTACAATCCTCATCCACTCCACTCGTCCAAAGGTTATATATTAAAATATTCCTCTTTGTTTGAATTTCAAATAGTATAAAAATTTCAAAATTTAAGTTATGTAACAAAATTAAACTCAAAATCTTATTTTGATTTCAAATAAAAAATTAATAAAAATTCTTACCAAATAAAATTAAATCCTATTAAATTTATCATTCCAATAGAGTGTTAAGTTTTTCATTTTCTTTTCTTTTCTATTTTTTTGGGGGACGGTGAGCCTTAGACACAATAGTAAAATTATTTCTGTATGACTTAAAAGGTCGTTCAATACTCAAAAAATAATCTTTCTGATTTCTTGCAAAAAAGCTATGTATATTGACCTCCAAAAACTCCAATGAGCAAAATAATCTCCCTAATTACTTGGAGAAAGGTTATGTATATTGAAACCCTCCCCCTCCCCCCCCCCCCCCAACTCTCATAAGCAAAAGTCTCATCTCGTGTGCAAAATTGCTTAGGTGTAGAATCAGACCAAGCATAACTTTAACTTACTTGAATTCAATTCGAAAAAAAAATTTTAGAATCAAACTGAGTTCGATATAAAACTAATTAGACTCGAGCTCGCACATAATTTAACTAACTAAAATAGTGTTGTTTTCGCTTAAAATAATATAAATCATATGAATAATTTAATTAAATCAAAATAATGTCATTTTGATTTAAAATATTATAAATATATATTATTTTTTTTTAACAAACTTGTAAATTTTCAAGTTGGACTATTCTTAAAAAAAGACTTATAGTCGACCCGTTATGCTCAGAAGTTAGGTAAGAATTAAATTTTTTTCTGAGCAGCTAGAACAGCTTGCGAGATATTTGCTTCATAGCTAGTTCCAGGCCACCCCCATCTAATAACACCATACAGCATTGGTGTCATGGGAAGGGACATCCACCGCAGGTGAGAATGACCCCTAAGAAATTTTACCGCACCTTTCATTCTAAAGGGTGTATGGATTCTTATAAGATATTAAAAAAATTATTTTTTTCAATTTTTTTAATTTTCTTTAATTAAATTTTATCACTTATCATTTTTATATCAATTATTATTATTATTATTATTTTTTTTTTTGCAAACCAAACACCACTTTGGGCCTCAGGCTAATGGACTTTGGGCGTACCCAAGAAGATAGGAACACCTTTTAGACTTTCTTTGCCTCTGTTATTGCTTCGAATGCGGTACACAGTATTTGACGAGACCAAGTTACTTCAATCTTCAACTACCGATGTATACCCGCCACTTGAACTCCCCTAGTTTCATTTTCAGAGTTGTTAGAAACAAATGAGTACCCAAATTTCAAAGCTTTGACAGTTTTTCCCACATGATACGAGGATCAAACTACTTTAGGACAGTTTTTCCTAGATGTTTCCAAACTACTCTCCGGTCCTGAAGGAAGGGTCCCCTCCCCCAGCAGGGATTATCAAAATTATAAAACATTTTGTAGAAAAAAAAAATTAAATATAAGTATTTACATACCATCCCTTATATCAAAAATTCACTGCTATTTATTTATTTTTTGAACAGACATGTATTTGTTATTAATCTCATGCGTATTTTGACCCCCCTCATTTGAAGTTTCCGGTTCCATCCCTACAATTGTTCTCCCTTCAACATAAATAAACAGTTTTAAGACTTGATACATGAATTACGATGCTAAACTCAGGACTTGAGATGCCTAAAATCATGATCACCCTCGAACAAAAAATCAAGTTCTGCAGAACCAACCAAAACCATGAAATACATGTCTACATTGCCTATCAACTTTGCGAAGAATACTAAAAGGTCACTGTTGAGTGTCGAATGTTTTAGGTTCCATATAGATATATCATGTATACAAACATGACACCTAGTTTTTTTGATTTGCAATTCACTTCTAATTGCACAGTTTAGATTTTCATGCGGCCAAGATGCAGACAACTCAAGCATAGTTTCAATAAGCAGAAGCACCACAGGTCAGTTGGTGAAGCATTCAATTAATCAGAAGCAGTGCATGGACAAAATGCATTCATAGTTGGGTAAATAATGTTTCTGAGTTTTACAGGTTCAGGACATTAGACTGGAGGGTACCGGCCCCACCTTATAGTTTTGGACCTAAACCTCAATAATAGAGGGTTCTCGTACATAAATGATTCAAATATTGTTAAATTATGGGGCCTCAAATGTACTGTCAACTATTTGATTCGATTGACAAAATAATGCTAGAAATGCATAATCCAAAAAATACAATGGTATTACATTAGCATTGTCACATCAAAACAAGATGTAATTTGGAAAATTTTACACGACAATGACAATAATATTGATGCAAATATTGCTGTTACATCATCCTTTCAATCTATTTACATCTTTGTTTTGAGAAGATTAAATATCCTTCATGCACAACACAATTATTGTGCACAAATAAAGGTCTTTCAAGAACTAAAAAGAAATTCAAACATACATAACAACCACTTTGACAACAATGGCTGAAATTTGAGATACATTAGCATCATTTGGTTTTAGCTGAACCACATAGCATCATTGTTTTTTCTTTTTTTTTGGGCAATTTGCATCATTTTTAAATACTGAACTAGGAAGATAAAACACATACCACCTATCCTAACCAAAAAAATAAAATGAGATATGTCACACCTATATTATTATTATTTTTTTGGGGGTGGGGGAGGTGGAAGTGATTCGAAAGAATTAAAACAGTGGGGGACTCACCTGACACCACTAGTTCACTAGTCAAAGAAAATCCAAGAGAATCAAGTTCATCCCACAAATTTCAGGAAGCAAAACTAATGCTTTCATGAATCTATTATGTCCGGCCTTTTTCAACTTCACCAAAAATTATTGGCTTTGTTCAATTTTCCTTGGGGACCCTAAAGGGTAATCAATCAAGCCAGCTCTGAGGGCCTAAAATTTCTGTGTTCAAAATTAACCAACAATATATCTATATATATGCCTGGGGTATATGAATCCCAAACCCTGCTGAAATAATTGAACTGAACGTTGTCATGGGTGTCTCACCTGGTCAATCTGATGAAATCAAAATTTGAGACTCAAAACAGGGAAATGATGGCTGGGTGATCCTGGTAGTTAGCAGCTATGTTGATAACTCTCCTTCAATCATATGATCGCTTAGACAACATCTTATAACAACCTCAAAGCAGAAAGGAAAGAAACAGGAAAGCCAAAAAAAAGGCATTTCTACAGCATCAGGAAGGATTCACACTTCTCATTGGACAACACTCAAAACTCTTTTCCTTTATGACAGGTGGGTTGTAAGTTTTTCAAAGAATCATAATGCATCCACAATATACCTCACGTTGCTAACTCTTGATTGCTATCCATTTTTTTTTTTTTCTCTTTTGCAGCATATTATAACTCTCTTCTATGGAAATACTGCTATCAGTTAACGACAAAAACAAAAGGCACATGCCAGTTGGATAGCTAATGAGAAAAACAAAAAGAACAGAATTGGCATTGGCTTCTTAAAACAATCTAAAACTTCTTATTGTTCAACAATATATTTACTCATAAAAGCATCAACAATTTAAAATAACATATTGTATATGTATTACACATACTCGACATCCTCTTCAGGTTGAAAATGATTGTCTTAGGAGCAAACCTAGAAATCCAAGCAGCCAAAGATAGGATCATTAGATGAATTGCCCATCTTTGGGTGATAAGAAGTTTAATCACAAAGCCTACACCCGTGATCAAATCTTAGCTGCAAAAGAATTCCTGAGATTCATTGAACGTTAAACCAAAAGTAGAGACAAAGCCTTTGGTCCACTTATTTAGACAAACTTAAAAGAGATGGAATGTAATTAAGATTTTGAAACATAAGAGTTAATTTCCATTTGTTGAAAATTGTTAATTGGAATGTCTAGTTTGAGGGGGTTTGAATTGTAGCCTTGGAGGAATACCTAAACAGTGCATAAAGCCAATGAATTAGGGTGCCCCCCCTTCCACAAGGTAAAACCTGAGACAAAAGTCTATGTTGAACCACTGAAATCCAGCTAGCCGACAATTTGTTCCCACCATTGAGACAGTTTTCTTATCGAAATGAAGAAAACAGTTCCATCACCAACCTGTGCTATGTTGAAAACTTTCCAATCATTAATGTGCTTTAATTGGAAAAAAAAAAAACAATCGAACACTTGGCACTTCCATCTTCATTGATGGTCCAACATTCACCTAAGATGGTGTTAACAATTTGAGCACACACACGTGCCCACACACACACACACACACACATGTTATCTAAGATAGACATAATAACCTACAGTTGGGCATCTCATAATTTTTATCCAATGCCAATTATGTTTTATAAACTCAACTCAACAAAAATCTAGTCCCCAACTATTTGGGGAATGCCAGTTATGTTTTATGAGTATTTAAATTTTGGATAGAGTAGCATTGTATTTTCAGGTTATGCCCATTTATCTCTCAAAAAAATAAAAATAAAAATAAAAGAATTATAGAGTGAATGTGATATCAGTCTAATCCATCACATGGGTTTGGCAAGAAATAGAGTAACAATGTAATATATCATGGAATGTAATATAATTGTAGCTTAAGAACACATACTGCGATCATTGTGCAAAGGGAAGATTGTTAATAAAATGGTCTAAAGGAGTAGTTAATAAGACAATAAAGTTCAATGAGGGCAACCAACTACACCCACAGACATATGCTATACTGAACTCATCTGCTGGTCTTAGTCTATGCTCTTCTGGAACAGGGGTTCTGGTGATGTTGAAGCATACAGTGCCACATGTCACGAATCATTCGAGCTATCACTGCTGAAATATGCATCAATGACACCATTTGGGCTGCTGGGTATAGACTGATACTCATGCTTGTGGGTTTGGAATTGCATATGACCATTTTTTCCAGATAATTCCAGAATGGTTTTATGCAATTCATCTACTTTGTCCTGCTAAAATATGACCAAGAATAAAGTGTGGATGAATGGGCTGGCAGCTATACATCAACTACGTCAAAGTAAGATAAATTCATCATATAATAAAAAAGAAACCCATGTAAATAAAATACAAACCCTGCTCATTTTAAGAACACCCATGAGCTCTTTTTGACAATCCAGCACAATATGTGGCTCAACTTCAGCCTCTTTGATAACATGTAAAATTGTTGCAGCAGCCAACACAGATGGTAGATAACACCCAAACCTTAAGTCTGTAATCAATATGCAAAATTGGAAGTGATCAGATAATAAGATAAGGACATGATAACCACTACTTCACCATCTTATTTTTGGTCATATATAGGAAGGGTGAACTAAAAAGAGTTGTTTGATCAGCTTACCAGCAATGATAGACAGAAGAATGCGTTCACACCTCCACAGAAACTCCAAATGCAAATGGGTCTTCAATACAAGCCTCCTCACAAAGTGATCAATGAATGAAAGAGGGGTCACGGGGTTCATCTTCCATTCAAGAGTAGAGAGCACCAGAAGCTCCATTCTCTGAATTGTCTTTGCTTCGAACACATACTTCGATTCCTCCACCTGATCACAATATAAAAGCACACATTATTGCCTCAATACAATGCCCATAAACTATACTGTTTGACATTTTCACAAACACCCCCATTGCTTGGATGGCAACACACATATCACGTACTTGTAGGTCTACAAGTAGAGGCATTTGGGTCTCCTCAACCTTGGCAGCTAAAGAAAGACAAGCAACAGCAGCTAGTTGACTCATCCATGGCTTATCTTTCTGAAAGCAAAGGCTTGATATGAACCGATCGAAATAGTTAACAGCTAATATGGTAGTCAAGGCAGAGAAACCATAGTGAGCAATGACCCTTGAAATCCATTTAACAGCCTCTCTCCTTGCCACCATTAAACACCCACCTGAGTTCAAACCACTCTGACCCAAAACAGTCACTTTCTCTCTAGACAAAAGGAACACAAGCTCATCATCCCCACAACACAAGTCACTTTCCAACAAAACAAGAGACCCCTTTACATTCTCCCCACAGTTCTCACTCCCCCCTTCCAAACCATACTCTCCCAAATCTTCCTCAAAATGCTCTTCCTCGCAGTAGAGATCATCAAGAACAAACGTAGGGTCCTGTAACTGTGTTGCTTTACCTTGGGGAGTCATCTTCTTCTGCTGAGAATAAGACAATGGAGCCTCTGCTTATTATCTTCAAAACCAGTTGAAAAGAAAGAAGCTCAATCTTGGACCCAGTACCATATCTCCATCCGTTTTCTCTCTCTTTAGACCCAAATACAGAGATGGCTAAAGAAGAGATTTTGATCAGAGAAGGCTATCACGCCTGTACTTTTTTCTCAAAGTTTTTGGAAATTGGTATTTCCGCAGATTTTTTTAACTCCCACCTGCCTTTTCGCATCCTCTCATTCAACCCCGTTAAAGGAAATAAAAAATAAAAATACAAGAACAAAGGGTTCTCAATTTTCTCTCTCCTTGTTAAATGATTTTCCCAATTATTATAAAAGTTTGCACTGTGCATTTGGCGCGCGGAAAAATTATACGTTGTCATTGTACTCTATTTGAACGCTCGATTTGAACGCTTGGATTCTTGGAAAGAAGATGCATATTTTTTTGTCAAATTACTTAAATCTCCCTAATATCTCATATTACTACGATTCTCCTATGAATTATTAAAAATTACATTTACTTTTCCTTAGAGTTAAGCATATGGCCCAACCAAAATTATAGTAAATTTACTGATTTGTGTTTATTAAGGGCATATTTGACAACGTTGTCGTCTTTTTGTTATTATTTTTTTTGTTGCTATTTTCTATTTTTTATTTTCTGTTACCGTTTATTTTTTCTGAATTGAAAACTGAAACTACGTTTGCAAATACAAGTTTGTTTATAATTATTAATTTTTTATTTTAGAAAATATTTAATTTTATTAGTTTTAAAAAATTAATAGAACTTAATAAAATATATTTTATATTAATTTAACTTAATTATATAATTAATTAAATTAATACAGTAAATTATTTATTAAAATCATTTAATTCAATAAATATAAAATATATTAAATTATATTATTTATTAAAAATAATTTAATAAAATATATTTCACATTAAATAAATAATTAAATTAGATTAATTATTAAATTAAATTATTTATTTTTAAATTAATTAAATTCATTTGATTATTTATTAAAATAATTTAATAAAATATATTTTATAAAAATTAAATTAATTAAATCATAAATAATTTAATTTAATTATGATATTTATTTAAAATAATTTAATAATTATTATTAAATTAAGTTAAAAATTAATGTAATTTAATTATTTATTATTAATTATTTTATATAAATTAATTTAATTATAAAATTAAATAAATTAATTATGATATTTATTTCAATTATTTTAGCAATAATTAATTATTAAATTAAATTTATTTATTTATTTATTTTTATTATTTATTAAAAATAATTTATATTAATTTATATAATTAATTTAATTTATTGAATTTAATTATATTATTTATTAAAATGACTTATTTTAATAAAATATTAAAAAAATAATTTATTTTTATGTAATGTAACAAAAATGGACAAAGTTTAAAAATTGACAATATATTGGCAACAGAAAAAAAAATTAGAGTAAAAATACCTTTTTTCTATTTATGTTTTCATTTTTTTTGGAAACAAAAAAACGTAAACAGGTTTACTAAACATCTTTCTGTTGCGAGTTTACAAAATTTTGAAAATATAAACAGAAAAACATAAAACGGAAACATTACCAAACGGAACCTAAAATTCCCTATGTTACTAATTTTCTTGTTTATATTTAATATATTTTTTGTTTATTGAATTAATTTATTTTTAATAAATAATATGCTTAAATAATTTAAATTAATTAATTAATTTAGTTAATAATTGTCATAAACTTAGAATTTTTTGTCTCAATTCGTGCGGTTCTTAGACACTTTAACCATTTTATTAAAGAACACATAAGTGAATTAAAGAACTAAAACATTTTAAAAAATCTCTTATTGAAGATCTAAGTCAACCTGACTCTTACTATGAAGAAGATAAGTGAACTAGAGAATTAGAACACTTTTAAGAGAGTAATTGGAGACCTTAAAGATTTTTTTGTTTTTTTTAAATTACATTTCTTGAATGATTTACAAGTGAGGAGGTCATTCCTATTTATAATTCTTCACTTCCTTAATGAACAATGAGAATTTAATCTAACTAATGGTGAGGATTTAGTCGCTAAAGAATCCTATAGAAAAATATCTAGAATATCTACTAGACAAAACTTTTTGGAATACTCCATAATCTATAATATGCACAAGAAAAGCCTATAGAATATACATGACACTTTTAAATATTTAAAACTACTCTATACTTTTCAAAAACAATCTAAAATACTCTAGATTAATGTATAATGTACAAGATTATTCTATAACACACAAGAACATTCTGGAATCTTTTGGAACTCTATAGAACATTCTAGAATTCTGTAGGATGTTTTAAAACTCTTGAAAATAGTCCAAAGATTGTTAGAACTTTGTCATTTTGTCACTACCATGTAGGTGTCCACATAATGCCATGTAGATACCAATATTGCAAGGTGTGACATTATTTCCCACTTATACTAGCGACGTCCTCGTCCCTACTTCACTCTAATACTTAGCAAAGTGTGTTTGAAATTGTTATAAGTATTTTTTGTGCTCCTAGCTCTTTTCGCTATTTGATTGGTCGTTCCTTTGTAAAGTTGCCTAAAAATTGTGACATGAAGCGGCAATATCTTAAACAAGACAAAGTCTCCTTCATTGAGCTCTACGTGCCACATTTTGGTGTTTACCCATTTTTTCATCTTCTTGGTAGCCTTAGCTAAGTATACCTTGGCCATATCCATTTGCTCGTGTCATCTTTTAGTGAACCTGAAAGCTATTGGGACTATCACTTGTGTAACCAGTAGCAATTGTATTAGGCGTCAATGTTTGTTATCCAATAGCTAGCTCAAATGGAGAATGTTTTGTTGCCTCGTTACACTACAAATTATAAGAAAATTGGGTCATGTCAAGTGACTTGAGCAAATCCTGTTGATTCGCACTCACATAATACCTCAAATACAACTCCAACAAGGCATTCACCATTTTGCTTTAGGCATTTATTTAACGGTGAAAGCTATTGGACAAATTAAGTTCCGAACCCAACATCTTGAAGAGCTCTCTAAGAAAATGTCATGTAAATCTCGAATCTCTATCATTAACAATGAACTTAAGAACTCTCTAATACTAAACTACATGCTTAAAGAATAGGTGAGTTGTCTCTTCAGCTGAACACTCTTTATTATAAAATATATTTTGTTAAATTTAATTAATAAAAATTAATTACTATGAATAAATTTTCATTTTTAAATGCAGTTTCAATTTTTAGTATGGGAAAAAAATGACAAAAGAAAACAAAACTAAGAAAACATAAACAGCTTAACATAAATATAAAAAGGGCAGTGTTATCAAGTAGACTTTAAAATGCTCAATTTTCTTTTTGATACAATTGTACTTTTATAGGATATTCTCTAACTATATTTTTTTCTCAATTTTTTTTTATTTATTTTTTTTTTTTTGTCTTTTTCTCATTGATTCCACGAGATTAGCAATCTATTTTTCACATTAATTTACTTTATCCCTCTTAACATAACCTTTATCTCAATTTAAAAGAATTAATTTATATTATGTTTGGTAGGAAGGATGGAAAAGTAAAAGAAAGGAACATGGGTCAGATAATTTTTTGTTTTTTAGAATGAAATATTTTTTGTGGTTTCCGTTTTGTACACTTAAATTTTATAAGTTTTCTATATCTGCATCTAGACCTCATAAAATTTGTACTACATTCATTCATATCGCTTCTATCAAATTTTGCGTAAAAAAAAGTAATTTCTAACCAATTTAAAACCATGAAATTACTTTTATACCCTTAACAATAATAAAAAAAAAACTGTATACTATGATATAGTGTATCCTTTTTATTTATAAAAATTACATCATAATTAATTTATTGAATTTTTTTGAACATTTTCCACATTATTACATTAAATTATTATACTTCACATTAATATTTTAAATTTATATTATAGATAAATTAGAAATTATGCCTATATATAAATTATCATTATTTTTCCTATTATTAATCTAATAAATTAAATATGTAGAGAGAAAATTTTAATTTTCTTCTTTTTTTTTTTTTCATTTCTTTTCCATTAGTATCAAACAATAATGGAAGAACCTTACTCTCAATTTTCTTTTTTATACATTTTTTATAGTAATAGAATGATATAAAGGTAATTTTTTAATAATAGATTAGTAAAAAGTAATTTTTTGAATGAAAAATCCAACAAAAGAAGTTTAAATAAATACAATATAAATCTCATGGGTCTATATGCACATGCATTTATAAAAATTAGTGAAGTCTAGTTATGTAAAATCAAAATCACAAATAATGTAGGTGAAATAAAATCAATATTTTCCTTTCTCAATGTTGTTCGGTTGGGAGGAATGAAAATTTTGAAAATTATGATTATAAATGTGTTTATATATTAACATTCAAATTTTATAAAAGAATTAAAAAAATAAGTGAAAAACCCACTTTTTATAAGTGAAAAACCCACCTTTTGATTTTTCCTTCGAAACCACAAAAAATATCACTTCTCCCCTTTTTCCTTCTCCTTCCTTTTCCCTCAAACCTAACAGCGTTAGTAATTTAGCCCACACAGTCTACCAACTCAGCCACAAAAATCACCTATTTTTACATTTTTCTTTCACATCCCATATTTTTCTAATTCAAAATCCACTAGTTATCATGACTTTTACCAACCCATGAACATTAACAAAATCATCATTAATATTATTAACCAAAACATTTTTTTTTTGAACGATCTATTAATCAAAACACATCATCCTTAAATTTATCCAATTAATAAGAATTCTCAGTACGTGGAATTAACTCATTTTTGTCTCTACTTTGATATAAATATTAATAAATAGAAGCAGAAATTATCATGGCAAGGTATTAACCAAAACCAAATTAACATTTCATTCGTCATGGTTTATATGGATAGAGGCAAAAAAGTGAAAGGAGAACTTTAGGTGTGAGTGTGGGTTTAAATAAAATACAGAAAAAAAAAAAAAAAAAAGAAGTGAGAATGCATGAGTTTATGGAAGGAGGTGAAGAGTGGATTGAAGGGGCTGAAACTGCTTTTAAATCTCCAGAACTTAAAATTAAATTTTAATTATTGATCAATATAAATTTGATCTGACCTTTTATTATTTTAAAGGGGTAAACTAGTCACCGGAGAAAATTTTAAATGATAAAAGAAATAAACTAAAGATAAATAAAAATAATAACGTACTAAATATAAATAAGAATATAGTAAATTTTTAATTATTTTTATTCTTTAAAAATATTTAAATTTATATCAATTTTAAATTTTGATTATTTATTTATCTTTAGTTGCTATATCTTTATTTATCTTTAGTTGTTATCTTTATTTTTATTTAATCGTTAATCTTAGTCTTAAAAAAATTTACTATATCTTTATTTATTTTTAATATAAATTTAAATATTTTTAAAAATAAAAATAATAAAAATTTATTATTTTTTATTTATCTTTAGTTGTCGTTATTTGCTATATCTTTATTTATTTTGGATTTGTAAGAGGAGTCTTCACAATGGATTGAGGGAATCCGATAAAGATAGAGTAAATTTTTAATTATGTTTATTTTTAAAAATATTTAAATCTATATTAGTTTAAAATTTTGATTATTTATTTATCTTTAGTAGTTATCTTTATTTAAATTTATACTAATTTAAAATTTTCTTTATTTTTAAATTTATTTTTTAGTTGTTATTTTTATTTATTTTTAATTTTTATCTTTGCAACAAGAACCGTTAGATTTCACTTAAAAAAATTTAATACTCCATATTTGTACTGGACAATAAACAAGTGCATAGTGCATCGGAACTCCGCTCAATACTTTTTCTCTTTTCTCCTTTCTTTTTCATCATTTAAAACTCTCTCTTTCCTCATTTCTTTTCATCATTTAATATTTTCTCTATTGACTAGTTTGTCCCTTTAAAACAATTTTAAATTAAAGGGTCAAATCAATTTCATATTAATCGAATGGTTGACATTTGAGTTTAAAAGTAACTTCAGCCCCTTTTAATATGTGAATAGTTTAACATTGGAATTAAATTTACATCAATTATCAATGTCAAAGTAGTTAAAAACATTAATTATACAGATTAGAATTTATATAGATTAGTTGAAAACATTGATTATATATATTGAAATCTATATTTACATCAGTTCTCATTCTTTTTAGATAATCTTCAACATAGAAAAATGTTTTTCAACATAGAAGAATGTTTTTAGGACTAAAAATCAAAATAGTAAATACTTCTTAACATATGCTCTTAACATTTGTCAATATTTATTTAGTAAAATCATTTTATAGGGTTTTAGGAGATTGTAGTAAAAAAATTGAGGTTTAGATTTGACTGTACTTTAGTGGTATGTGACTTTTTATATTTTGTATTGGTTGTGTTCTAATCAAATTTTTTTAATTTTTCTTTTTATTTAAAAAATAATTTTAATTAAATTAAATTAGAATCACTAGATTAAATACAATCTAATGTATACTTTTTATTTTTCACTGTAACTCTCTGGAAGTCAATTTTATGTAGGTTAGGGAATAATTTTTTGGAACAATACTTAACTCAAAATTATGGGTCGTGCATGGGTTTATGGAAACATTGGAAAGTGTGAGGATTTGCAAAAGGCAAAAAAAGAATTTTTACAGAGATAAACATTGAGTTTGATGATTAAGGGCAACATGTGCAATTAAAATTTAATTTATTCAACTAATAGAAGTTAACTAATTGTAATGTAATGCAGTGGTGACTTACTTATTAATCAAGTTAGCAAAGCAATCATTTAGGCTCCAAAATTTTATATATATATATATATATATATATATATATATATATATATATATTAATTTAATAAATATTTTTTCTCCTTTTTTAAAAGTTATCTTAGTCTGCTTTTTTTTTTTTAATTTCAAGGTAATAAAACCATGCCCAAATATAAAAAGAGGTATATTAGAAAAAAGGCAACATTTAGAAAAAAAAAAAACGAATTTATTTAGATTATAAATTTTAAAAGGAAGCTCAATTCAAGCTTAAAAGATGCCTAAACTTTTAAAATAATAAGTGAAACTTTTTCTAATAATTACTAATGATAATTACAAAAACAATAGTCCCACTACTTCTTAAAATAGTAGAGTCATTAATTTGAAATATCAAATAACTATTCTTTTATTATAATTTCTAATTTTCTAATGAACTTATTATGTTAAATTACTCAAATCTATGATAAAATTCTATTATAAACTAATAAAATTATATTTGAGTAATTTTTATTAAGTAATTAGCACCAGATTCCTCAATTTTAAATCTATGAATATAAATGCAGCGTAAAATTATTTTTAATTTTTTTTTTGTTAAAAAAAAAAATCATAGGTCTAACTCAACTTTAAAAACGATGAAGTGAGAGTTGTTTAAAACTTTTATACGAAGTGCAAGTTCATAATATAAGTGATGTGAGGTTTGTGACTTCCTTCGTAAAGAATAGTGAAAATTAATTAATTTTTTTATTTTAAATCCACATTCGCTATGGCACCATGGGCGACGCTCCTGCCCATTTGCCTGAGGCCCGATCCATTGAATAAAAATTTACGAACATGTCCTATTATGGCCCAAACGGACTGAAACAAATCGAGTCCAAAAACCTTCTTACTCAGGCTTGTAAATTTTCAAATGGGCCACTGGATTTTGGGGTCAAAGCCTGCAGACCTGGACCGGGGCTATAACTTGTCTAGCTGGGCAAACAAAATTGCCACGGGTGTTTCAACAAGTGGTCCATTTCCGACTCATCAAAAAGAAATGGACCAGTACGTGGATAAACAACCAAAACCACAATTTTGTGGGTATGACTCACCCACTTCGTGCTTCTGCCATTGACTCAGTGGTGGTCAAAAAAGGCCATCGAACATTTAGGCAAAACTCATTGTACATTCATCTCCCCCGTTTGTTTCAATTGCAACGCTAAAAATATCAAAATGACCAATTTAACATATTCCATTGGCGGTGGACTCATGATTTAGAATTTATTTAGATTGAATAAAAAGTTTAAGAATAAAATAGATAAAATTACAAAATTTAAGATGAACGAAGTGTTTAAAGATAAAATAAATTTATTTACAAAAATTTTAATTAAAAAAATATATATATATTTTTGAATAAAAAAAATTGAATCAAACTAGTCAGGTGAGCTTGTACATGCATCCACCCGTGATCGGCTGGTTAAGGAAGAAAGGAACCACAAATATGTGATTGTCGAATTGGATGACTTCCCAATCATCTCAATCGGTGAAAATTTAACCATGCCTTTATGATGAGTGGTCGAGTGCCTCTACATTGTTTTGCTTATTTCTAATAGCACCTCCAACTTGGCTTATTTCTAAATAGAACCACCAACAAAGATGACAGAGATGCAGCAGAAATGGGTCCACAATGTATTGAACAGATTATCCGGTTTCAATAAAATCAATAAACAAATGAGCTCTTGAGCTATCTTTGTTTGGTAGATTAAGGGTGGGTGAGTTGATTTCTCATTCGGTGGGTCTCGTCTAATTCATTATTTGGTGCAATATAGTAATTAAATACTTGTGGATATTAAAATTTTAGTTATAAGACAATTTATTTTATTTTAGACGAAAAATTTAAAAATTTAAAGTTTAAATTTAATATTATAATAATTAAAATTTAAAAGTGCACATTTGGTTTAAATTTTATTTTGTTAGCCATGGTATTATTGTTATATTAAATATTTATCCGCGTCATTTGAACTAAATAATGTATCCTTTAAAATTGGGGATATTAAACATATCATGTGAGAAATTTAGTACTGTATTTCTTGTCCCGATTGTTTCCTTCGAAAATTAATTCAATGATAAAATTTTATCTTTTTCTCTAATTTTATATTTTATTCTATCTAGCTAATTATACAAAAATTTAATCAATTAATATAAACAATTTTAAATATTATCTTACAATATTATTAATTTCAAATCCCATCCCATATGGATAAACAATGGTAGAGTAGAATAATAGTCATCTTATTTTTTTCGAGTGGGCATGAATAAGCATAGCTTTGATCAGAAGAGGAGGAACTCCGCAGCTTTGGGTGGGACACCTTCCTTGCCTAAGGGGCCTCGAATTCACCAACTTTCACGATGGTTTAATGTTTTTTTATTTTATATTACTTAATTTAGGATTTGAAAAATGGACATCACTTACAGATATTAACTTGAGACAATAAAATTAAAATTGTTAAATTAAAATTTATAGTTCAAATATATTTATATATTTTTTGAATTAAAACCTAAATCTAACGATGTTGAATCTTGTTGTTACATAACTTTAATCCATCCATTTTTGTGTTTGGTTGTGTTGACTAATCTGGAATTAAACTTTGGTTTGGTCGAAGGCGGGACTGCCGTGAAATCCTGTACCTTTTGGCTTATTTTAACATTTGTTGAAGTGGAAAAATCCAAGCGTTGATTTGAAAATTAGAAGAATTTCTTTTGAACGTTGTCTTTCACGCCACCTTTGAACAAAGCAACTAGTAACTTTTTTTTTTTTTTTTTACACATCAATTCTCTTAATTTCTACACACATAGTGGGATGTCCAGAGTAATAAAAATCAGTATAAATTTATAAAAATTATTTAGTATTATGATTTATATACTAAATAAAAAATTCTAATTTAACACAAATTTATAAAATTTTATAAAGCTCCAAATAAATACATAAATTCTTAGATTTTACATAAAACAATCGTATGACTATGGGTATGTTTAGAGTTGTATAAAAGTGTATAAAATAAAATAAAATTGTAAAAATAAATGTCTCGTAATTTATGTAATGAATGAAAAATTTAAATTTTATTATCTCGTAATTTATATTTATAAAAATTTATAAAATTTTATTTTATTTTATTTCATTCCAAACGAAACCTATATTAGCGTCGATTGTCGTGGCCATGAGAAGTCAATTAATAAATGCAGTCACGCACTGATCTAAGGTATGCCCACCGCCGTCTATGCCCGTGGCTTCTAGAACACAAAACCGAATCAAAATCAGATACTAGCATTCGTGTTCACAAAAAATCAGATAATCGAATACTACTGGCACATAAACAAGCCACGGTTGGTCAACCACACGCCGTGTCAGTGACAATCACATCCACTTGAGGTGCCTCGACTCAGACTGGCTCTCATTTGTTTCAAAAGCTCCGTCTTGACTTCCTTTTTTTTTTTTTTTTTGAAAAATTTTCAAAAGTTCTCGATTTCTCCTTAATCAAATTTTCGTAACTTATCATTTTTTACCCTAATTTCTATTATATTTTTATCTTTTAAAAACTCCAAACCCCACCAAAGTCAGTAAGAAAAAAATTAATTCTTTTTGTAAAATTACCAGTGTCTTCGAAGTCATTCACTCCTTCCATTGGCCATGATTTGTGGAAAAAAAAGGGGCAAATTATAGTTATTATTGTAATCTATTTTAATTTAATTCTGACTTACGTATTTTAAATTCTCTTATATTTTCTCTTATATTTAAATTATATCATTCTATTAGATTTATCTATAAGAAAATATTATGTGTTTATTGTGACAGACACGTAGCATTTTTTAACACAACTATAACTTAAATGTACAAGACGAAAGACAAAAGAAATTAGAAACTAATCTAAATTGAAGTAAAATCTAATACAAGGATAAGTCATGTTAACATACAATTAGTATACATCGCTATTTAATTCTACCAAAAAAGATCACATAATAATGCGGTACAAGTTCTATATATATCGTCCCTCATTCCTATATAAATTAAATAATAAATACATCTACTCAAATCCAAAAAGATGCTTACCCGACCACAACATCACAATCACAATGATAGATACAATATTGGGTAATAAGCTAGCCATAAATACAACGTCTCATAATAAAATAATAATACAATTAATTCTTGTCACTCACACTCCAAGTCGTATAAACAGTAACAAATAAAAATAAAGAGAATACAATCACTCAGTCAAATCACCAGTCTTAACTTAATTATGGATGATTGCTCCCAACTCTTGAAAGATCATTTGTAATATGGCAAGGATGAGCTCGACATCTCAATTGATAAAACAGGACAAGTGTGCACAAGTATACATGCTCAATGGTATATAATATAATATAGATTGACATCAACCAAACACAAACGTGGTGAATGGAGATGCATGTGACATAATTATGGAATTATAGTCTCACACTCCTTTATTCAAGATGGGTGACAATTAGTAAAGTATGCGTGTTCACCAACTACATTTTTTATGGCTTGTGACAACCAAATGACAATTGGTTATGCACATTGATCCAATAATCATACTATTTTTTTATTTGATTAATGACAAACCTACATCCTGTGGATGCTCTCTTTCCCTAACGGATAACAATAACCACATAGTTTCTCAATTGCTCTTCTAGTATATTTTACGATAGACGTGCATCTCTAGGCAGGCATTAGTCTATAATCTAATAAAATCATGATCTCAATAACTAGAATTAACATGTCATCACCAATGAAAAATCTTTAGTCATATATCAATTGGGAATTATCCAATACTTTAGAAAACAAATTTTATTATTTTTAAGACGATGGATCTCATCTGTAAATGTGATTATGCCTAGGACACATTAATACAACAATAACATTGGCTAATAACAATAATTGGATGCTACCATCCTAACCTCATACACATGATAGAATCAATTATATGAAACATTAATAATAGAAATTCTCATTACAACAATTAAAGATATACTATACGGGATATGTATTAATCAAAGTCTAGTCCAGGTCGAAAAAAAAAATGGCTAAAGTGCCAATCTCACAGAAAGGCCACTGGAACATTGCAAGAAGGCAATTGGATGCTTGCTAAAAGCCATGAAAAAGTATCAAGAGTATAAACTGTTATATAAAACTTCACAAAAAGATCGCTGGAAACTCGATTGAGCAATCTATGAATTATAGTATAGATTTGAGATATTTTCAACTTATATTTGACCTTCTCAGTCCATGTCCGGACAATATAAGCTCCAAATTAGACACAATCATCAAGAGACCAACATACACACAAATAAACTTCAAGAATCCACGAAAAAACAAGATCTAACATGAAAACAAACGTGTACATATACACACATAAAGATATATCTTAAATTTAACTAAAATCGATGAATGAAAACTTAAAATCACTCTAAATTGTGCAAGAACAACTAATAAATAAGTAATTTCTCTACCACCTGCCTCAAATTTGAATAAAAAGAATGAAGAAACTTATTAAAAGCTTCTAAATTCAAAAGTTTGGATTGTTTACCTCGGTCGCAATTTTTGCAAGTCATTACCACTATATTGGTCATTGCATCGAGAAAATCAAAAACCCTTGTAACTTTGCTCTAAGAATCTTTTTTTTTTTTTTCACCTTTTCCCTCTTCTCTCTTTTTTGTTAAGTAGCCCAAGGAAGAGAAAATAAGAAAAAAAAATGAACGAAAAAAAATGGACAATTCCCTAAGCCTATTCTGAGATGTAAATACAACTTTAGTTTCAACTTAATCTAGGAAAATAAAATAAACATCACAACTCGGATTAAATATCAAATCTAAGTATTAAAATGGTATAATATCTTGAATGTTGACAAAAAATAAATATCAAGTATTACAATTTTTCATTGATTTTTTTAACAATAAATAGTCAATAAAATTGAACAATTTAAAAGTATAAAAGACAAAGTAAGATGATTTGAAATATATAAATCAAAATGGAAATTGGGGTAAAATGCACAAATACTGGATGTAGTTTACCAATATCTCAAGTTTATCTAGTTTTTTCAAATGTTTGCTTTTGTTATTATGAATATATACTAATTTTCTTTTCTTACCATATTAAAATCTCAATTACAGCTATTGTTGTGGTTTTACTTATTTATTCCATACATCAAAAACCAAAGTTTTTTCTTAAAAAACAAGAACTGAAATTCAAGGAGGAAATATGAATTAAATTAATCATTTATGATTTTAGCATGGTAATCTTTATGTTTTAATACTTACGATGAATTTAAAATAAATTTATAAATTTTAACACTTATACTCAAAATTATTTTTACTAACGGCAACATTGTAACATATGTCAGTATTCAGTGTTTACATTAAAATATTTTAAAATTTTAATAAATACATTATATAAATAATTAATTTATTTTAAAATTAAATAAGGGCCTGTTTGGTGCTCCAAAAATAGTGAAAAATGCTGAAAACCTCTAAAATTCTTTAATACATTTTACATTCCTCATCCTTAGTAAAATTTTTATAAATTTATAAATATTTACATATCCCAATAAAATTTTTATAAACCCCAATAACATTTTACAAATCACAATAATTTTTTTACAAATTTTCAAAACTTTTTAACCATTTTTAATAAATTTTAACGTAAAACTGTTTCAACAGAATAAAAAAAATCTTTCGAATGGTTTCTCTATCCAAAAACCTAACATAAAAATAAAAAAATTTTACTATTCATTTCGGAAAAACGTAGTCTGGTAACTGCGTGTCAAACACCAAAAAGTTCTCAAAATCACACTTTTCATTTTTTTTATTATTTTTCAACTGCGCCAAACGAATCCTAAATATTATGGGCTCGTTTGGAGCCATAAAAAAAATCAAAAATTTTTAAAAAATTTCAAAAGTTTTCAAATCCCTCCAATCACATTTTGTCACCTATCATTTTTACATCACATCAATCCTATCCATTGATTTTTTTTTTGACTCCAAACGCCCCCTATAGATTGTGAATTACTTCATCCAACATTCATTTCAATTTGGATTTGTATTTGTTTCTAATAATTTTTAAAATAATAATTTTATATTATGTTTAATCAAGTAAATATTGATGAAATCGCAACATCTGACCCATCTTATTTAAATTTGCCGGTCCGCCCGTTATTTTCGGGGTATTACCCGCCCACCCGAACCACCCTAAATACATTTTTAAATTGCAACCAACGGATCCAGACTTTAGAACGCGATAAGATGCTGCGGACCTCCTCCTCCACCACAGCTTACCATCCACTATTCCACTCTCCGACGGCGGCGCGTTGAATAAACTGGGTGGGCTTCTCAGCCGATCATACTGTGGAACTGCCACAGCACTCCCATACCCGTTGATGGGCCAGTCCTCGTCGACCCATGGGTCATCGCTGGTCTTGATCCACCGTCACAGTCAGACAAATCCAAGCCACCACCGTTCCAGCGTTCGACCAGAGATTGTATCTCTGACGGATGAGGGAAGCGCTGAGATTCAGGAAGTCTTTATGGGAAACTGTGAAGACTGTATCTCCGAACTTCCCGACGAGTGCTTGGCGTGCATTTTTCAGTCGCTCAGTTCCGGTGACCGGAAGAAATGCTCTCTCGTCTGCCGGCGGTGGCTGCGAGTGGAAGGTCAGAGCCGCTACCGCCTGGCTCTCAACGCCCAGTCGGAGCTCCTCAACCATATTCCTTCGCTCTTCTCGCGCTTCGATGCCGTCACGAAGCTGGCTCTCCGGTGCGACCGCCGATCTGTCAGTATAGACGACGACGCTCTGATTCGGATCTCGCACCGATGCCGTAACCTCACCCGCCTTAAGCTCCGCGGCTGCCGCGAGCTCACCGATGTAGGAATGACTGCTTTTGCCAAGAACTGTAACGGTTTGAAGAAGTTCTCGTGTGGATCGTGTACGTTCGGTGCCAAAGGCATCAACGCCGTGCTCGATCACTGCTCGTCGCTGGAGGAGCTCTCCGTCAAGCGCCTCCGTGGCATAAACGTCGGCGGCGATGCAGCCGACCCTATCGGTCCCGGTATAGCGGCTTCGTCGCTCAAAACCATATGCCTGAAGGAGCTCTACAACGGACAGTGCTTTGGACCACTAATCATTGGATCGAAGAATCTAAAAACTCTGAAGCTGTTGGGTTGCTTGGGTGATTGGGATAGACTTCTGGAAATGATTGCAAATGGAAAAAACTCTTTGGTTGAAGTCCATTTGGAGAAGCTTCAGATGAGCGACTCTGGTCTTATGGCGATATCAAACTGCTTGAATCTTGAGATTTTGCACGTTGGGAAGACCACAGAGTGCACGAATGTTGGGATTGTGTCTGTGGCAGAACACTGTAAGCTATTGAGGAAGTTACACATTGATGCGTGCAGGACGAATCGGATAGGCAACGAAGGGCTGATTGCTATTGCTAAGCATTGCTCTAACCTTCTAGAACTTGTTCTTATTGGTGTCAAACCCAATTTGATTGGCCTCGAAGCACTCGCAACCAATTGCCATAAGTTGGAACGATTAGCGCTTTGTGGTAGTGAGACAATTGGGGATGCAGAGATGTCTTGTATTGCTGCAAAATGCTTGGCATTGAAGAAGCTTTGTATTAAGGGGTGCCCAATATCTGACCAGGGTATTGAAGCTTTTGCTTGGGGATGTCCTAATTTGGTGAAAATAAAAATTAAGAAGTGCAGGGGAGTGAAGAGTAATGTTGCGGATTGGTTGAGGGTAAGGAGGGGATCGTTGGTGGTCAACTTGGACGGCTGTGGGGATGAAGCCGATGGGCTGGACGCAAGTTTAAGTGATGGTGGAGCACAAGAAGATGGTGTGGAGTTTCCACCAACGGTGAGTGAAGTCAGTGCTGCTGCTGCTGTTGATGTTCCATCGGGCAGCAATGGCAGGCCATCCTTTTTCAGGTCAAGGTTTGGCCTCTTTGGAGGTAGGAGCCTTGTTGCTTGCGCAGGCAGGAGGTGGTCAAATAGTTGTTCGAATGTTAGCTCTTGAATGTTTTGAATAAGAGTTGCAAGAAAAGATTTCTTTGTCACCCCCCCCCCCCCCAAAAAAAAAAAAAAAAAACCTCCCCTTCTTATCACATGGTACCTTCATTTGGTGTTTAGTTTCATCAAAATTCAGTATTTATGTCTTGTTTTTGGATTTCTCAAGAAAAATACAGAAATTGTTTTGAGAACTTTCTTTTCCCGTCTGTTATTCTAGGTTACTTATGTAAATGCATCTCCATTAAAATCTAGCTTCTACAGCGGGTGTTTTCTCTGCCTGTGTTGATTTTTTCTTTCTTTGTGGAAGTAGTTTAGATCGCTTGTATCTAACGGTGTTGGCTTTGAATTCGTTTATGCCCAACTGTATGCTGCATGTTTCCATGTGAAACTATAACTTTTTGGAAGAGTCTACATTCAATTTACAATACTTCCGTCATTGCAATTTGTTGGTTTGTGAAGGGGCACTAAATATTTTGCATGACAAGTTGAATCTTAGAAGTTATTTTAGCTTCTTTTGCTGTATAGATATTTTACTTGTGTGCATAATGGACATGGCATTTTGTTCCGAGGGCTTTGCTAATTTGAAATGGTATGGTGCTGTATTATGGAAAGAGAGAAAACAGTAATATGAAACTTAGTCTTAGCTGTCTTGATGGAATCATAAAATTAGAGAAACTATCCTTTCTTTCTTTCTTTTTTTTCCCCCCTCTGTATTCCAAGTGGCAGTAGAGAATTTTGTTTTTAAGCAGTTCCTTTTAAGTGATTTTTGATTTTATTCTTGCCTTTATGAGTATTAAGGCTTGCTTGCTTCATTCAAGATGTTACTGTCCTCTTTGGATCTACTGGACTAAGTTTTTATCCTGTGAGATGTTTGCTGTGATGGTCTAGAATTTACATTTCCACAATGTAGTGTAGTTGCTTCCTTGGAAAACTTTAGACCTCTGAATATTGTGCATTCGGCTATTGGCTGGCCTTGGATTTCAGTAGGCTTATTGTTATTGACATACTTGATTGATACACTGCATTCAAACCTTGCTTCACGAACATTTGGTGCTTGGTCTCTAACTAGATCTGAATAGCATTTGTGGAGGAATCATGGATGGAAAAATTCCAATCCACTAGAAACAGCTAATCAGAAGATAACTTTAACACCACTTAAGGCCATGTTTGGATTAAGCATTTGTCGAGGGAAAAGGAAAGGAAAGAGGATTCAAAATTACATCTTTTGTTTGGGTTGTGGTGGAAAATCAAAGGGAAAAAGTATGGGATTTGATAAATTAGAAAATGCATACTTCTTTTTTTAATGAATGTCTTTTATTTTCTTATTTTCTTTTTTTAATCCACTTGAATTAGGAAATACATTTGGGATTTAATATTTCATTTCTTGTTCCCCCCTCACCAAATTCTCAATCTGAACACACCCTAATAAAAAATGTGGTTTAGGAACACTGGTATTTCAAGATCCTTAGTGAGGCATTACTGTTACTAATTCAGTAATTCAATGGAAACTCTCTCATGTGTCAATGTCTGCCATCCATGTTCTTTGATTTCCTATGCTTAACCTTGTCGTATTCTTTCGTCTTGTTGATCTTGCAAAAACAATCTTACATTGTTCCCCATCTGATCTGCATTCCTTTTACACTTAATCTGCATCAGATGCTCATCAACACAAATGATTCCTCTCCACTTACAGACTGGAATTTCACCCCCCCTGATTTGCATTTTTCTTTGAATGTTACAAGTTTGCGACTTCCCATAATTAAATTGTGCTATGTTAAAAACTTCACTATCCAGGAATATTTTTGGGGTATATTTACAGTCAACAAATTACTGATTTTCTCACCCCTTCTGCTGTGCTATGGAATATTGTTTGCAATGATCATCTGTCCGTCTGTCTGGTACTTTGTTGTTTGTGGTATTTTCCGTTTAGCCTTTTACTCTGTGCAAGTATAGATTTGTTGTTTGTGGTGATTTGAAACCCCAAACCCGTCATTGAATGGAAAGATGGGAAGGAAATGGGAACAGCATGAATCAAAAATTATTAAGCCTAATTGGCTTCCATGAGATATCATATGGTTTTTTCTAGGGCTGTTAGTTGTTCGGATCTAGACTCGAATCCGATAAACAAAAGGCCTAGACCCGACTTTGCTCCGTTAAACTCAATCCAATTAGTTGTTAAACAGGTATCCGATCCAAATACCAGGCATGAGGTCACTGATGTGGTGAGTGCTCTCTGAGTCTTCTTTTAATCCGAGTGCTCTCTGAGTCTTTGTTTTTTTTTTTTTTTTAAATCTGAGGAAGGAGGTACAGAACATAAAATGAGGTTAACTTCTGATAGAAAAATTCTTTAGTGTCCAATGATATGAATAACTCTCATTGAATTTACCGTCACACCATATGACCGACTTAATGATTTTAGTAATGGAATAAATATTACATTATTTTTCAAATATTTTGATCACATTACAAATTTCATGGATTCAAGTCAATCCAGATCCAAATCTAATAACAATTGGACTTAAGTCGGATTTTCGAACGAGTCTATCGGGTCTTGAGAAAAATACTGATTCATCATCATAGCTAATTAAAATAATTATAGTTCAATCTTTCATTAACAAATCATTCTTTACACTGTAATGAAGGAAAAAAAAAAGGGAAGAAAAAAGAAAAAAACAAACAAACACACTCTTTGGTAATGTAAAGTAAATCAAACTTTTGAAAACTCATTCTCCAGAGTTAGGAGGAAGAGAGGGCTCACCGAGGGTTGTAATATCCATAAACTCCATAAAAAGTCTGAGCAAGAGTAAGCAGTAACAAGACCACAGCAGCCACAACGGAGATGATAGCCCACGGATTGTTGAAATAGTTATGCTTCAAGCTGGCCCGCCAAGCGTTCCACCGCTGGTTGTAGTACCGATTCACCTGCTCCGACAGCCGGGAAAGATAACTGTCATTCATGTCGAAAACCACCTCTTCGCAAAGCCGGTTGAAGAGGTCCGCCACTTCAGCATCGCTTCCGAGCCAGTGCTCAATTATCCCGTGGTAATGGAGGTACGCAACATCGGCCGGCGAGTTGATAAGGTTGTCCATGAAGATCACGTACGAGGTAATGTCGTTGCTACAATCGAGATGGCACTGTTCGAATGCGATGAGGTTGAGGAACAGAGACCTCGTACCGTCGTGGATCAGAAGCCGAGGGATCTTCAGAATCCCATTCTTGAATTCTATGTCCCAGAACCGGTCCGTCTTTCTCTTCCTGAACTTGATCCCGGCTTCCTTCAGCTCAGTGACGCAGTGAATCAGCTGCTGCCTCCGCTTGTCCGCAACCCGGCTGGCGTGGGACCATCGCTTGATCCAGATTCTGGGTTCGGGTTTCGGCCCTTTCCTCAACAGACTTCGCCGGAAAACGTCAAGGCAATGAAGGCCGCCTTGGTCGGAGAACGGATCGAAGGGGGTTGCAAATCCGAGCGACGACTCCAATTTGTTCCGATCACTTTTGCTCAATGGCTCATCCGTTGGCATCAATGGGTCGAAGAATCGGATTGCCAGTTTACCCACCACTCCTCTCTGCTCCGGCTGACCCACCTGAAGGCAAAATAGCCGCTCGAGGATGAACAGAGGAAGCTGATTCTCAAGCATTATCATGTCCCGCTGAATCGAGTGCATCGAGCCACGCATCGCGAAGATTGGATCGTTCCGGGAGTAACCAAGGTTTCTGAAGCCTTCGACCGCGCCTCGAAAGAGCTCGAGAACGAAGCACCCATCGAGCACCATCATCTCCACATACTCGTCGCTGGTAAGCGTGATCGGACCTTCGTAGCAAGCACGGGCTTTTTCTTCGACCTCTTTGATGGAGTCAAGGTAGAGCTTTATGTCCTGACGACTGCGTTTCAGGGTATGGTAGAGGGCGCGCCACTTGTGGCGGTCCATGTTACGGAGGCGCCGCCTTTTGTGGTGGTAAGGCCCCAGGGAGACCGTCTGGGGGATGTAGGCTTTGTCGTCGCGGTCTTCATCGTTTCGTAGGCACTGAGGGACTCTGTAGATGCATAGCTTTGCCCAGGCACCGGCTACGTCTTCTTGACGGGCTTCCTCGAGTTTTTCTCGGATTGTAATCACCCAGTCTGATTCTGGCTTCTTGGGTCCTCCAGCCGCTTCAAAATTGTCAGCAGCTTCGTCTTTGATAACGATGTGCACTGCATTTTGTTCAATTTGTTCTGCCTTTGGTTGTTCTGGGTATTCGATCGATCGGGTTTTTGTAGCTGTAGGACTTTGTTGTGATTCTGGGTACTCGATTGATCGTGTTCCGGTAGGACTCTGTTGTGAGTTTTGGATTATTCCGGCGTCTAGAGTTTCTTTGAGCTTGAGGGTGATGAGGTACCAACTCAAGAGCTCTTTGTTGAACACAGCAACCATTATTATTCGAGGGGTTGTTTGGTCTCTATGATTAATTTGCCTTGAAGATGATTCCTCCTTTTTTTTTTTTTTTGTTTGAAAGGTAAAAAAGATGATTTCTCTTGGGCTGTGTTTGTTTGGTGGATGAGAGATGGGGGATTGGATTGGCAGTCCGTGGGACCCACTCATGTGAAGTGTTTGTTTGGCTTTTTGTTTACTCCGTGGGTCCCACGGATTGGAGTGGGAGTCCGGCAAATGGCCGGATGAGAAATCCCAGCTTTTTGTGGTATTATTAATACCCCATCTCCGGATTTGTTTTCCGCCAAGATCCAAATGTTCAAAATTATTTCCTATCACATCACATATCATATCACATCTTTTATCCCACTTTATATCCCACCAACCAAACACTAAAAAAATAATCTCACATAAAAAATTAATCCCATCTTTTATCTAATCCCATCTGTGGACCCCACAGTATTACTTATCCTCCATCATCCAATCCCTCAAACAAACACACCCTTAAGGAACAAAGCTTTTGGTTAGAAATTATTATTATTCCCGAAGGACAAGCTCTTACTTTTACAATAAAAGAATTAACAATTTGCAAACTAGGTAGGACGCCTACGTGGACCCCCTTAGTTTTGGAAGGACCAACATTTTTCATGTGATGTTGACTTGCCCGTTTGGTGCCTGGTTTTATTCAATCTTTTGGTTGCTTGTTCCATGGATGCATTCATGCGTATGTACGATTGATTCAAAAGCTGAGTTAAGAGCGAAACTGCGGGAGCACTAAATTTTAAAAATTCTGAAGAGTGAGATTGTAATCAAAACATCTATTAAGATTACCCTTAAACACATCTTACACTAATATATATATATATATATATTATGTTTGAATCTCATTCAAATGGCAAAAATGTTCATTGATTAATTAATTTTACATATTAATTTTATTAAATTATTAAAAAATCTAGTAGTGCAACTTATCAATATAATTAAATTTTTATAATAAAAATATTTTTTAAAAAAATCCAAATTTGACAAGTTACTAAAATATTTTAAATTTTTATCATAGTAAAGTAACTCATATGTCATAAGTGAAATTTTTTAAAAAATTCAAGTAGCAATAGCCTGATGGCTCCTAAAAAAATCAAAAAAATTATTTTAATAACTATTTATTATTTATTGAAAATAATTCTAACAAAATGCGTTCAGACTAATTACTCACTCGTTCACTCGTGCTATATTCAAGTTCTTCAGATTCTCAGGACAGTCAAGAATTCGAATCAAAAGTTTATTTATTTATTATTTTTATAAGGATTAGATTCTAACCAAACCAACCAAACCAAGCCAAGCCAAGCCTTTTCTTACTAGGTGGGGTCGACTATTTGGATTTATCGACGCTAATTACATCTGTTTAGGCGCATGTCCTCCGATAAATCTAAATAGGTCAAGTCATGTTTAATGGTTAAGGATTAAATTCTAAAAAAAAAAAAAAAAAAACAAAGGCGGGAATAAAGCAAAAAATAAAGGGAAGTTTTACCAATTGATGGGTTTGTGCCCTGTTGCCACCCCAAAAAAATAATAGAGAAGGGAGGGAATGTACAAGTTGGAAACATATCATAATTAATATACATGTGGCCCACCTCACGTCTATATTGGACTAGTAATATTGGTTGTTCAGGCACGCCTTCAATGTATGGGCTGGCTTTTGAAAACTCCATTTTCAGGCATCTCGCCAATTGTTTTGGACTCATTGTTGTTAAAGGATGTCCTCCACCTGTTTCTGCAATTTAGGCGCGTACTCTATGCCCTCCTGATGGCCCTCAAAACATATTTCCTGAGTAAGTTCTCTAATGAAGAGTGAAACCTCGTCATCAAGCTCCAACAATTTACCCACGCAGCAATTGTATTCTCAAACACCAAATATTTTAAGGAGCCATGCAATCAGATCTCTTGAGTTTATGAATGTCTTAAGATATAAGGAATTGATAACAGATCTCAGAATTTCCCATTTCAGGGCAGAGGGGGAGGGGGGGAAAGTCTTGAGCACAACAAGATCTGTGCATTGATAACAGCTCAAGTAGAGGGCAATGACATAAGAATAGAGAAGAGAACAATACCAGTTTGTTTGCAAACGCAGTTCTGAACTTCAGATGAAGGCAAATATATGAGCATACGAATAAAAAAGAGCCCCTGCATCCATTTGTAACTTAAACCTAGCAGAAAATGAGGGCAATACAATATCAAGGAGTGAGAGATCGCTCGTACAGCCAACGCTTGAAACTCTCATCGCTTTCCCTTTATCTTTCTCAAACCAGTTGCAGATGCAATTCAAGCACTGATTATCCCCATTCCTGCATCTCCATAACCCCAGTTAGGTTTGGCAGGGTTTTCGCCATCCTTGATGGGGTAAGAAGGTAGCATTGCAATTCCGCACATGCCAGTGAAGGAGTCAGCTATATTACGAGCCATCCTAATGTATCCACTCTCACCCCAGCCAGTTCCCCACGAGTTCCTCACAATCCAATAATCCACGCCATTCTCCGTGCCATATCCAACCACAACAACACCATGGTCTAGTGCCATCCCGCATTCACCGGTGAATATGCCCTGGGGAAGGTTTTCAGAGAAAGAGACCAAGTCAACAACAACTGAACATTTATTTCACAAATTTGTTTCTTCAGATTTATCAGAAAATCATTGTAAACATGCAATGTCAATCCCTTCTGTTTGAAGTAAACAAAATGACTTAGACAATAGGTCACAGTAATTAAATAACTGTGAGCAATGATTTATCCGTTAATAAAATTCAAACAAGTAATCACCATCTCCAGGAAAAACACTTGAAATTTAATAATTATATTACTGGAAAATTGAAGATAAAGGCTTTTTACGCTTAGAAAACCCTAATTTTGGAAACTGCCAGTGCAAATTTCTATTGATACGTCTGCATATGAACTTATTTACAGATTCTTCCTAATCGCGAAGAGAATACATAAAGAAAAAGGCTTAGATTTACCGAAAGGTAGAGTTGAATGGCTCTGCCGGAGGCTTCGATGCTGACGCTGACAGGTTGGTGAGCCACGGCCTTCTTCAATGATTTTTCGTCGAAGGGCGGCCCATCTTCGTAGCCGTCGATGCTCACAACCTTAGCACTCTTCTGTAACAATTTCAAAAGAATAGTAATCAAAAATCACAACCGTGCTTTGCGTTCGTCTGTGTGAGTGTACATTGATATAGATACAGAGTAAGAGAGCATAGACTAACCCGCGCGGGGTCGCACTTGGCATCGACGCCTTGGTAAGGGTAATCGTCTTCGGTGTCGATGCCGCCATTGTCGATGATGAACTGGAAGGCGTAGTCCATGAGACCCCCATGGCAACCGGAGTTGTGAGACCAGTCGCAGTCCACCAGTTCCTGCTCGGAAAGTTTTATCAACTGGCCGGTTTTTATCTGGTTTATCCCTTCTACCGCCGCCACCACCGAGAAGGCCCAGCAACTCCCTGCCCCAAATCCAGAAAAGAGGACCAACGTTAGATCTAATGGGCCTCGCCCACTTCTCTGTTTTTTCCTTCTTGCCTTCTCTCATTTCTCAAATTCCATATTTATTTTTTCCTCCGTTTTTACTATAACCAAACAAAATAAATAATGTTAATTTTTTTCCTTTTTAGTTTTATCCTCTTCTTCCCCCCCCCCCCCCCCAATTCATAAAATCACAATGAAAACAATGCAAAACTTAATGAAAATAGGTATGTGAAAGATTTTAATTTTTATTTTGATATATCCTTTGTTTAAATTTTTTTTTAAATTACAGACATGCTAAAACATAGAGCGTGTTTGAAGTAATAAAAAGTGAGATGAAATGAAATAAAGTAAAATAAGTTGTGGAATTTGTAATTCGTGCAGTGAGATAAAAAATAAATTAGTTTTAGAGATTTTCAATACGTCAAACACACCGATAATATACTGTTACGTATTTGTTTAATATATATTTATTTTTTATATGGTATTAAAGTAATCTTTAATATAGGGCCCGTTTGGTGTGCAATAATTTGCTGAAAATCTCCAAAAATTTCTATAAATCTCTGTTAACTTTATATCACATCAACTTTTTTCTCTCACTGCACGCATTACGAACTCTCCCCAAACCACAATTTATCTCAATTTATCTCATTTTTTCTTACTCCAAACAAACCCATAATGAGTTTAATTTTAACATTCTATTAGTATTAAAAACATAAATTCAAATAGTAATACACTGTATATTACCACTACTTTTATATATATATATATATATAACTGAAATCAACTAATTTCGAGTTAAAATTTTATAACAGGAATTAGGAATTAATTTATGTGTGGTCAAATTGAACCGAGAGAAAAAACAGCAACATATGGTTGAATATTTTATTTTCTGTCACTTTTAATAACTCGAACTCTCATCGATTTATTATAACTCTTAACCAATTATATAATCGGTGAATAAACTAGAAATATGTACCTTACTCTCACGCATACCTCCCTCATCGGTTCCCTGCCACTTTGACAATTAGATGGATTGATCAGCAATCGTCCTGTTTAAGGTCCCTTGCATGCTTGAACAGAAAGTCCTAACTGCCATTCTTCCAATTTTAAATCTTCCCTTTCTTTTATCTTTAATCTTTCAGAAATATATACATATCTTTATGTGTATATATATTAATATATTGTCTGAAATTATTATGAACAATCCTAGCTAGGTCCTAACACAAGAAAATAATCACACCCTGGTCCTGGAGTACTTCGGCAATTCGTTTTTACAATTAAAAAAAAAAAACAGATAGAGAGAGAAGATGAAGCTGACCACAACTCCCCTGATCTTTAATGGGAGCAACGGCACCTTCCCGCCGCCAATCAACAGATTCCGGCAAATTATCCCCGGCTCGGAAAGCATACCTCTGGCTGAAGCTCTTGGACCTAATGAACCGGTACTTAGGGTCGATCTTGGCACCCAAGTACATGGACCGGTACTCCTCGTTTGTGAGATCAGCAAACCGGTTCAATCCAACCGTGTAGGTCCGGTTCTCGGAGTTGTGTTGGTCGATGAATCTCAAATTATCCTTGAAAATGTCGAACCTCGCTTCTTTCTCTCCGAGCCCGTTATATGACTTGCGGTGCTTCACCAGCCATTTTTGGTATATACCCATAACCTCTTCCTCGCTTCGCCAAGCTGGTTTTTGAATTGTGGGTTTGGTGTTGCAATGGAGGTTTGACATGTCTGTTGCTTGGGATAAGGTTGCGAAGAGAAGGAAGAGAATGGTAGCTGTGGACCTCCCCATGGCCATGTCAAATGAGCAAAAACTTCTTGTTTTGGCTTTTAATAGAATGAGAGGGGCATGAAATAAGTGGAGGTTTTAGAATGATTATAAAAGTGACAAATGCTTCTAGGGTAAATTACACTAGACCCTTAAACATTTACGTAATTACACAAAGACCTCTTGATATTTAAAAAATACATTAATTTCTTTATTTTAAAATATTTGTAACAAATACCCCATTCCGTTAAATAAACCGTTAAATTTTAACCAAAAATTAAAAGTCAACCAAGTCAATAATTTTTTACCAAAAAGACAAATATACCCTTGAATAAACTCAAAATTCCCCCAAATAAAAAAAAATCTCCAAAAAATGCTCTCCGCAGGTGCCAATTATTATGTGGTACTCATTCTGGTCACTGTTACTATAAATAGCTGTTACCAGTCACCGTTGTCGTAACTCCACCTTTTTTTTATCTGAGTTTGGTAGTTGTCGTCCCCAATTTGGTCGACGATGCACGAAACTTTTGAAAAACTCCCAAATTAATTTCATAAAAATCTATTGTTTCCACAAGTTTAATCTCTCACAACCCATCTTCCCCTTCAATCTTCCCAGATCAGATTTCTTATCTGATGATTCTAATTTTACTGGAGCATGAAATTCCGACAGCGAAATCGCCTTTCTAAAGAGCTTTATGGCCGGATCTTATCCTCTATGGCCGCATCTTACCCTTTATGGCCGGATCTTTACCGGAGCTTCATGGCCTTGATAGCACAGATCGCATCAACCTACCATTAAAAAGTCCATCAAAAAGTTTAGCGCCAATCTATTTATACATATTTATCTATATTTGTTTATGGATTTATATATATATATATATATATATATCTGAAATTTAAAATATGTTGTTTAGTTCTACTTTTGATTTGGGTTTGCAGAGATGAAGATGTGTTATTTATCTATATCTGTTTATAGATACGTGTGTATATATATATGTAGATACTAAAAGTTAAAGATGTGATGTTAAATGATTATGTATATATCTGTTTATAGATATTGAAAGTTAAAGAAATGATGTTGTTTGGTTTTGTTTTTGATTTGGGTTTACAGAGATGAAGATGGGTTATTTACCCATACTTGTTTATGGATGTGTATATATACATATAAATCTGAAAGTTAAAAAATATTTTATTATTTTGTTTTGTTTTTAATTTAGGTTTACAAAGATGAAGATGGATCCCCAAGGTGAGTTTTTAGGTTTCATTTAAGGGTATATTTGTCCTTTTATGTAACAAAATTTTGTTGACTCGGTTGACTTTTAATTTTCTATTAAAATTTAACGGTTTACTTAATGGAAGGGGTATTTGTTACAAATATTTCAAAATAAGGGAGGTTAATGTAATTTTTAAATGTCGAGGAGTCAAAGTATAATTATACAAATGTTTAGGGAGTTCAAGTGTAATTTACCCATGCTTCTATTATACAAGTGGGGTGTTATATATATATATATATATAATCAGAAAAAATAATAAAATTATATAAAATATATTGTGAATTTATCACTTTAATACTGTTACATAAGTATTATTATTATCATATCATTTTGATAATTTTTTTTAAAACAAGTCTTTTATTTATTTTTGCAATATTTTTTAGTATATTTAAAAATAAAAATTAATTGAAAAGCAAGTCGATGGAAAAAACAAACAGATTTAAAGGCCATTAAAAATTACAAAGTTAAGATAAAATGTGATTTGAGTTACTTTTTGACGTTTGGAGTGTAATCAATAAACTACAGAAAAATAGAAGTGAATAGTGAAAATTCGTTCAAATGGATCTATTAAAACAAATTCTGATAGACACTTTTTAACTTTTTGTATCGAAACTTTTTGAAATTTGTAGAAATTTTATTAAAATTTGTAAAAATTTATATAAATTTATAGAAATATGTAAAAATTCTATAGAAATTTACAAAGAGACGGAAAAATTTTTGTAATGAACGGTAGAGATTTGTACAGATTTTCTGCATTTTTTTGAGATCCAAACGTGCCTTTATTATACACCTTGAAGCCATAAAGACCAAAGAGTAAATTTCGGAACCGTGAACTATCATCACAAGACTTACAAACATGATAAGCACACGCCAAAAACCTAGGTGAGCGGACCTAGTAAGAAAAAAACTCTTACGAAATTTTCGAAAATTTGCCCGGGTTTGCTATTCAAAAAGTGTGCTTTACACACACACCCCAGGTCTACCCTTAAGATCCATTAGGTCACAGATTAGCCAGCCAAAAAAAAAAAAAAACTTACAACGATTTTCATTGTTCTGCCGTATACCAAAGGAAATGAAATTTATAAATACGTAAGACCAGTAATACTCAACACTAGTTCCAACTGGATCAACAATTGAGACCAAAACAGTTGGATCAGCGGCTGATGCCACCGTGCTTAGCAATCCTCACTGCCTTATCACATGCCTGGGTGAGGCAAGAGTTCTGTTTCTCTGGACACGTTTGAAATTTATAGTAATATCTCACGGGTTATAATGTATGGAGGAGCATTAGCTTCTTTTCCTCCCACTTTCTTCTTTCTTTGGAAGGCATAAGCATGGACTCACTCAACGGCTACTTCAAACTAGTGAATGCCACAGAAGCAACAGAAAGTACATCAAAGCAATTCTTGCAGTGAAATAACTCTTTTATTACAAGGTATAGTTTCTGCGAAATCAACACCAGAAATCTATGATTCCTATTCTATGTATAAAACCTTGAGCATATTGAATACAAGTAACCTGGAAAGTAATCGAAGCGGCATAATTCAGTTGACACACTGCTTTCACAAAACTAAAATACCAATCACCCAAAAATAAAAATAAAAAGAGAGAAAATGTGGGAAAAGTGGAAATTAAGTGGCATCGGAACCCAAATGCACATGTCAACTGGCCCACAGTAAAATATGCCTTCCTGTATGTACCCCATTAGAACATTGGCCTTGTCGTCAAATTTGTTGATGCTGCAGGCTACAGGCCCTATTTCACACATAAGTGTAAATTTATCAAACATCCTTAGCCAACAAGGTTTTTACTTTTCTCCAGATCGCCTATCCAAGACCTGGGTGTCTACTAATCTTGCTTCACGCTTTCGCTTACTTCTCGAGCTGCGTTTTGATCTGCGTGTTCGAGTTTTTGTAGTATGCTTCTCCTGGCTTTCATCAATGCTAACAGTTTTTTCATTAGACGGAAGTTCAGGAGGAGCATCAGGCCAAGGCGTGCGTTTTGCGGGGATGGTAACCTCCAATGGGGGATCAATGATCCATCTGTGTTAAACAAAGGTAATACTCAGATGAGAAGCAGTGATAAAACTGAGTTGTTTGGCTCACGAAAATAACAGACTGGCTATTTTTTTCATAGCTGGGTGCAACATGACGACAATGCAAAATATTGCACATATATCAAGCTTATAAGGTTGTATACATATCCATGCATAGATTAGGATTAGTAGCTTAAGAAATATTCAAAAACCAGGCGTGGGTCAATACAAATTCCACAAACTGAAGTTGAAGTCATGAGCCTAGACTTGAGTGTGTCTAAACAATAAGAACGAGTCATGAAGACAATTGATTGTCAAAAGTAGTTTTTTTCCCACCATGTAGTGGAAGGGTGTGATGGAGCAATAAAGATCAGAAACTTTGGTTCGTTGTCTGGCAATGAAGTCACAGAAGCACCACTGATCAATCTACTAAAATGGTTAGGCAAGAGAAGTTGAGCATCCCACTGCTCAATGTTGAGCTGACAAAAAATAATTTTAAAGCCACTAAATATCCTTAGTAACCGTGGCTGCAGAATATAATTTACTGCCCATGGATAACAGAAGGCTGGACATTTGGGATAATAAGACAAATAACAGAGAGTAAATATTTGAGACAGTTATGTCTGAAGCACCAGATTGTCCACAGAAATGGTAAGCTATTGGAGACAAATGTGCCTCTATTAAGTTGCAGAATTTTTGTCTCTCAAAAGTTACAAACTGGCAGTGTAAAACAAGCCACAAAAATCTATTTCAGTTAGTGCTGATTACAAGAATAATGGAAAATCAAGGTAAACATAGTTTGTGTGTGTGTGTGTGTGTGTGTGTGTTTATAGAATGGACCAATGCAGATCACATAAATATGTTCACTCCAACCTTCCCCCCCAGAAAAAGGTAAATGTACAAAGAAATCACAGCTAGTTGCATGTCTATTTGAATTCTGCAAAGGTGTGCATCAATCTAGTAATTATTTTGTCAAACATACAGAATTATAGTAACAATTATGGACTTTGTTAAACACATGGAGTTTCAAGGAGAGTGCAAGTATTTTGTTAAGTCACTAACTGTTCCAAAAGTTTAAGCTATTAGGAAATGGGCCCAACAATGTATATCAAATTATTTCAACACTTCCCCTCACATGCAACCCCAATTTGCCCGTGGAGAGCAAACCAAATCAAACAATGTGTCCCTACACAAGTAAACAAAGTGCACAACAATAAATGAGAAATAACAAGATTCAAACCCAGGACTTCCTGGAATCAAAACTCTGATACTATATTAAGTCACCAATTGTCCCAAAAGCTTGAGTTTTTAGGAAATATGCCCAACAATGTATATCAAGTTATTTCAACATTTTTTAAGTTGATCTCTCATTTTTGTTGATAGATGTCTTAAACTCTTATGGGTTGCATACACTACTAAATTTTGCTGTTCCGTGGGCTACAACTGACAAAATACAATTAGGAACCAAAAGGCCCTTAAAATATAGAAATGCATCTATGCAAGGCAGACAATGGCACAGGGCATATATTGCTATTTTGTCCAACCAGGGTAAATGAATCGGAGTAGCAGAATCCAACATTTTGGAAAATCCTCTAGCAGTCAAAAACCCAAAAGACAGCTAATTCAACATCATGGACCTCACAAGCCCTTCATTTATAAGCACACGGATGTAATATTGAAGTGTTTATCCCCCCCCCCCTCTTCCTTCTATTAATCCTATACGCAAGGGCATTATAATTTATGATGTAATTATGCCTTCATGAAACTACATTGTTTATTATTCTACGTTCCAACGATACCTACCATCAAATAAGTTAGAAAAGGAGGAGCGCATTTTATAGCCTTTACTTCATAATCACCTCGTAGCCAGATAATCGATATTGCAGTTATCCTAATTGCTAGGCAAAGAAAGGAAACCGATTCTTAGAGTTACTGTCAAAAACAAAAACAGCCAAGTACCAAGCCAGAATGCAAAATTGTTACTGCTCATGAACACTTAAATAAAGTCTCAGGTTACCAAAATTAATTGGTCATTGCTTATTCCTCGAGGCACTAAGACAAGAAAAAGAATAGCAGACTTTTCTCACATTCTTATAATATTCAAATCCTCCGAATAAGCGTGGGTATATTTTACAAGTATGCATATTGCATAAACTCATCTATTCTGCAAATATTTGTGTTTTAACGCACATCCCTATGATTTAGATGGGATAAAACCAAATAATTACAATAAAGCTGATCCAATACTTAATTATACCAAAAGAAATATCATGTGGAAATCACTGAAACAAACACAAACTAGGTACAAATGTATATCCAAATACGCAATGACATACTCTAAATAAGGAGTGTTACAGCATTCAAACAACAAAGTAAGGGCAACTCAACTAAATGAACACTCAATGTGTGTTTTTCATCTGCACAAAGAATGGGCCAATAGCTATCTTCATTGTATTTGAAAGCAGCAGGCATCCTATCAAAAGTAGCACTGCGGAAAGCATTTCTTTCATTTGACATTATAGAAGGCTTCAGCAGCCGAGGAAGACAACAAGCTCTTTGCTTGGGCTTAGCAATCAATAAAGTTTGTCCATCAAACACAATGAAACAATAAATTAGGACTGCGCCCTGCTACAAGAATAGAAAAGGCTTTGCCTGGTCTAGATCTCAAGAGGCATACTTAAGACAAATAGGAAGCTTCTATAAGAGAAGGAATTTCATTCCCCTAAGGGCCTTCCTCATTCTCTATTCAAGATAGAATATGCATGAATAAGTGTTATGGAAGAATGCTTGAAGGATAGCCCCTTTTATCTGGAATAGATCTCTGAATCTTTTCAATAAGGGAATATTGTGTTCTTGCTAATGGTTGAAAAGGGCTCTCCTCTCTCACTCTGTCATCCAACGCATATTATGGCACCAGCCCTACTTTCCCTTTTTCCTTCAAGAGCGCTTCCTTTTGCAGGAGAAATTCAATCACAAGCAATTTAATGTCCTTCCTTAAAGCATTCTATTTCACTAGTTCCACGGCCATCTATCTTCCGTTCCTCTCCTCAATGATCCCCCGACAAGACCCGGATGATGGCATGGATGCCTAGTCATAGCGTTTGTTGGTAAGTGACTTAGTTTATGATATTACTCTCCATATGTATTATAACTAAGAACACTCTTTCTCTCTCCATATGACTTGTGTTGACTTGGTTATGGATGATTTGTAGTTTGTTGATGTTTTTGGTCTTTCCCCTGTCAATGCATGTAAAAAGAACGGCGACATATGTTGGTTGGATGATGTTGCTGATGTTGCCATGGATATTTTTTTTTTTTTTAATTTATTTTGATGAATGAATGGATTGATTGGCCATATTTTGGATTATTAATATCAATTTGTATGGAGGATTGATTTTCATTTTTTTTTTTCATTCCATATAACGTCTCGATGTGTTTAATTGGAGCCTGCACAGATTTTTAGGTTATTTAATTGCACAAAGATTCTAAGGAAAATTGATTTTTGGTTTCATAGCCTAGAAGTTTTTTCTTGGATTTTTTTTCGAGGGTATAGTCTTAAATTTGTTAGTTTTGACACAGAATTGCTAAATGGGGAGATTGATAGGTTATATTTTTAATCCAAGCAACTTAGATGTAGGCTAAGGCATCAGAGTTTCGAGTTAGAATGAACTATTTTGGGGCATCAGAATAGCTAGAAAATCATGTCTTTGCGAATACTCGCAAGAAACTTGCTGGAAAACGGTGCAGCCTTGGGTAGATGCAAGCAAGATCTCGCAAGAAAAAGCTGAGAACTTTGCGAAAAGCTCACGGGATCCCACTGGATTATCACAAGCAACAATTTTCCAATTTTTAATACTGCGTTCGAAAATCCTATTCGCCTAGTAATTCAGCTATATATATTCTGTGACGTCTTTATGGTTTCTAAAAGAGATAAATACATTCAAAGAGTAATTGAAATCAAGGGATATACGTTTTTCTCAGCTTTAACCAATAACTATTCATATTATTCATGCATTTGTGATTCGAAGGATTTTGGACAATGCATACTATGAATTTCGCAATTGTTAAGGATTCGGTTGATTTTCAAGGATTGCGTCTTTCGCTTTGGTTTGGTGCATCTAGGATTCAAGCAACGAATCAACAGTATTAGTATAGGTTCGTAAATTCAAATTGTTAGTGTGGTGGCTCCCGTCCCACATTGGTTTTCTCACAAAGGAAGGGAGGTCTTGTGAGATTATAAATAAAGGCTGTTTTTCATTGATAAATGTACTCCAGTCAAAACTTTGGGTAGCGAACTTGTACTCCAGTTAAATTCCTCTTTTGTGAGACGAAAGTTAAAGTTTGTTTTGAGAATTGCTTTGTGGGGTGTATTAGGGTATTAGGTGAGAGGAAAAATTGCGTGATTGTAAGAATTTTTCACATAGTGGATTTTTTTCTCTAAGTACCCATGATCTTTCTCCGGTTTGGAGTTTTTCATGTAAATCTTATGTTCTCCTATCATGTGTGATTTTCTTGTGTTTATTTGTGAGTTTGCCATTATTCATCAAGGTGCTGCCAGAAGGTGATCCAAGTTTCTGCATCAACACAAAAACTATTATGAGGTTTTTGTAACCAAATTTTATATTTATTGTGAAAGAACTTGAGATTTTTTCCCAATTTGAATTTTCTTTGTTAAAATCTTATATAGGGTTTTTCATATGGAAAATACCATTAATGAAAACTATTGAAAAAGACAATTGATCTTAGTAAAACAAATCTATATAAAAAAGAACAAGGAAATAAAAAATGAAGCGTAAGATAAATTTAGTATGAGAGCAAAACAAATAGGTGTATAAAACACAAGAAAAGAAAATTAACCAGCAGGATCTTTCTAGGCCATTTGATAACTCCTTGTAACCACACCCTGTTAGATGCTACCCACAAAAGCGGAGCAACAGGTTAGACTGATTTTGTTTGTTTCATTCATATTGCTGAAACCCATATCTATCTCAATTAAAGTTGGGTTTGGGGATAATTATGCATAAGTGTAACACTAGAGCATCCATACAATGCCTTCAATTATGAGCAAGTACTACTACCATAAAGAAAAGATTAGAAAAGCAACACAGATTCCAAATAAGTTCTATTTAAAATCCAACTGAAATCATCATTGACCCTATAAATGATAAAGGCAAGCTGCATTGCTAGGGCTAGCATCATTAAAGGAGATTTAAAACTAATATAGCAAGAGTAATTGGTAACAAATGACTAACCCGGCAGGAAATTTGCTATCTGCACGAGCTTCAACACGGAGCCACCACAGCAAAACTTTGCGCCCACAACTGCCCAGAGGTTCCACAACTGAAGGGTCCTTCAGAAGAGATAATGGACTCTCCATGTCTTCTCCACCCGCAACTATTGTATCTAGATCTTTTCTCAACTCCGGCTTGTCTTCATCTTCATCTTCAGCTTCTTTCCAGAGCAACCTGGAATTCAACACAAACCCAGACCACTCAAGCTTCCTGGGCAACACAATTGCCCTCTCACCAATATATTTAGCTCTCTTCGCCAGATATGGCAATGAATTGAAAGTGTGCCAGCCAACCAAATTATCCGATGAATTACATGCCGGACCTTGAACTGGAACTGCCACAGTTGAATCCTCTACATCCTCCTGATCTACCGATAATTCTTCATTAGAATTACTCGAATGAGCAAGAATGCCAATCGAAACAGCTCCAATCCATTTCACCTTCTGGATCTCATCAAAGAGCTCCATGCTATGCATATTACTATCATCCGCAAACATCACAATCCCATCAAGTTTTTCTTCTCTCACAACTCTGCTCCATCACAAACCTAAAGCATTATATTCAATCCTAACAATAATCCTTGAAATGAAAACAATTAACTTAAAACAACGCAAACAATATGAGATAGAAAATAGATCCATTAATTCACCTCAAAGCTTGAAGTCGCATCCGAGCCTCCATCCGATGCCGATCTTCCCACGAAATTGGCATCTTCCCATCGAATCTAATGTGAATAACCCGAAGACCCGACTTGGCAAGCAGCGAAGCAGTCTCGTTAGTGGTTCCACCGGCTTCGACGACAATCCAGATGAGATCGTACGGTACATTCATCAATGCATGCATCACTCCAGTCAGATGCAGAGTCTGGAAA
This sequence comes from Vitellaria paradoxa, assembly GCA_019916065.1. Lineage (NCBI taxonomy): Eukaryota > Viridiplantae > Streptophyta > Magnoliopsida > Ericales > Sapotaceae > Vitellaria > Vitellaria paradoxa. The sequence goes on along the minus strand of CM034233.1, from coordinate 71,595,473 downwards.
GTTCGTACATAGGTCGGAGTGACGGCAATTACAGTTCTGGGGTTCTTGATTCCGTACTGAAGCCTCTGCTCTCTCTGAACCCTCTCAATTATCTGGTGAGCCTTCATGACCTCCACGGGATTCGGATGCGGCCACGGCCGGATTAAGATCCCGTGCCGCCCAACTACCACTCTTCTACTCGAAGCGACGGTTCGATTAACCGTCGACTGGAGGTGCGACAGCGTACTAGAAGAAGACACCGTGGTTAGGGCATCGGCGACCTCGGTAGTCGTGCGGAAGGTGGAGATTGAATGGAGGTTAGTATTAGTGACGGAGGAGGAGAAGAGAAGGAAGAATACCAGACGAGAGAATCTAAAGCCGAGGACGAGGCTGATAAGGCAGCAGAGCCCGTGGAGGACCAGCCAGAAAATCGATGCCGGCGACTTGATCCCGCCGTCAACGGACCCATCCAAGGGCGCTGATCCTCTGAAGCTGTTGTTCCGGCGGTTGATGTAGCTCTGCTGCAACGCCGACAGCTTCATTTCCGCTCTCCAACGCTATTACAGAGCGCAAGAGAGAGTTGATGACAATGGAATCGGAACAAATATGGTGGGTATTGAAAGCAACTCCAGAGACCCTTTGAAGTTTGGGCTTTGGATTGGAGTTTGTTGATGGAGGGAGAGAAAGAGAAAGAGAGAGATGATGGTGGTGGAGGTGACGGAGGTGGGTTGAGCTGTTGGGTTCAATCAAGGATATCTTTGGGTCTACGAATGAATCGATAGATTTGCTTGATCGTCTTCTTCAATTTTACTCTACCACTGTCTCTTCTACACACGATCGAGAGAGAAAACAACCCTATAATCTCGGTTCCAGAATCCAGATAGATACATATACTGATAATATATGCTCGAATTCGGACATTAATGAAGCTTGTTTTCAAAGCACAGTATAAAATCCAAGCGAGGTCTCATTTACTCCCGCTAGTCTCTGGCCTGGGGGGGGGGGGTAAAAATGAGAGTTCCGGTAACAATGATTCGGTTTGGACTGCTGTGAAAATATATACACACACACACGCACAATAAATAGATTTTGACACTCAATTTTATTTTTTATTAATTAAAATTATAAAATTGCACATAATTCCTTTCACATAAATTTTGTATACTTAAAAAATGTCATCAATATCTTTATTTTAATATAATAATTATTATTTTTTAGATATATATAAAATACAACTTACCAATTTTTTTAAATATTTTAATATGTCATCGGGTGATTTTTTTTAAAAAAAATTACTTATTCATATTAATTATTAAGTTTTTCAAAAAAAAAAAACTTATTTGATAAATCTATCTATATACTTAAAAATTATTTTTTTTCAATTCATTAATTTCCATAGTTAGATATTTTTTTGGTAATTTTATTTTTTTAGTACACAATTAACAAGAAAATATATCAAAAATTCTATTTTGTATATAAGATTGGTGAAAAAAACTAGTAAGAGTGATGGACAAATAGAAATTTAAATTTACAAATGGCCTTATTTTTATGTTTAAAAGTTTTATATAGGAAAAAAAATTCTGAAAGACAAATGAATTTTATTTTCATTTATATTTTTATAAATCATACAAAAATAAATTTAAATTTATTTTATAACTTAATAAAATAAAAATAATTTATTTCATTTTATTTTATTTACATTTTTTGTCATTTTCTTTATTATCTTAATATTTATTTAGTTTTATAAATTATTTATTTTAACATTTACCACGAGTACATTTTATTTTATTATATTATTTTTAAATATATTACTAGACTATAAGAATTTAAAATGATTGTGAAGAGACTTACTAAATGATTTGCTTATGAAGACAAGAATTAAAAAGATAAAAGTTTGTAAATAAAAGAAATAAAAAATTTAATTTTTTATTAAATAAATTATGAAACAAAATAAAATAGAATATATTTTTATATGATCATTAAAAATAAAAATAAAAATTAATTTAATCTTCAAAAATAATATTTTATTCTTTTATAAGATTAAGGATGTTTGTTCAAATTTATAAATTTTCTTTCTTTCAAGAATGGTAATTATGTCATTTCAAATTCAACATAAGAATAGTTAGTAAAAAAGATAATTTTGTAATTTTACTAAATTAACAAATGAAATGAAATGAAGTGTAAGAAAGTAATTGTTAAGTGCAAATAGACTTATTATATAAATTTTTATAACTTTTGTTTCACAAAAATTATATACCTTGGAAAGATGTATTTGATAAAAATTTATACAAGTTAGAAAAAAATTAATAAAATTTAAAGAAAATTAGAGAAAAAAATTAAAAAAATTCTAAAAATTAGAAAATTAGAGAAAATTGAGAGTTAAAAAAAATTGAGAAAGTAATTGAGAATAATAATATATATATATTTTTGTCAAGCAACACAAACCACTGGCCGAAATGATAAATACTATAATCTAGGAAGAGATGTCAAAGAAACTGATCCATAAAAATAAGAAAAAGAAAAAAATGATGTTTATTTATTAAAATTCAAAAATATTTTTTACCAAAATTTTTTATCAAGAAAAAGAGAAGTACTAGAATGATATGGTAATGATATTTTTGATAATATAATATATTTTTAGTGAATTTTATAACTTAGGCACCGTTTGGTGTGCTAAAAAATAAAAAAAAAACTCTCTAAAAAACTCTGAAAATCTCTAAAAATTATTCACTTTTTATCTCACTGCACGAATTACGAATTCATAATTTATCTCACCTTATCTCATTTTATCACACTTTTTATCACTCCAAACACACCCTTAAAATAATAAACCCACAATACAATCACATCATTTTGTTAAAAAATCTTGGTATAAATTTTTAGTTATATAGTACTTTCTTAAATTTTACTTTGACGATAAGTATCTCTCGCCTCCTAACTCTCCACTTTAAATGCATTTAGCAAATTAATTCAAATCACACCCAAAAAAAAAAAAAAAAAAAAAAAAAGAAGAAGTGTTAAAATTTTAAGTTATGAAGTATGCTTATTTAAGTCAAGGCAACTAGTTATACCCAAATATATATATATATATATATATATTATTTTTGGAATTTTTGTTTTAAGAAGGTGTAACTTTTGTATTATGGCTATTTTACACATCATAATTGGACAATAAATTTTAATCTGATGCAGGAAAAATAAATAAATAAAACCTCTGCGTAAAAAAATTTATGTGACTACAAGCAAGTTCAGTATTAATTTCATTTTACACTATTAGTAGAGAAGGATGAAGAATCATTGTCTAACAAATTGCTGCAGAAACAATCAAAATTCTCCTTATCAATTAATTAATTCCAGGGCCACCAAATGTGAGAGAGAGGGGTTGAGATTTGGTCAACCATCTACCTGCAGAGAGGGCGACCCTTGATTTTGATTGTGTTAGAAAAGCATGCAAAACATGCCAATAACAATTTAACCCTCTGATTGCTTCAGAATTTTCTTGCTCTTTCTTGTCAACCAAATGAAGCCAAAAGCAACCAGAGACATGCTTAACAATCAGTGAAAGCTGTAAATGACTACCATCAAAATGGTGAACTACGACTTATGGTCAGATGGAAGATTTCAAGACTAATTTATAACTAATTTAATTTCAAATTCGACTAAATAAATTACTTTAATTCAAGTTACTCAACTCAATTAAAGTCAAGACTTAAAATTTCGCAATTCAAGCTTGAAATTATGTATTTTCAAGATCGATCAAATTTTTTAAATTAAACTTAAACAACCAACTAATTAGCACAATTCCGCTGAACCTAAGGGTTGTTTGGTTCATTAAAAGATACCAAAACATCTCTTAATTTTTTCTAATCAACACTTTTACACTTTTTTTTTTTTTTATAAAAATTAATCATCCAAATACCATCTAAAATAACTAGACTTGTTTAATTAAAATTCTACCCTCAAGAGTGCTCAGTAAATGAAACCCTGAGGTGGCCTGATTTTTGAAGGTGAAGAGTCTCAATTGTAGAAGTAGAAACGTAAGTTAGAATAGTGACATGTTACTCGCTATACGGCATGGTGTTACAACAAAATTGTACAATGTTGAAAAGGAAAAAGGAGCCCCCGTATTAGGGATGCAAAAAAAATCGAACAACTTGAAAATCGAATCAATCCGATCACTTTGGTTCATGTTTATATTATTTTTGATTTGATTCTAAGTTAAAAAATTAATAAATTGATATTTTTTGTTCGGTTCTTGTGTTAATAGGTATTCAATCCGAACCAAACTTGAATTAAAAATAACCTAACCGAATTAACTCAAACCAATCTAAAAAATATAATATTATATATATATAATATTTATATAATTTTATAAAATCAACTAACCCTGTTTAACTTTATCCCTTTCTCTCTCTCCAAACACAGTTGTAATTGCGGATTGAGTTGGCCGTGGGGGGAGCTAATCTTAGTTCTCCGTTTTGGAGCCATAAACATTCCACACTAGTGGTCTTCAATGGTTGGGAAATCCACAGGCAGTGGAGAAAAAGAAAATCTCAATCATTCAAGTCCAGTGGCTATCAACAGAAATCTACTTGTAGGAAGCAGTAGTTATATATCATGAGATACATTTTATTTGTAACTGTTGAATATAATAGATTATTATTTTCTCAACTTACATTTGGGCGGAGCCAACATAAAAATGGACATGATCTAATCCGAGTGGCCTAAAACGAAAATAGACATGATCCAATCCGAATTGGCATAAGCCAAAATAGAACCAATTCAATTTGATATTTTTTGTTCGATTTGGTGTGGTTTCGGGTCCAAAAAGTTTAGAATTGAAAAAAATTGATTCAATTCTGGATTATATATCAACCTAAACCAAATTTGACCTATGCACCACTCTACCACATATTGTGTTAGAATAAAACTAAATAATTGTATGTAAAAGAAAAATGAAGAATAAATTATTAATTATTGTGTTGCTTTAACCGAGCTACGAATTAAACTCTTAAAAGCTTATATGTTTAAATATTTTAAAATTTAATAAACAAATTAAATAATTGATTTATTTTAAAATCAGGTTAAATAGTCATAAGTTTTAAAGTTCAGGTTAACCTATTTACATGTCATGCTGTATTCAAGTTGTTTTATCGTATTGTGTCTATTATTATTATTTTACATTAAGGTATAGATTAAATAATTTTTAAGAATAAATTACACTTAAGATCTTGTATTTTATTACCGATTTTTGATATTTTATGTATTCAAGAGATATATGGTAATGAAAAATATTTTAGCTTACCTACAATAATTTTATATTGATTTAATAATTAATTACAAGATTGTCACATTAACTATGACTCATATCACTTTGTCCTCTTAGACTAAAAATTATTACATGTTGACCTTTTAAACTATCAATTTATAATAACAAGTCCTTCTTTATATGTACTTTTGTTTATAACAGAATTTAGTCAAGTAATATAAATATGAGGTAAAAAAATATTTCATAATAAAATAGATATTTCATAAACTTATATAAAAAAATAACGATAATTTAAATCTCTAATTTTAGTAAATTTTTTTGGACATTTTTGTCAAGTAATATTTCATAGTACGAATTTTTTATTTACAAAAATTTTTGTATAACTACTTTAGTTTCTTAATATTTTTTCTCTATTTTACGTGCATATTATTTGAACAAATTTTATTAAAATCATAACTATTATTATAAGAAAGGGACACGTTTGTTACAAATTGATAGTTTAAGGAGTTAAAAGTACTATAGAAAATGTGGGTATAAGTAAGGAAAATTTTTCTCGCTAAAAATCACATTTTTCTCCTTAAAGACTATAAGTGAGGAAAAATATTACTAGTAGATTTATTAGCCTATCTTTGATCACTTATAGCTTTTAGTGAGGGACTTATATTTTCTTTACCTATAGTTACTTTAAGTGAGGGAATAAGTTCTATTGCCTATTCTTATCTTTTAACATGGAATAAGAGTTTTTCTCACTAAAAATAACTTTGAGTGAGAAAAAAATTTTCGTTACTTATCCTGACTTTTAGCGATAAAATCATACTTTTTCACTTATAGTAACTTTTGGCGAGAAAATTATATTATTCACCTATAGTGATTTTTGACGAGAAAATCATTTTCTTGTAATGATGAGTAATATTTTTTAGTTGAGGGTGGTAAACTAATATTAAGCCATAATTCAAGAGTGAGTGTTCGTGTGATTAATCTCTAAATTCTAAGGGTGCGTTTGGTATTATTGTTCTCGTTCTTTTTTTTTTTTTTTCTATTCCAAAATATTTTGAATTTTAGAACGAGGACGCGTTTTATAAAATTTTGTTTCAAAAAAAATGAGAATTACTTTCAAAATTCTTAAAATTTAACTTATCATATTAGTTGATAATATTAGATAATATGTTTAATTTTTTGAATACAAAGTATAAATGAGTTTTAACTAGTCGAACTTCAAACTTAATATTTTTTAGAGTCAAGTGCAAACTTAATTCTTTTAGGCCTTATTAAATTTGATACATAGCTACTTTAATAATTAGTTGCCCGAAATTAGAAAACAAATTTTCAATAGCTAGTGAAAATTTGCATTTTAAGATTCCGAGCCGGCGACCGATAACCATTTGAAAGGAATAAAAATGTCAGCTGGAAAGCACCAATTACACCAACCAGCAAGCTAGCGAGGGGCCAGCCCCGTATCAAACTATTCGGAGCCTTAAGGCCCAGAAAAAAAAAAAAAAAAAAAGCTTAAAAATTTGGGCATTATACTATATATATTATTTTTATAAATTAAAATAAGTTCTACGGTTATATTTGATAGGTGAGAATTGAATAAAATAAAATGAAATAGAAAGTGCAAATAGAATGAAATGTTCATTCTATTCCTTTATTTGATTACCAAAATAAAAATAATAGAAATATAATAGGTATTCAAAATTTCATAATTTGATTACATATTTTAAATCTGATGAAATAAAAAAATAATAAAAATTACTAATATTAATTTTTTAAAACTATAAAGATAAACTTTATTTTTGGATCGCAAATTTGAGTAAAAAAAAAGGATCAGAGGTAAAATGGTTATTTTACAATTCGAATTTGAATTGAACCAAAATTTTCTTAACTATTAAGAAACATGAATAAATATATTTTTGTCTTTTGAAATGCCTAAAATAAAAATTTGGCCAAAAAAGACCCAGAGGTAAAATAATCATTTTATAGTTTGAACTTAGATCGAACTAAAATTTGTATAACTAATAAGAAATATGTGAATGCTATTTTTTTTAATCTTTTAGGCAGCTTAAAATGTGAATTTGGACAAAAATTGACTAATGAGTAAAATCGTTATTTTACAATTTGAGTTCAGATTGAGATAAAATTTTATTAGTGATTAAAAAACACATCTATAAATATTTTTTAAACTTTTGGGAAGCTCAAAATACAAATTTGGGCAAAAAACGAACCCAAAGATCAAATGGTCATTTTACAACCCCAAGTTTAGATCCGGTCAAAATTTGCTTAGTTATTAAGCTGTATGGATGAATATTTTTATTGGCCTTTTGGAAGCCCGAAATATTAATTTGGTCATTTTACAGCCCGAATTCGAATTTAGGCCAAAAGTAAGATTAAGGGGTAAAATAGTCATTTTATAACCCAAGAGACTGATTGAGATAAATTTTTTATCACAAAATAGTTACTTGTTTTGTATTTTTATTTTTTTTAAATTTTTGGATCAAATTTTAATTATAATGAAATGGTTATTCTATTACTTAAATTGTAGAATGTTTTTTCCCATTTAATGTGAGACATGTAATAGCATTCTATAGGGATGTCAACGGGGCGGGTATGGGATGGGTATGACCTTCTCCGTCCCCGTCCCCGTCCCCGTTTAGCAATACCCTTACCCGTCCCCGTCCCCGTCCCCATCCTCGTTTTGGAGAAAAAAATTTTCCCCATAACCGTCCCCACAAAATAATAAATTCCCCATCTCCGTCCCCTTTTACCCGCCAAATATATTAACTATTACAAATTATATATTATATGTATAAAATAAATATTTAAAATTATTATATATATTAAATAAAAAAATATATTACATATATATTAAATAAAAATTAAAAATATATATATAATATTTGACTTTGACTGATGCACTTAACCAAAGATGAAGTGGTCTTTATTTATAACCTCACAAGACCTTCACTTTTTTGTAAAAAACTGATGTGGAACTTCTAAAGGAGTCACAACACCAACAAAATTAACAAATAAATATTTAAACGGGTACGGGGTGGGATGGGGGCTATCGTACCCGTCCCGTCCCCGTCCCCGTACCCGTGCGGGTAACATTTCAAATCTCCATACCCGTCCCCGTCCCCGCTATTAACATCCCCATACCCTCCCCGAACGGGGCGGGTGAAGCGGGTACCCACCGGGTACCCACCGGGTACGGGTATATTTGACATCCCTAGCATTCTAACTTAATTTTTTGATACCAAAGTAGTCAGGCTCTTTATCAGTACCCATCATGGAAAAAACTGTAACCTGATTCCTTTCCCCATTATAAAAAGGAAAAGAAGTTAAGTTTGAGAGGAGGTTGCATTCAGACTAGAAATCCATTCTGCCGTCTGAATCTCACCAATATCTTCTCTAAAGCTTCCAACATTCAGATGTATCAAGTGTAATTAATAATATCAAGTAAGTCTTTGTATCATTTCTTGTACTCATTAATAAAAATTTATTTTGCATCATTTATATTTGTTATTTATGTTATTCATTTATGTTTCAACTGAATTATTACAAACAAAAATTATCTTGGTATAGAATTTGTTTATCAATTATAAAACAAAGAATATCTGAAACTGAAAACCATCAAGTAGAAATTTTAGAATCATTATTTATAAGTTATTTTTTCTTAAGAAAAAGAGAAAAATATTATTTAGACAGAATTAAAGAATTTTGTTTTTAATTTTACTATCTTGCTATTCCTTTAATTTTGCATATTTTGCATTTAATTTTTCATATTGTCTTCTTAATTTGCTATCTTGCTATACCTGGGCTTCTCTTGGTATTAGAGCCATAGGTAGAGAGAATTAAGATATTTTAGAAATAGATATTAAGATATTTCTCATTAGTTACGAGGTATTATTTTTATAAATTATGATAAGTTCTAAAAATATTTGAAATTAAGATAAAAATTGAAATTAAGGAAATGATAAAATTAAATTATATATATATATATATATATTAAAATTTGGGCATTCTTATTGGATTGGTTAAAATGTTATTGTTTATAAGTTCCAAAACTAGTTTTGAAATTAAAATAAGTATTAAAGCTAAGAAAATAATAAATTTAAAATAATTAAATATATATATATATATATATCTAAACTATCGGAGATTAAGATTCAAGATAAACATTAAAGTTGAAGAGAAGATAAATTTAAAAAAATTAAATATATATATATTTTAAAATTTGAGACTTTTAATTGGATAAAATTTTAGACATTTGACTAAATTGTCTGATAATTAAACCAGAACGGATACGGAGTCATCTTTCGTTGGGTATTATGGCCATCCCCATGCAAACTTTGAAAGACAGCCAAGAAAACACACACACACACACACAGATATCTAATATATCAACCACAATGCATTTTATAATCACTTTCGGTCACAATACCCACAAATTATATTTATTGCTATGAAGCCCTAATTCTCAATTATTACTGATTAGAATGGAAAGGAAAAGTTGCTAATCCCTTGTTGACAAAGACCAACTCCCCCAAACCAATACCAGCAACATAGGCATTAGGTAGGGTATGAAAGAACCATTCGGTTGTTAGGTTGATTAGCAATAGCATTGTATCATTTGTATTGTTTTTGTTAATTGCCTTCTGAATCCGGCAATCTGTCTTATTGTTCAGCTCTCTCTCTCTCTCTCTCTCTCTCTCTCTCTCTCTCTCTCCAATCTTTTCTTACAACATTACAACATCTACAGCTTCAAGGGCATTGCTGCAGCCTTTAGATTTAACTAGCTCAAAAATATCTCCTTCACTACCTAAATTTCTGGCCGTTCGAGGTTGTTTAGAAGTGGTTTTGCTAGAAGATCAATGCTATCAACTATTTACTCTGGGTAACTTTTATTTCTATAGATAGGCTCTCAAATGGTACTTTTCTTTGACAGTACTGCCATGGTAGTGAACCGATTTCATCTTCACTGACTGGGTTTTGAGAGTAGTTTGGGTTCGAACGTGCTCGCAAAACATGTTATTGGACTTCGGAGTATTTCCTGTGCTGATTATTGTTAACCAGAGTTGCGTTTAATGATGTATATGGTTGAGGCTAGGTTTTCAAGTGACTGATTGACGATGATTGAGCATCTGAAATAGAAACAACAAATTAAAATGGAGTTGGGAATTAAGTATGGCAATTAATTAAATTTCTGGTTAACGATCTCTTGTCGTATCTGTTGTTCAAAATTGGAATTAAATTGCCACTCTCTGTCTAGCTATGAAAGAATCCGAATTAATTAACAAAATAAGCAAGATTGTAAAGGGTCAAACTCACTATTTTTTTTTTCGTACGTATTCAAAAAATCATTAACAACAGTCAATCACACATGCAAACCGAATCGCGTCGGTCGAATGGGCAACGGTGTGCGTTTGGCTTAAACCCAAGTATGCAGGTCCTTTCCGCTTCCACAAAAGTGCTATACATGTAAATACATAAAACTTCTGTTCAGTATCTATAAAAAAATAAGTCAGTAAATTGCACTTAGCGTCCAGCAACTTCATTATCAATTTTATTTCCCCTTATAAGGGGGACGGATTTGGAAAATTTGTTGGGTAAGGGTAAAATTAAGTAAAAATAAACATTATAAATTTTTAAATGACAAACTTTAGGCACCGTTTAGAAGTTCAAATTTTAGCAATTTTTAATATTTTTTACCAAAAATTGTTGATTGTAAATTTCAATGTATTTCGTAAAATAAATAGTAATTTTAAAGATTTTTTAGTAAATTTTTGTAATTTTTGAGTATTTGTTAAAACTTTTGGTAATTTTTGATAATTTTTAATAATTTTTGACAACTTTTAAGTTGAGCAGGTCATTGTAATTGAGTAAAAAAATTACAAATTTTAGTTGATTTGACAATAAAAATTATCAAATGCATTTAAAAAGATAAATTATCAATTTATATAATATGTTTTAAAAATAAAAAATTTATACAAAATATATATAAAATACATATAAATTTTTTAGTCAGTAGGGGCAACTGCTCCCTCAGCCCATGCAAAATCCGCCCCGACCTTATATATACTTTAAACCATCATACTTGGCCTTCTATATTTTAAAATCATCTCATTTTATTTGCTTCCATTAAATTTATTGTAGAAAAATGTCGTAGACGTACACGTAGTGTTTTTTGTTATATATTTTTTAATTTAATTTTAAAAAATAAGAGATAAAAGAAAAAAGGAAGATAATTTTTTAAAATATAAAATAACACGATTTAAAATATGTGAAAAAAAAAGAGTAAAATCTTTACTAAAGTACATTAAAACAAACCAATTCGGTTTGCAGGCCAAAATAACAGACAACAGAAGGGTCAGATGCAGCTCAGCCTGAATGTTCTCCTCAACTGCTACTGCGATGGGCCGGCCTTTTTCCAAGTGGCCATCACAATTCCTTTGCTGTGCTAGGTTGAATCTAATATGAGATCACCGAAATTTTCAGGTGACAGCATGGGATCACATATTATAAAAATCTAAACACTCAAATCATATATCTATCGATGCTATTATTATAAGGCAAATATCAAAATTTGATGAAATCTTTTTTTTTTAATAAATTATTTTTTTAGTGAAGGTTTTTTTTTTTAACTATAATATCATTTAACTTATTATAACTAATCATACTCTAATGGCATTAAAAAGTAATTTTTCATTTCACGTATTTATGTTTTTATCTATCTTAAATATTCTTTAACTCCCCTAGCAACTTTTTTATATTTTCTTTTAATTCTCTTTAATTATGTATTATTTATTTAAATAACCTTAATTGCTTATTATTTAGTATTTGAGACATTTTTGTTATTTTTTTTATAATTTTATTGATCATTAAGAAAAAAAAAATTACACGCATTAAATGTGCACCCTCGTCTAATATTAAATAATAAACTACACACCTAGGTTAGCAATCTTAGTTTACTTATCTTTATATATATATATATATGGTATCTGTTGGGCATAATAATACTAAAGCTGTACTCCTGCCGAACAGGTTTAGTCTGGTGCCACGTGGCGTGGTGCCGAGCAAATTCACATAAGCCACTTAGCCACTTGCCGAGCACGTTCCGTTTGGACACGTGGCATCCCGCCGAACAACTGATTATTGGCACGAGGGTTCCACGTGAGTGATATACATGAGTACACGATTTAGAGTTAGTGCTCCAAAGAGTACCCTGAATCTCGACATCAATAAACAATGTATAACCACGTGGCTATAGCCGAGGAATCTAGTTTGCTCGGCATATATGTCGATGGCCAGTAAATGTCAAACTTAGGGCCCACAGCCTTTAAAGAATGCTCATGACCATAAATGCACCTTAGTTAGGATTGAACTAGGTACTTGTCTCTGGAGATGTAACTAAATCGGTCTATCTCGTTACGATTCGGTGGCTGATGCGACAAGAAGACAGTATGACCCTGAAATTCAGGTTGTAATGCCGTGTTAAACCACCAGAAGCATTAAATGAAAGGCACGGTGTATTTATGAGGGGTCTGAGGCATTAAATGAAGGGGAAGGGCATTTAAAGCAAGAGTGTAAAAGAGGAACACGGCAGTGTGCGTAATGTCGAGTCATAGGTATGCTGTAATCATTACTCAGACCACTATATATAGATATACAACTGAATCACGGAGGTAAGCTGACTATTGCCAACTTAAACTTTGACTCCTTTATTTCCATAAAGCTTCTTTTGAGCGACTTGCTGACTTAATCATCGGAGAGTTTTCCGGCCTGAGACCTCCTCTCCGGCCGTCACCTTTCTTTCTGTCTTTGTTCGGCAGGTCGGCGATTGCATTTCCGGTTGGCGTGGTCAGCAGTTCCGGCGGTAATTTCTGCTGCCGAACAGTATCTATACTTAAATATTTTAAAATTTAATAAATGTGTGAAATAATTAATTTATTTTATAATTGAATTAATTTATATCAAATTCAAACTAATTTGAGTCGTATCGTATTCGAATTTTACTAGCGTTCTCGGTCTATTCAACTAACTGATGACCTAATCCTGTACTTTTTCTTGATCCGGCAATCATGGAATTTAATTATATTATCTTTTCATTCATTATTTTATTTTATGGATGCCATTTTCTTGGATGAAATTGAAATTACGCGGAGTTGTTCCAAGGAATTCCCGCCCATAACTTTGATGTGGTCTGTGACCCATGAAATGAATTGGCCAGTGATTGATGCATTGTGCTCAGTCAAAAATGTATGTTTTGGGTGTCCTGACTTGGGTAATCAAACATTGTGGTCAGGTTAGGTGAAAATTGGTCCAACCATTCATTCATGCATTCATTGGGAAAATTATGTGTGTACGTTTGGAGTTGTATAAAAGTGTATAAAATAAAATAAAATTATAAAAATAAATGTCTCATAATTCGTGCAGTGAGTGAAAAATTTAAATTTTATTATCTTGTAATTCGTATTTATAGAAATTTGTAAGATTTTATTTTATTTTGTCAAACTCCAAACAGAACCTATATACATATTGCTGTTAGTAAACATGCGAGACAAGAAATAGTTGAAAAAAAGGAAAAAAAAAAAAAAAGAAAAAAGGAAGAAATAGTAGTAAGTAGAGACATCAATAAACACAATATGAAATTGAAATCTATTCAAGGCACAGTCTAATTATTGAAGTAAACTGATAACAATTTGTGAACAACTCTGGCTAGTCGCGGGTATAAAAGATAGTGATATGCGTCTGTTATTATTATATGAATAATACATACCTTTTAAATATATATATATATATATATATGAATAATACATATACACATCAAACATAATATTTAATTAAGAATATCTTATAAGTTTTACCACCCAGAGAATTTGTAACAAAAATCCTGGTGGTGAGCCACCTAAACAAAGAAGCTTTGAGATAAAAATGGAGAAGTTTCGTCTCGCATTGCTTGCTTGGGTGGTAAAAAAAAAAAAAAAATTAACATTTTTTTTAACTAGTTACCTACCAAAAAAAAAAAAAACTTAGTTACTAGTTAAAGTTAACTTTTTTTAATAGTTAGGTTTTCAGCATTAATGTGACATTTTTGCCTTAAATGTAAGTAGATAAATTTAGTAATTTTAAAAAAATTAAAAATTTAGGGCTCATTTAGTTTTTTTTATTTTTTATTTTTTTATTTTCTGCTTTGAACTTATTTTTCATTTTACGCTTTTGAAAATAAAAAAGAAAGTTTAAAATATATTTGGCCACTTGTGTTTTCAAATTTTATTTTTAAAAATAGAAAATAAATTTACACATAAAATAAAAAATGACAAAAAGTCATTTTCAGTATTTTTAATCTAAAATAAGAAAAATTTTAAAATAATAAAATTACAATATTTTCTATTTCTTTATTTTGAGATTTATAAAATATAAAATGAAAACAGAAAATAGAAAAATAAACTAAATACCACTTTAGTAACTAAAAAAAAGTTAAGTTAATAACTAAAAACTAAACGATTAACTTTTTTTTTCAAACGCACCGTAGGTCTTATTTTAGATACTTTTTCGTCTTATATAATTTTTTATCAAAATATAATTATTATTTTTTTGTTTAATTTTTTTTGTGATATTATTCATACTTCTTAAAAAAATTAAAAGATTCAACAATAAAAAAATAAAAAACACACATATGAACAAAATGAGTCAACTTACTGAAATATAAATTTTCTTCAATGATAACTTCTTGTCATATCATTTACATTTCTCAAGAGAACAAAAAAAAATAAAAGGAAAATTTTAGGATAAGCTCTACTTTGCTTCGCACATGACAGATAAGTTTTATAATTTTTTTTACAAGACCAATAAATTTATGTTTTGAAATATATTTTCAACTAAAATAAGGTTTAGAAGTCTAAATTTTAACAATTTTTACCATTTTTTTACTGAAAGTTGTTAGTTACAATTTTTAGTATCTTTAGTGAAGCAAGTAATAATTTTTAGCAACTTATTGGGTGTATTTGGAGTTGTATAAAAGTGTATAAAATAAAATAAAATTATAAAAGTAAATATCTCGTAACTCGTGCAGTGAGTGAAGAATTTAAATTTTACTATCTCGTAATTCGTGTTTGTAGAGATTTGTAAGATTTTATTTTATTTTGTTTGCCACCAAACGGAGCCATTATAACTTTTGTTTGTTTAGTAAAATTTTTGACAACTTTTAATAATTTTTTGTAATTGTTAGTAATTTTTAGTAACTTTTGAATTGAGAAGTTACCGTAACTGAGTAGAAAAGTGACAAAAAAAATAGTAATTTGCCAAATGCTTAGAAAGAAAAAAATTGATAATTTTTTACTAAAAATTATAACTCTAAATGGCCCCTAAGTTCATATTCTATTTTTATGTGTATTCTTTTATGTACCTTTATACTTACGATTGCCTATCAAAGCATAAATCTAATGATATTTTACTAAACGTGAGTATAAAAATTAAAATATCATAAATATATGTATATAAATGTAAAATATACACATTTATATGGGAGATCCATTAGGGCCCACTAATTATAAATGTTGGATCCACCTACACACACATAAATAATACCAAATAATATTACATGACTGTATTCTAAATTTTTAGGCTCGGTTTGGGAATAAATTTATTAGTTTTTTTTAACTAGCTACTTGGTTTAAGAACAAATTTAGTTAACTTTAGCTAGTTAAAAAAAAAAAATTAGTTAAATTTGTGTTTGAAAAGGAAAAAAAAAAGTGACCTTTTTTGAAGTAACTAACTTGTTTTTGTTAATTTGACATTTTTACATTTGAAAGTTAAAAAGAAGGTTGAAATATAAGAGTGTAAATTTAACCAAATACTATTGAAGTAACCATTAACTTGACTAATGGCTACCGATACCAAACGGAGCCTTAGTCTCCATCGTTATTCAAAACAAACATTAGATAATGTATCAAGTCTATTTTTGCGTCTTTGGTTTTGTTTCTGGTTTGAAAGTCGGCCATTTATTATCATATTGTCTAAGCCACGAAAGTCTTGGTTTGTAGCTTCAACCAAAAAAAAAAAAAAGTCTTGGTTTGAAAGTCTCCATTTTGTTTTTTGTTTTTTTTATATTTATCTTCTTCAAAATAAATAAATTTTATTATAGTATTTTTTTGTTTTAATTTTTTAAAAATCAAAAAATTTGTCCGTATAAAAATAATTGCTTTCGACGGATGGACGCATGTTGAAGGTTTGTTGTGTTTGGATTGAATTTAGAGTCCACGAAGAAGGAACATTTTTAATTATTTGACAAATTGTCAATATATAATTAACTTATATAAAGATTATATTTGAGATTTTACCCGGCAGGGAAAGACAATGGCATAGGTAAATAATTACGTATTAATTGATTTTTTTTCTTTTTTATTTCTATATTTTGTGAATTCACCCTACAAATTGCCCAAAAACGACAGCAGGTATATACGCCACGTCAATACAGAAAGGAACTTGGTGCGGCAATTGAAAAAAAAAAAAAAAAAAAATCACTGCGCATAATTATCATGTCAACTATATGAGCTGAAATTAAGCCTGCAAAGTAAGAAAAATCAGAAAAAATAACTGGAGAAGGTCCCCAACTAGAATCCTTTAATGGTAAAGTTAAGAAAGGCTTGAGAGCAATAAACAAAAAATAACGACTTACAGTTGACAAATAATAAGCATACTTAAATTTTGGTGCTTAAGTATTGTATTTATAATAAGATTAAATAAATAAATAAATATAAAAATAATTGAAATATCATGATTTGTATATTGTATATATATCCTAAATAGTAGTCTGCTTTGTATTAAATTCCTTTTATTCAGTATTTAATACTTTTCACTTAGTATTAAATGAGTATTGGTGAAATGTGTATAATGGGCAAAATCTAATCTTGAGGTATGCCCTAGTGTTACATTTATCTGTCATTTGTAAATTAATAAATTAACTGAGTTAACTTTAAGGTAATAAATTTAATTTATTTATTATTATTTTACATTTATGATTTGAATTATACGAGCTTAATTTTATTTGGTGGTGAGCCTAATTATGGTGATCAATAGACAATGAGGTCATTTGGCAAACTAAACTTTTACTAATTTTGTATAAAATTATGATATGTGTCACTTTAGCTTGGTGTTGAGTATTTAATAAAAATTTATTAAAATGAGTAAAAATTAGAAAAATGTGATAAAAATAAAAAATAATAAAAATTGATTTTGTGTTTGCTAGTAGTTGTTTTTTTTTTTATCCTAGTTAGCATCATTTAAATATATATATATATATTCAAATTACATTAAATATAGAATGATGTATTAAATTATTTCTTTTAATAATAATTAAATTATATAAATTATTTATTTCACGTTACGCAACGACAACGGGGTACTTATGGGAATAAACTCTTTTTTTTTTTCACGAAGATATATATATATATATATATATTTCTGTTTCTGTGGGGGCAAAGATAGCGAGGAAACATTGGGACACATTAACTCCAGAGGTTTGAAGTCAAATTTTTTCCATCAAAACACAGCAAGCAAAACAACCAATAATTCTCCAATCAACCCAAATCGGACGGCGTGGGACAGTTGATTGACCCGATCACGTTCCTATATACTAAGAGGGTGTTTGGCAGTTAAAAAATTAGTAAAAAAATACCAAAAATTAATTTTTGTGTGTTTGGCAAAATCATAAATTTTGTCACTTTTTTGATTTGTTACAGTAAAAAGTACCACTCCATAATTACAATTTTTTTAATTTGCTACAGTAAAAAACATATCAAATACCCAAAAGTTACAATTTTTTTGCTTTGCTACAGTAAAAAATTTACCAAACACCTAAAAGTTACTTAAAAAAATACTAAAAATTTCACTTGGTTCAACCAAACACACAAAAAAATATAAAAAAAAACAACAAAAAAACTACCAAAACTTAAATTTTTTTTTAACTTCCAAACACCCTATAAGAGTTCGTTTTGGGCACCTTGGCTAAATGAGTTATGGGGTAAATAACTTATTTGTTTATTTATAAAATGATTAAATTTATTATTTAATTTTTTAATATTTTTTTAATTTTTAAAAATAAAAATATTAAATTAACAAAAATTAAATAAATAAAAGCCATTTTTTTAACTACCTGCTAGGTCGCAAACACCTATTTTACTTTCCAACCTAAAGTTAAAGGGTCCACTGTGCCCCATTTAGACCAATTCGCCCCCGTGGACCCCACAGTGCAGAAAAGGTCAATGCCCCTCGCACAAAGTTTCATACTTGGGTATTAAAAAATTAGGAATTTTATTTGTCTGCACAGTCCTCGAGACGATCTAAGACAGTGTGTAGACTCCGTTTGTCATCGGAAACAACTTCCATAAATTTCTAACAACCCTTTTATCATTAATTTTTCTATCATTACGAATTTTAAAATATTTTAATATTTTGGCTAAAAAAATAAAAAATTTTAAAATAAATTAACTGAATGTGTAAATTTTTTATACAATCATTTTTTCATGTCAAAAACTTTCAAACGAATACTATTATTGCTATTTTTTGTAAATTTTTTTGAATTCATGAGAACGAATTTGTAAAACCGTTACCATGGTTTGTTACTTTTCATAAAAAAAGACGCCAAAATTAACCCCAAACTACATTTTATCTCAATTTATCTTATTTTTTCTTACTCCAAACGGGACCTTAATTGGCAAAAATTTGACTAAAATATATAATAAAAGCACAAAAATTTAATGTAAAAGTAATATATAATAAAATTTAATTAAAAAATTATAAAAAATTAATAAAAATTAATAAAATTTAATTAATTTTAGTTAATTAAACACTCTCAAATAAGCTAGGGTTGGTTGGGATAACAAAATTAGTTTTGAATTTTTTGAAAATTATTATTTAATGTAATTTTGTATTAAAATTAATTTTTTAAAAAGTGTGGTTTGTAAAAAATATAAAAAATTAAAAAATTTATACCTATTTTAAAAAAAAATTAAAAAAGTTAATTTTTTCAAACGCAATAGGCGGTGTTCAGAATTACAAAAAGTTATAAAAATTGATAAAAATTATAAGTTCGTAATTTGTACAGTGAAATAAAATATAAATAATTTTTAAAAATTTTTAATATTTTTTTGATAAATTTTAGAGCTTCAATAGAAATTTAAGATATTAAAAACTATAATTTTTTAAAAAATTCAAAATTTAATAAAAAATTATAAAAAAAATGAACAGGGAACCCAAACGGAGTTTATTATATGCCTAGAATTAAAATAAAGATTGTTTGTCTATGGTTAGATCGTAGTCGCACCTACACTTTTTGACGGAGGAAGAAGAAAGAAAGAACAATAGCCAGAGCAAGAAAGTGATCCTCCATGATCAGTTGAGTGATTAGTCACCTGCTTTTGGTCCCTTTTACCCCTCGCCAATGGCATCGTTTGACCTCTACAGATAGAGATAAGAGAGAGAGAGGGAAGTGGTGCTTATTATACGCACTTTACTTCTTGTATCGATCTGCTGTGTTTATCAATACTCTGTTTCGATCCCCGTGTTTGATGGTGGTGTAGACATGGCTGTGGAGCTCGCGATGGGTTACAGAAACAATAGCTTCGCGTCGCAGACAGAGGAGAACGCGGCGGTGCAAGAGGCGGCGGCTGGGCTTGAGAGCGTTGAGAAGCTCATAAGGCTTCTGTCTCATAAGGGCGATCAAGTTTCGGCTAATTTGGAGAAAAGATCGTCCATGGAGTTGGATTTGGATTGTAGAGCCGTCGCCGATGCGGCTGTGACTAAGTTCAAGAGGGTTATTTCTCTTCTGGGTCGGGCCAGAACTGGGCATGCTCGCTTCAGAAGAGCTCCTTTGAGTTCACCCCCAAATCAACAAATCAAAGAATCCCACGACGTCGTTTATTGCCCAACACCAATCCAACAGGTCCCTTTCACCGTTCCTCACCCCCTTCTTCAATCTCAGCTTGATCATCTCGGGATCGTGAAAAATGGAGTCGTCGACCGGAAGGATTCCGCGTCCAAGACGATTAATTTCTCGTATTCTTCGCCGGTTATTTCGGGCGCCAACTCGTTCATGTCGTCCTTGACTGGGGATACGGATAGCAAGCAGCAGCCTTCCTCGTCCTCGGCGTTTCTTATTTCGAATCTGTCTCAGCTCTCGTCCGCCGGAAGGCCGCCGTTGTCGTCGTCTTCGTTGAAGAGGAAGTGCAGTTCGTCGGAGAACGCAGGTTCCGGCAAGTGCAGTGGCTCTTCCGGCCGCTGCCATTGTTCCAAGAGGAGGTTTGTACTCCTTTTGTTCCTTGTCCGCTTCTCACATAAAATATATGTAATTATATAAATATACTCATATCTTTATCTGTGTTTGATCTTTAACTTTTGTTTTATGGAATCAGAAAGCACCGGCAGAAGAGGGTTGTTAGAGTTCCGGCGATAAGCTCGAAGATGGCTGATATACCACCCGATGATTACTCTTGGAGGAAGTACGGCCAGAAACCCATCAAAGGATCTCCACATCCAAGGTAAATTAACCTGTTACAGTAAGGTGAGTTTGGAGATGTATAAAATTATATAAAATAGTATAAAATTATAAAAGTAAATGTCTTGTAATTCGTATAATGAGTGAAGAATATAAATTTATTATTTCGTAATTTGTGTTTGTAGAGATTTGTAGGATTTTAATTTTTTTTAGAGCTCCAAACGGAGCCTAAGTACATTAATGAATAGCCAAATTATCTAGTAAACAGTATATATTTTGAGTTTAATTAATAATTTTTTTTTCAAGCCACATCAATACTAGGTATTTTACTAACTGTCTATTAAAAAATTAATTTTTTAAAATTGAAATTCATTGTTTTCTTCAATATAAAGGTCATTGTTTTCTTAACAAATAATAAATAATTGTTTAACCAGTGAACAGTAACTCGGTAAAAATAAAAAGTTATTATAGCAGGAGCAAAAATAGCTGTGCCTTTAAAGAGTCTAGTGCAAATAATTTTCTTCATATTTATTAACAAAAATACATAAAATATTTATTTACCTATTCTGTTACCTATGCTCTTATAGGCCTGAAAATAAAGATAATTAAAAAAAAAAAGGTGAAAACACTAATTTTACCCTTACGCTGATCCGCAAACTGAGTTCACGAATCCGAGTTCTAACGAGTCAGAGACTCGCATTTTTTTTTTGGGGGGTTGAAAACAGGGGGTACTACAAGTGCAGTAGTGTGAGAGGGTGCCCAGCACGAAAGCATGTGGAGAGGGCTTTGGATGATGCAGCGATGCTGATTGTAACCTATGAAGGAGAGCACAACCACTCTATCTCAGTTGCTGAAACTAGCGGTCTTATATTGGAGTCTTCTTAGGATTTTCGGCTTTTTCATTTCATTATGTTAGCGTTATTATGTGCAGAGCTGTAACAGTTTATTAGTCCCTTTTAATTTACTAGGTGAGTTCAATCTAATGACTCAGCTGTGTCTCAAAGGAGATTTTAGTGGGTTTATTAGGTTTTATTCCTTGTACAAGGCAAGATTCTCTGCTTCTCTCTCCATCTGTCTAAGTTAATGGGCATCCATTGACAATTAGGAGGGGAAGCGAAGAAGATGGTGGATTTGGTAACAAATTTCAAAGGAAGAAAGTTGCTTGGGATTCCCTCATTGGTTGCTTTAAAATTGGTTCTTGCCTTTGGATGCTAAAATTTAGCGCACAATGCTTCATTAGTCCTCGTCGTCACTTTAGTCCTTCCTTTTTCTGGTTGGAATTAGAAATAGAGATTAAAAACAAAAAGGATAAGCACTTAGTCAAAATCCACAAAATGATGCAATAGTCTTTGAGAGAGACAGAGAGAGAGGGAAACAGCATTCCATTCAACTCCCTCTCTGTCTCTCTCTCTCTCTTTTCTACTTTTTTTTTTTTCTAGTATTAAGCTTAACGTTTGTTGCTTTAAAAAAAAAAAAAAAAAAAGCTTAACATTTGCTAACCCATAAGAATAGAATGTGCCTTTTGTTTTTTCTTTCTTTTTTTTTTAATTTTTAGCTATGTTATTTGTATTTATAAAAAAATTAAAATAAAAGAATTCAAATTTGAATAAAAAAGTCTTTAGCCATCTTACTCAAATTCGAAACTAAAAATTAAAAAAAATTACTCGAATGTGGATTTTCTTCTATTAATTTTTTTTTTACTTTTATTAAATGCAAATAAACATACCAAATAAAAACTATTCAAAACAAAATAAAACAAAATTTTGAAAAAAAAAAAAAAGATTCTTCAATGACACCACATACAACCTAAAATAGGTAAGCGGCGTTAGAGAGGATTTAAGTCGGAGAAAATTCGTAAAATTTGGAGAAAATTAAAGAAATGTAATAAATGTTAAAAGAAAAAGTTATAAATATTTTAATGTAGAAAATTTTGACCAAATAAATTGAAGAGATTTTAAAATTTTTATAATTTTTGATATTTCAATCGTCACTTTGGTAGTGTTTGGAATGATTAAAAAAAATGTGATTTAGGATAACTTTTGACGTTTGGTATTTTTAATCTAAATCATATTTTTTGGAGATGAATAGTGTAACTTTTGGACTTTTGTGGTAAAAAGTTAGAGAGAGAAACCATATAAACGGTTTTTTAGGTCCGTTTTCATGGATTTATGTCAGAATTTTTTCTAAAAATTGTTAAACTTTTGAACTTTTGCGGAAAAAAGTTGGAGAGAGAAACCATAGAAATGGTATTTTAGGTCTGTTCCCATGAATTTATGTTAGAATTTTTTTAAAAAATGTTGAACTTTTTAACTTTTGCGTAAAAAAAGTTAGAGAGAAAATCCGTAGGAATAATTTTTTTCGATTCGTTCCTATGGATTTATGTTAAATTTGTTAAAATTTATTGAAAAGTTATTGGGAGTTGTGAAAAAGTTATTGGGTTAAAAAAAAATACTGATGTTTGTAAAAATTTGTTAGAATATGTAAATATATATAAAAATTTATAGAAATTTTACAAAATATGAGATAATCAAAATGTGTTAGAAACTTTTAAAAATTTTTAAAAATTTTTAGAGTTATTTTTTAGCACGTCAAACAATACCTTAAAAAAAAAAAAAAAAAAAGCGGGTGTGGAAGAACCTTGCGACAAAAATATTTTCAAAGTGGAAAATCAAAGTATAGTGGGAAAGTCAAAATGAGCGGGTGCATGGGTCTTAAATAAATTCCTTTTATGCGGCCCCCACAAGTGTTTTATTGGAGTTTGTTCAATATATGTCCAATGGGCAAACGATAAATTATTAAATTTTTTATTTTTAAATAAATTTGATTAGTTTTTTTAATACAGTTTAACATTAATAATAATTTAAATTTATTTTATTAATAAAAAATATTAATAATTTATTTTGTGTCTATTAACATAGGCAGAGCCATGTAAAGACAAGAAGGGCAAGTGAGTATCTTAATTTTAAATTGAAAATTATTAAAATACCCTTTATACTTTAACTTTATTAAAAAATTAAGGTAGCATTTGATTTACTTTTATATTTTATATTTTCTGCTTTTGTTTTATATGTTAAAAATCTTAAAATGAAGAAATAGAAAATATTTATTCTCCTTATTTTGAGATTCTCCTTATTTTTTTGTTGAAAACTCTTAAAATGACTTTTTATTATTTTTTATTTCATGTGTAAACTCATTTTTAGTTTTCGAAAATAAATTTTAAAAATACAAGTAACCAAATAAATTTTGAACTGTTTTCTTTTATTATCAGAAATATAAAATGAAAAATGGGTTCAAAATAGAAAACAGAAAATAAAAAAAAAATAGAAAAACAAACTAAATGATTCCTAAATTAATTTAAAATGGGGATAGTTTGCCCTTATTAAAAAATTAAGACTGATTCAAATTTTTAACAAAAAATGAATTTACAAGAAGTATCAAAGTCGAGTATTTATTGTGAAATAATGTGTATTATCTCGCTATACTATTTGAATGTTTTTTTACATAATTTTACTAAATATATTATACAAGACAATAAAATTTTATAAATAATAAAACTTAATAATTTTATATATATATATATATTTTTCTATCATGGGAAACATTTCTATTAAAACTCAAGTACTATTGAAAGAGTTAATTAAATTATTAAACTGTAAAAATATATTTATTGGTTTAATGTTCAAAAACCCTAAATTTGCCCCTGCCTAATAAAAACAAATTAAATAAATCCATTTCATTCTTACCCCTTTTTCCTAGTTTCCTTCCGTGATTTGCTTTTCTTCAACGTCAAACCGTGCTTGTTGAATGGTCCCCTCTGGACACACATGCCTTTGTCCTACTCTTGAGACTGTTCAACGCAAATACTTGTTTTCGAAAGTCATGTTTGGGCATGGTGGCTGTGAGTAAGGCATCGGTTGAAGGGGAGAGATGGAGAGAGAGAGAGAGAGAGAGAGATGCGTTGGATGTTTAGTAAAACATTCATTTTGCTGAGTTGTTACGTTAGTTAAACATCAATTTTTCCTGAGTTAGGTCGGAGTATGATATGATTTATTTTAAATCAACTAAAAAGTTATTAAAATATCTACTAAACACTAGAAAATTATCAAAATTTATTAAAAATTTTTATTTATTTTACAAAACATACAAAAAATTTCATTTATCAACTTCTGTCAAAAGATTATAAAAAGTTATTAAAAGTTGACTTCAAAACAGAGTCTAAGAAGATGTTTTTAATAAATGCCAAAAAAAAAAAAAATCTAACCTTTTTACTTTTTTCTAATTGCTTTTAATTCTTTTTTTCAATTTTCTCTAACTTTTTACATAAAATTTATCAAAAATATTCTTTAACTTTTACCAACTTTTTTTTTATTTTTTCTAAATTTTATAAGTTTTTATCAAACACTATTTTTTTTTTCAAAAATAATACGTGACAATACTAGCACTAAAAGAAAAGTTACAAAAACTTCTATTTTGTTGCACTCGAAGTGCACTCTCATAATCCAGATTTTGGAAAAATTAGGCTTAATTTTGGAAAAATAGAAGAATTCAATCTTCTTTTCACATTTGTTTTTTTACTTTATGCTATTTTTTTTTTCTAAAATTTGAATTTCTTTTAATTTAAACAATTTCTAGGCATATTATTCACGTTAATATTGTAAAAAAAATATTTTAAAATAAAAGAACTCATACACGAATTAAAAAAAAACACACACACACACACACAACTTTCTTTCTCCAAATGTCAATTTTCTTATTTGGAAGTATTTTTTAATAATCTTTTTACAAATCTAAATAACATGTTTAAAAATTACGAAAGGTAAAAGAAAAAAAAATTGTGTGAAGAAGAAGTCATAGAAAACAAAACAAAATAAAAAAAAAAACAAGCTTTTTCTACGTCACCGAACTAAGCCATAGGCTTAATAAAAAACATACTTACGACTGAAAAAGTCATTTTTTAATTGTTTGAAATATTTTTACATTTAAGTATTTTTGTATATAGAGGGTCAAAAATTATGCTTGAGGATCACCAGATACTCAAGGGCCACCACAACATGCAACACCTTCTCACCTCTTGGTATACTAAAATTGGGGAGGAAGAAAACTCTACTAGCCATACTTTTTCTCGCTATTTTTACTTCTCGATACGAAGAACATGGGTCATGTTCAATTGTTTATTATAAAAAAAAAATATGTTCTAAATATGGGGATTCTCTCTCTTTCTTTCTTGTTCTCCTCTTCTTTTATGCTGGAAACCACCATTGACTTTGGCGTCAAAGTGTGCCTGGGCCGCTGTCACCTGTTAGACTTCTAATGTCATATTTTTTACAATATTATTTACAGCTTAAATGTAGGAGATGAAGGGAGGAAATTTATGTAGGAGAGGCACACAATTTTTTCTCTTCAAGCTGGTTAATAGCCTCTTTTATCCGCTCATGACTCGAGTTCAAGTCTTCTTCCTCCTCCTTATAAAAAAAAAAAACTTTATCTTTAAAAAAAAAAAATAATTTTTTCTCTCTATTATATTTTTTAAATGTAAATAAAATGTCCAAAAGACAATAATTTTAGTGGCACATAAATTTAAAATTTTGATTTCCATATTTAAGCAAAAAATTATATATTCCAAAAGCAACCTTCTTTCGGTTCTTTTTACACTTAAATATATTTTTTAATCAAGCCTATTTGTAATGCATTGAATTCTATTGCTACAGTTCATATTTTTAAATTTTTTTTTTGAGTTGTCGTAAGTTCGTAACTTTCTATATAAATTAACAAATAGCTCTATATTTATATAGTTTAAAAATTCTTTTAACTCTAGTTTTCAACAATTCAAACTTTACATAATTTTAAATAACATAAAGAAAGATACAACCAATTTCGTAAAATGTAACAATAATATACGTAGAATAATAGATTAAAACTTTGAATTGTCATATTTTTTTTGTATAAAAAAACAAATAATTCAATATTTATATGAACGAAAAGTTATTTAAGTCAAGTTTCTAATACTACAAACAATACGTAATTACGAGTTCTATAAAAAAAGTTATAATTGTTTTCGTGTAAAATGTAATTGTACTTTCATAAAATAACAAATGATCAAAAAGAGTGATTGACTAATTTATTTGTCTAATTTGAATTATTTTTTCAATTTGACATCTTTTTAAGTATAAAAGACACATGTCAAATAAAAGATAGGGTCAAGTTGTGGTTATTCCACGTAGAGGGGCTTGTTAATTGAAAACGCTTGTTCGAGGGAACAATCGTCCATCCGTCGGAGGTATTCATTTGAACGAGACTTTTTGGTAAATGGTTCGAGGGGCGAGACATACTATATTTTAACTTTGAACCAGCTAGAATAGTTAAGATCTTTTTTTTTTTTTTTGTTTTTTTTTGTTTTTTTGTTTTTTTTTTTTTTATGACCTGTAACCTGAGTCGGGCAGAGTCCTTTGGACTCACCCCGACTTGCCAAACTGGGGGAGCAACCCGACCCAAGGCATCCCACCGTTTAAGTCTCGGTAGTGCACCTGGGACGATTCGAACCCCCACACTCCAGTATGTAAACTCTGGAAGGGGTTCGTCTCGACTACCAGGCTAGACCGCGGGGTCGAATAATTAAGATCTTCATGGATGCTGTTTCAAAATACGTGACCACATCTAGAAAGTTTGCGAGTCTATATCCACCATTACATAATATTTATTATCAGGCCTTAGTTACGCTTGAACTCAATCGAGTCAAATTAGGTCCATTATAATTTCAGGTATTTTACATAAAACACTTTATATATTTCTCCTTGTAAAAGTATTGCAAGTGGAGTTGAGTTTAAGTTTGTTATTTATTTATTTATTTTATAAAGTTTGATTTATTCACGGCATAAATGAAATAGCCCCATTTTTTTGACTAATGGATTTTGAATGTTCATGTGCTGTTCAATTCAAGCAAACTTCTAATTTTTTTTTTATCTATTAAAACTATTTTAGAGTAATTAATATTTTTAAATATGTAAAATTACTAATATAATCCAAAAATATTTTATGTTGATATGAATTAAATATTAACATGTAAAAGAAATATATTCAGGTACTGTTTGACAAGTTAGATTAATTGACTTAATTGTTTATTTGTTAAATGATCAAATTTATCATCTTATTTTTAATATTCTTTTAAACTTTTAACAACAAAAATGTTAAATTAACAAAAATTATAAATTAATTTAAAAAAATAAATTTTTTTTCCTGCCCAAACATCAATAATAATAATAATAATAATTAGTTAAAAAGAAGTCAATCTATTTTAATTCTCAAACCAAGCCTTAAGGTAAAATCAACAATTACTATTGGTCTATTGCTACTCTCTTAAGTCTAAATTGATAAAATAAATTTACTCTCTATACGTATAAGCAAATATGTCGGATCAAACCGCTCTCGGTTTCAAATAGGGTCGGACTCGGCCCAACCAAATTACCAAACCCAGCCTTCAATCCAGTAACACGAACGTTTTCACTTCGTTGCCACTCGAACCCGGCGGCGGCGAGGGGCTGCGCTTCCGCTCCCATCGCCTCCTCTTCCGCCGTCATTTTCTCTATCTTCACCAATCACAACCCGTCTCTCAATTCTTTTTTCTCACCGATCGGCGGATTCATGGCTACCTCTTCATCTCTCTTTTCGCTTCCGGCGGAAGATATCAACGACCGCGTTTGCTCGGAAACCACAGAATTCTCCAACCCAAGCAGCCACCGCCGCCACCAACAAGAAGAAGAGAAAGAACAAAGTGAACAACAGCAGCAAGAAGGTGGTTCGTTGGGTGTTCAGTGTCGGAACTTGAGCCGCGATTCGCGGGTCGAGCGAGCCTGGGCTCACTGGAAAAAAAAAATAGGGCAACCCAAGTTGATTGTGGCCCCCATGGTTGACAACACGGAGCTTCCTTTTCGAATGCTATACCGCAAGTATGGAGCTGAAGCTGCATATGCTTCTATGCTTCACTCTCGCATCTTCACCGAGAATGACAAGTACCGGCCTCAAGAATTCACCATCTGCAAGGTGTTGGAAACATTAGGCAAATTCAGTCACTGTTTTGAGAAAATTAAATATCATTAAATTGAATTTACAATTTTGTGTAAAAAATCGAATTCACTGATCAAGCCTAGTGTTGGACACTATCTCCTTAAGATTGAATTCGCCCCCCACAAAGCTTTTGGTTTTAACGTACGTCGGTCTCCCATGATAGAATGATCACACGTACACACAAAAGAAAGCGACAATTTGTGTGTTCTTACTAACCAATACTTTGCTTTTACTTTTTGTATGCAAATGAAATTTTCTTATGCAAAAGAATTTTGTATGCAATATTTTTAATGCAAAAAATCTAACCCATTTTTATGCAAAGATGAATGTTTAAATAATTAGCCATTAGTCATGTCCATTGGAAGAATAGACATAACCATTCATAAAGAGGGGTATCTGTTCATAGAACAGACATGTCTGTTAAAGAAGGGACACTCCAAAACGACGTAGTTTTGGAGATAATAATTGGACCGGGCTAATAGTTAGATTAAGTTAATGGGCCAAAGAATTATTTAAACCCAAAATCCAAAATAAGATTAATTGAGCCCAAAATATATTCAGACCCACTTTGGTCTTCACTTTGAAGTCAATTTTCATTCACATAATTCATGATTTTGAACATGTGAATTCATGGAATTAATATTCTTACATAATTATATTAATTCCACATTTGATCCATAATTAATAATATATGGAACCCTCATAAATATTGGCTTAAAGTCAATAAAAATTCATAGTTAAAACCATATCATCCATATGACTCTCTACTTCAGTTATATTAGCTTGATTTGTTTTCTTCCTTTTCTTGGAAGGTTCTTGAACTTTCCGTATGCGACAGTCTTTTGCTCGATGGCCAGGTTTCTCACAAACATAGCATTTTTCTTGAAACCTGTTAAAGTTGTCAGTCTTTGAGCTTTCTCCAGTGTACTTCATTTTCTTACTATTGGTATGTTTCACTTGCTCTATCACATTAGCCTTGGACACCATGTGCTGATATCCACTTTTCTTATCAAAATTGCAATTATCTTCCTCTATCCTCAATCTCACAATAAGATCTTCAAGTTTCATCTCTTTACGCTTATGCTTAAGGTAATTTTTGAATTCTTTCCAAGATGGTGGTAGTTTCTCAATTATTGCAGCAACTTGGAATGACTCACTAATTATCATCCCCTCAGCATGTATCTCATGTATGATTACTTGGAGATCTTGAACTTGATTAATTACACTCTTTGAATTAATCATTTTGTACTTAAGAAATTTGCCAACTACGAATTTCTTCGAGCCAGCATCTTCTGTCTTGTACTTTTTGTCTAAAGATTCCCAGAGTTCCTTAGACGTTTTTATTGGACTATACACATTATATAACATGTTATCCAATCCGTTGAGGATATAATTACGGCACAAGAAATCAGTATGTTTCCATGCCTCAATCGCTGCCACAACATGACTGTCAGTCTCATTCTCATCCAAATGTGGCACATCTTCCTTAAGAAATTTTGCCAAATTTAGTGTGGTAAGATAAAATAACATTTTTTGTTGCCATCTTTTAAAATCTGCACCATTGAATTTTTCTGGCTTCTCACCATGGCCCATTGGCACATTAGGAGCAGTGATCGGTGTTGCAACCGAGACATCAACCGAATTTACTGTCTCACTTGTCATTTTCCCAAATCTAGAAAATTGACACATTAAAAATTTTAATTTAAAATTTTATATTTGGCACAAATAATTTAAATATAGTGCAGCAAAGTTTAAAAACACAATTAAAAACTGTAGTTCAATTTTTTTTTTGAGTAGGTAAAATGTGCGGTAAGACACAACCGGTTCAGACTATCAAAGTTTTTTACAGAACGCAGTGTAAATCCAAAATGGAAAATCTTCTTTTACAAACTGTACAAACCAGTTCACAATTGCTATAGTGTAAAGACAGAATGAAATTCCTTGCAAAGTCTATGCAAAAATCTAAACAAGGTAGGAATTAACACTGTGCAGTGCAGAAATAAAAACTCTGCAAATAAAATTTCACTGTGCAGAACGATGAAATGAATTTTGTAACAAAAATAAAACAAAAATTCTATAACAGGATGCAATTTATATTTTGAGATATTTAATCCCAGTGTCCGAAAAAACCACCAACAAAGCAGCCAGAAATATATTTGCAGACAATTTACACAAAATAACCTAATTTTTTTTTAATGTTTTAAAGCAAAATTATAAAAATTATTGGAAACAGACAATTGAAAGTGCCAACACAAAACACAGGAACTAATCAATTTGCAATACAAGTTACATAAAGAATTTGACAAGATTTGACTTTGAATGACTTGACTATGCGATTGATTAGACAACTTTGATAACACTATTTTGTTACTTCACTTTCCTACTTTCTACTATCAATTGCAGGACCAGTGCAAAATTAAAACCATTTGATAATAAATAGTTGTTTGGAAACACCACAGATTCTACGCAAGATTATTTCCTTTGTGCAGTGATTTTTAAGAGAAACAAATTGGAAACTGCACCGGAAAGGTTAAAAAAAATCATCAGACCAGTGACTCGAAAATCGAAATGGCAAATGAATGGCACATAAGTTATGCAAAGCAGTACACAAAAATATTCCGAGAACTAACGGAAAATTTAAACAATATAGAATTAATTTTTTTTTTCAAAGCACTGAAATCAACTTTTCAAATGCATTATCAATACACGTGTATTACGGTAAACCCAAAAGGTTTCCAATTGAAGGTTTTGAAAGGGTTACCAAGCAGTGCGCAAATTCCAAAATTTTGAGAAGTACTGAAAAATTTGGACAACGCATTGAAATGTTATAACACATAAATAGCACAATATTGGCGCCAATACAAAAACTGTGCACTAGTTAGAAATGAATTTTTTTTTCTTTTCAATGATAAACAGTGCGTCAGAAATAAGTGTAACAAGTGAATACCAAATCAATGTATAGAAAAATTAAAATACCAGTGACCGAAAATTTTGACGAAATAAGGAATTCAGTCTTAAGATTGTTGGAAACATTAGTCAAATTCAGTCACTGTTTTGAGAAAACTAAATATCATTAAATTGAACTTACAATTTTGTGCAGAAAATTGAATTCACTGATCACGCCTAGTGTTGGACACTATCTCCTTAAGACTGAATTCGCCCCCTACAAGGCTTCTGGTTTTAACAGACGTAAGTCTCCCAGGATAGAATGATCACACGTACACACAAAAGGAAGCGACAATTTGTGTGTTCTTACGAACCAATACTTTGCTTGTACTCTTTGTATGCAAATGAAATTTTCTTATGCAAAGAATTTTGTATGCAATATTTTTAATGCAAAAAATCTAACCCGGTTTTATGCAAAGATGAATGTTTAAATAATTAGCCATTAGTCATGTCCATAGGAAGAATAGACATAACCATTCATAAAGAGGGGCATCTGTTCATAGAATAGACATGTCTGTTAAAGAAGGGACACTCCAAAACGACGTAGTTTTGGAGATAATAATTGGACTGGGCTAATAGTTAGATTAAGTTAATGGGCCAAAGAATTATTTAAGCCCAAAATCCAAAATAAGATTAATTGAGCCCAAAATTTATTCAGGCCCACTTTGATCCTCACTTTGAAGCCAATTTTCATTCACATAATTCATGGTTTTGAACATGTGAATTCATGGAATTAATATTCTTACATAATTATATTAATTCCACATTTGATCCATAATTAATAACATATGGAACCCTCATAAATATTGGCTTAAAGTCAATAAAAATTCATAGTTAAAACCATGAATTCCAACACAAGGTACATGCACAACTTCGCGTGTGTATACGCATAGATGATATGTTGATATGCGTCTTTATAAATTTATATATTTACACAAAATTCTGCTATTAATTTGTAGTCACAACAATTGGTTTAAGAGAATTTTGATTTAGTCTTTTGCCCTGTTGGTCTGGAATTGTGCAACTTCATGTATCACATTTTTTATAGAGCTAATATAAATGTCGAATTCTGTATGCATTTTTGTTACAGGAGGATGTTATTATCGATGTTTGGTTTATTTAGGATCCTATTTGTATGCAACGTTTAGAACCTGCATCTGTTTTCTGAAAGTGAACTCAAAGAAATAGAATAGGAAACATATTTAATTTGGTGAAGTTTGGAAGGAAAATTTAGCATATAATGGCTGAAAGAGGATTTCATTTAAAAAACAGAAAAAAAGGCAAAATTCTAGGAAATGCGAGTAACACACTCTTTTGCTATCGGATTGATAATATTTTTTTTTTTTTGGGTGTTTCGTTTATGCATTATCAATTAGTTTTGGTTGCATGTGATGCTATATTTATTATTCACTTTGTAAGCACCCTTGTTTTCCAGTTAAAGTATAATTGTAATCTGAATGTAATACCTTACTCTTTATGAATTAATTAAGAGGGGGGAAAAAAAAGAAATTGTCCCCCTTTGTCCGACTGCCCAATTCACTGAGCAGCCTTACTTATCTTGTGTTACCATTCGCTCTAGCTTCATATAGTGGGTGCATAATGGAGGTTATAAATCAAAGTTAATTTAGAGCCAATTTAATTATCCAAAAAATCAATCAGTCAATCAATTCATACCTAATGTTGTGAGTTAATTTGGTGAAAGATCAAAAGTCATCACAAAGTATGCTATTTTTCACTCCCCCCCTTCCCGGGCGAGAGAGGGAAAAAAAAAAAGCCAGCCTCTTCCCCCTTCCATCAACCATTTTCTTTCACTGGATTGTCACCTGAAAGCTGGGCCATTAGTGAAACAACAAAATAGTTGTATTTTTTCCCCATTTTTTGGGGCTAAGTACTGATCATATCAATTCATCATTTGTTCTACGAAGATCACTTGTTTCACAGGACATTACCTTTTTTGCCAGATTTGTGCACTTCTCTGACCAAATTTGCATTTCTCAAATATTAGTATCCAGTTTTTTCCCCATCTAAATTGATATCGACCGCAAGAGGATCACCTACTCTTTGTCCAAATTTGTGCAAACGATCCAGAAACTTTATTAGAGGTCGCGACACAAGTGGAACCTTATTGTGATTTTGTTGATATAAATTTGGGGTGATGTATTTCTTTCTTCACCTTTGACTGAAACCTGCATGGTTATATCCATGTGAGATTCAATAATGTTGAACTTAAGTCATCCAACAAAACATATACAACTTCTAGAAAGTTCATCCAACCTTTATTTTAATCTTATAAAAAATGGGGGGTGGGAGGGAGTATTCATCTAACTCTTACTTGATAGAAGCAAGGGGGAGTTCATCCAACCCTAAATACTTGATAGAAACACCAGACATACCCCCCTTAAAAAAAAAATTACCCACACAGAAAAAGGTTCCAACCCTGTGGTTCTTGTAGTGCCTTCTAATGCTCGTAGTGCCTTCTAATGGGTGTTCTGAACCCTTCAAGCTTGAAAATGGAACATGAAAAACTTGGTTTTTAAAACTTAAGGTCTTTTAAACAACTATTGATGGGACATTACTTGCGTCCTAAAATTAGTATGGTAATTGTGATTTGTAAGACACTTGCCAAAGAAAAAAAAAGAAAAAAAAGAGAGAACTCAGAAAACTGTGAAACAATGAAATTTTTGGTAGCCTCACAGTAAGAAATAAAGAAAGGTGATATGCATTCTCTTGTATGCTAACCGTGAAACACTTACCAATGTAAAAAAGGCCAGAAAACTGTGAAACAACGAAAATTTTGAGAGCCTTACAATAAGAAATAAAGAGTGGTGAGATGCATTCTCTTGTGCATATTGATGTCTCCATTCATATTCCCAAAATATATGGGTTTAGCTATATAATTCAATATACATACCTCAACAGTCAATACAGGTGTGTTTGTGTTGTTAAATTTGTTGATATTTTCATTGCTATGAATAGTTCAATTATGTTATTTCAGAGAATGGTTATTAAATGATATTATATTGATATGTTTCTTTATTTCCTGATTGGAATAACGTCTTTCACTTGACAAAGTATCCAATTCATGTTCACCTATTGTGTTTGGATTTAGAATTGTGCCTTTCTTGTTTCGGGTCAAATATATTAAAATTTAATGAACATGTCAAATAATTAATTTATTCCAAAATCGGATTAAATCGTTTAATTTTGGGTTAACGTATTTATGTCACATTTTCTTAGTAATTTCGTCTTCGTGTTATCATGTCATGTTTAATATCTCCCCCCCCAAAATATATATATATATATATAAATAAATATGATTGTTTTGCATTCATCTATGCTATGATTGTGTTGCTATGACTTAGTGTCTTTATTAATACTTAACCAAAAAATTTATAATGTCCTTATTAATACTTCCATAAAACCCATAAAAAAGAACTCAATGCTTAGTACATTTTGACACTTTTCCCCCACAGAATTAAGTATTATCATCTATATTTACATGCTTACAAAATCATGATATGAATAAGGGTTAGTATCAATATGGGACTCAGGAATGCTGTTTGGGAGAGGAGGAAGGTTGGTGCTCCCTACTTGGCATCACTGCTTCTACCAATGGTCAATTTGGATGATTTTTGCTGTTGACCTAATTTGACCATCACTAATGATGCCATATTACTTTGCAATTACTACTTAGTTTATTACCGGAGTGTTGGGGATCCCTACGCTCAAACCCACAAGCACATGCACATAATCGAAGACAAACAAGAATAGAAAACAATCATAAACAAGAAGATAACGAGACACAAAGATTTACGTGGTTTCAACTTAAGTTAATTGCTTAATCGTACATCCACGGAGTGTTGGGATATTTCACTATGATAACGAAAAAAGGTTACAAGGCTATAAGGTTACAATAGAGGCAACCCTAGGCGTTCTTTTTATAGTTGTAAGGAACTCTAGCGTATACAAATAAAAAACCCTAAAAATGCAAAAGTACGCTTTCGCTCTTGTTTAAATCAGACTTCACACTTAACAATCTTTCATTTGAAAACTAATTCAAAAAAACCCTCCAAATACCAACAGTGATCAACTATTTCCAACAATCACTAACAACCACCAGCACCCAACCTCCCACTTAAGCTTGGAGACCCACAAAAGTTGAACAAGTCTTCACCTTCTCCACAGCCACTACCTTCGTGAACATGTCTACCGGATTATCTCTTGTGTGAATTTTATCCAAAGTGAACTGTCCATCCTTTAACAAAGAGCGAATAAAGTGACACTTTATGTCGATATGGTTGGTCCTCAAATGAAACGCTGCATTCTTTGCCAGATGTATTGCACTCTGACTATCGCTAAATAATTCATAACTTTCTTGTTCCTTACCTAACTTTTTCATGGGACTCCTCAACCATATCATCTTCTTACATGCCTATGTGGTTGCAACATACTCTGCTTCTGTTGTGAAAATAGTCACTATTTTTTCTAGCCACGAGATCCAACTAACTGCTGCACTCTCCATAGTAAACATATACTTGGGAGTACTCTTCTTGTTGTCAATGTCCCCTGCTAAATCTGAACTCACAAATCCTTGCAAACAAATATCAAAACCCCCAAAACATAAAGCTAAATCAGAAGTACCTTTCAGATACTGCAAAATCCACTTGACTGCCTCCCAATGCTCTTCGCCCAGATTTTCTATGAACTTGCGAACAACTTCCATTGCATGAGCAATGTCTGGACCCGTGCTAATCATAGCATATATCAAGTTGCCTATTGCTGAGGTATATGGAACTTTGGCCATGTAGTTCTTTTCTTCATCAGTTACTGCTCCTTTTTCCTTCGAAAGTTTGAAGTGACTTGCCAACGGTGTGCTAACAGGCTTAGCACATTCCATGTTGAACCTTTTGAGCACCTTTTCAACATATTTCTCTTCTGACAACTTCAACTTCTTGTTTACCCTGTCCCTATTGATTTGCATCCCAAGGATTTTTTTCGCATAACCCAAATCCTTCATTGCAAACTCCTTGAACAACTGTTCCTTGAGATTAGCAATCTCATCCATACTTGAAACTGCAATAAGCATATCATCTATATACAACAAA
This sequence comes from Vitellaria paradoxa, assembly GCA_019916065.1. Taxonomy (NCBI): domain Eukaryota; kingdom Viridiplantae; phylum Streptophyta; class Magnoliopsida; order Ericales; family Sapotaceae; genus Vitellaria; species Vitellaria paradoxa. Next base: position 71,558,623 of record CM034233.1, on the reverse strand, counting down.
AGTATGAGATATGATTTACTAAGCTTCTTAAAATAGCAATAATAGTTCCAATGACATCTACTAAACCCCGTATCTGTCATAAAAATGTTAAACCTTTTATACCACTGCCCAAACGCTTGTTTCAACCATACAGACTCTTATGAAACTTACACACATGATCTTCCTTTCCTTTAACAACATAACTCTTTGGCTGATATATATATATGTCCTCCTTCAAATCCCCATGAAGAAATGTAGTGTTTACATCTAACTGCTCTAAGTGCAAGTTCTCAACAGCCACAATATTAAGGACACATTTGATAGTAGAAATCTTTACAATAGTAGAAAAGCTTTCGGTGTAATCAATACCGGGTTTTTGCTCAAAACCTTTCACTATTAACATTGCCTTGTATTGTTTGCTCCCATGAGATTCTTCTTTAAGCTTGTATACCCATTTGTTGTGCAAAGCTCTCTTCTTCTTGGGCAACTGAACCAAGTCCCAAGTTTGGTTTGATGAGAGAGAATCCATCTCATCATCCATCACATGCTCCTACTCTTCCCTGGTCTCTACCTGCAATACTTTCTTAAGACATTCTGGTTCATTACTATCAATTAGCAACAAATAGTGTAAAGAAGGAGAATAATGCATTGGAAGTTTATTGAAACGATCAAATCTCCTAGGAGGAGGAGTCTGTGGATTTGCCTATGGAGAAGATTGTGTATTAATATCCTAAGGCTGTAAGACATTCTTGTTAGGAATCCCCTCAAACTCTGCAACGTTTGAATTTTCATTAGCCTCCTCGAGTTGATTCTGTCTATTTTTATACAAAACAGACTTATTAAATATCACATCCATACTTTTGCGTGTTTTTCGATTTTCAAAATCATACAGCTTATATTCATAGTTATCCATACCATAGCCTATAAACACTCACTTTTGAGACTTTGCATCAAGTTTACTCCTATTACTCAAATCAATATGCATATAAACCATGCAACCAAAGACTCGTAAATGGGATAAATTTATCTCTTTACCTGATTAAGCCTCCTTTGGCAATCCATTATTCAAATGAGCTGAGCGTGGCCTATAGCTCAGTGGTTGAGAGTCTGTGAATTTACCTATGGAGTAGATTGTGTATTAATATCCTAAGGCTGTAAGACAGTCTTGTTAGGGATCCCCTCAAACTCTGCAACGTCTGAATTTTCATTAGCCTCCTAGAGTTGATTCTGTCTATTTTTCTATAAAACAGACTCATTAAATATCACATCCATACTTCTGCGTGTTTTTCGATTTTCAAAATCATACAGCCTATATTCATAGTTATCCGTACCATAGCCTATAAACACGCACTTTTGAGACTTAGCATCAAGTTTACTCCTATTACTCAAATCAATATGCATATAAGCCATGCAACCAAAGACTCGTAAATGGGATAAATTTATCTCTTTACCTGATTAAGCCTCATTTGGCAATCCATTATTCAAAGGAGCTGAGCGTGGCTTATAGCTCAGTGGTTGAGACCCTCTCCTGCCCGCTCATGACTCGAGTTCGAGTCTTTTCCCTCCCCCTTAAAAAAAAAAGAAAAAAAACTTTACCTTTCAAAAAAAAATATTCAAAGGAGCTGGAGGTCCTCTGTTGATCAAATACGCCGCTGTATTTACTACTTCAGCCTAGAATTGCTTAGGTAACTTAACATGTAGCCTCATACTCCTTGGATGCTCTAGGATCATAGTATTCATGCGCTCAGCAATTCCATTTTGTCTTAGCTTCTTTGGGTTTGTTTTCAATTTTTGAATTCCATTCACAGTACTGTAAGCCTCAAACTCACTATTACAATACTCGCCGCCATTATCAGATTTCAAACACTTCAGTTTCTTTCCTATTTCATTCTCAACTAATACTTTCCAATTCTTGAAAACACCAAACACATCAGACTTATACTTAAAAAATAAATACATAATTTTCTAGTAGCGTCATCAATGAAAGTAACAAAATAACATGAGCTACCAAGAGAAAATACCTGAGACGGGCCCCATACGTCTATGTGAACCAACTCTAACTTCTTTGATTTTAGGGTCCTTGCCACCTTCGTAAAGCTAAACCTTCTTCTGTTTCCCGAAAACACAACCCTCACGGAAGTCTAAATTCAGTGATTTACAACCCAGGCATTTTACCCTTCACCAACATTACTTTCATCCCTTTTTCGTTCGTGTGACCCAGCCTTCGATGCCATGTAGTACAATCAATAGCTGATGCTGCCACTACGATGCTACTATAAGTACTCGAAGATAGATATAGAGTTCCTTCTTTTTTACCACGAGCCACAACTAAGGCCCCTTTGCTCATTTTCTAAGCATGTGATGTAAACGATGTGACCACTCTACCCATTGACAACTGACCTAAGATTCCTTATTAGACTAGGCATATGTCTAATATCCTTCAATTTCAGTATTGTCTCATTTGTCTGAGTAATCTGCACATCTTTTTTCCCAACTATGTTGCAAGTCTCATCATCACCCAAGTGGACATTTCTAAAATTTTCTTACACATAATTTTGTAATACAACCATGCGTGGAGTAGCATGGAATGGGGCTCCTGAGTCTACAATCCAAGACTCATTGTGAGAATCTAGTGAACAAATCAAGGTATCATTATCTGACTCATCTGTAACATTAACGGTGTTCCTACCACCTTGATTATTACCGTTCTGTTGTTTTCTTGATGGTGCTCTACAATTTTGCTTCAGGTGCCCCATCTGACCACCATTCCAACAACCCTCAGATTTCACATCTCTAACACGAGATTTATCCCTATTCCTATTTTTAGAATTTCCTCTTCGCTTGCCCTTGTTGTCTCCCTTATTTGCGGACCTACCTCTTTCCTCCGTATTTAGTGCTGAACCCAAAGCAACATCCTCATCTGATGCTTTCCTCCTATCATCTTTTCCAAAAATCAACCCAATAACATCCTCCAATTTTATTTTTGCAGATCCAAAGGAATTACTAATTGCCACAACAACTCCATTCCAACTTTCTGGCAAGCTCGATAATAGAACAAGAGTTCTAATTTCATCCTCAAAATTTATTTGTGACCGTATTAAAATTAATACCCACGAATTCTAATTGCTTCGTGACCCTATTAAATTTATTCAGATGTTCAGTAATAATGGAGTTTTCAAGCATCTTTAAATTAAACAATTTGTCATAAGATATACCTTATTCACTACAGAAGGTTTCTCATACATCTTTTCTAGGACTTTGAACAAATCTGCTGTAGTCTTTTCGTTGGCAATATTTAACGCAACCAACAGCCTGAGGCTCAATTGCACAGTCCCCAAAGTTTTGCGATTCAAAATATTCCAATCTTCTTATGTTACACTTTCTGGCTTTTTCCCACTTATCGGAAGATATAAATCCTTCTGATGCAAAATATGTTCCATTTTCATCTTCCAAAAAGCGTAGTTCGTATCATTGAACTTCTCAATCTTGTATTTGTCTTTAATCATTGTGTAAACCCTTGATCTCTTAATTCGGAGCTCTGATACTAATTGTTGAGGATCTGTACGTTCAAATCCACAAGCATATGCACACAATCGAAGACAAACAAGAACAAAAAACAATCATAAACAATAAGATAACGAGATATAGAGATTTACGTGGTTTCGACTTAAGCTAATTGCTTAATTGTACATCTACGGGTAGTGGAGTGTTTCACTATGACGATGAAAAAAGGTTACAAGATTATAAGGTTACAATGGAGACAACTCTAGGCGTTCCTTTTATAGTTGTAAGGAATTCTAGCATATACAAATAAAAAAACCCTAAAATACAAAAGTATACTTTTGTCTTTATTTAAATCAAACTTCACACTTAACACGAAGAACATTTATGCTTGTGCAGTTAATTCTGTTATAAATAGATACTCTATTATCATTTTTCTTGGTACTCATATGGTGCGTAAAATTGGTTTGTATTAAGTGCTTCCTATGAGCGTTCTACATCTAATTTCAGTAGCTTAATTTGTTTAATGTTTACCTGTGCAGGTGTCCTCAGCATATCGCTCGACGTGGAAACTATGGTGCTTTCGTAATGGATAATCTCTCTCTTGTTAAGCGCCTAGTAGAAAAATTGGCTCTCAACATTAATGTCTCAGTATCATGCAAAATTCTAGGATGTTGGAGGAAGCTGGTTGTGCTCTCTTAGCTGTGCATGGCTGTACAAGAGATGAAAAAAATGGGAAGAAATTCCGGGCCAACTGGAGTGTGATCAAGGCTGTTAAAAATTCTGTTAGAATCCCAGTTCTTGCCAATGGGAACATAAGACGCATGGATGATGTCCAGAGCTGTTTGAAGGAGACAGGAGCTGATGGGGTGCTCTCGGCAGTGTCTTTCCTTGAGAATCCAGCTCTCTTTGCTGGGTTTCGAACCGCTGAATGGGTATTGGGCAGCAATGAAAATGGAAAACTAGACCAGGCTGATTTATTGGTAGAATATTTGAAGCTCTGTGAGAAATATCCTGTTCCATTGAGAATTATCTGTTCTCATGTGCACAAGCTTCTGGGAGAGTGGTTTAGGATTCATCCGAATGTAAGAGATGACCTCAATGCACAATCCAGACTCACTTTTGAATTTCTTTATGACATGTTCAACCGGCTTAGGGAGCTGGGTGTGACTTTACACGAATGATTCTCATTAGGAAGAATTGTTGCAAATGGAATTGGTTCGTGAATGGCATGCGGGTGCAGTCTGGATGGTGGCATAATTAGTGCTTTGGGTTGTTGCAAAAGCTGGCTTACGGGTAACAGCTTACTAATCATTCTTTAAGTATTGACTGTCAGCTTGTCAAATTCTACTACTTGATACGTAGCTCTGAACAAGTTGAAAAAAAAAAAAAAAAAAGAATGAGAAGGTGTATGGGCAAAGGAAGAATGGGAACTCCCTTTTATCTTTAAATTTTCTTTGCAGAGAGAACATCCTGGAAGCTCGGATCACCCTTTGATACAACTAATGATTTTTATTTATTAATCTAACCTAACTGATTTTCTGGTCCAATCAGAAGGTATTTACTCATCATATTCTGCTTAGTTATTAGATTTATAATGTCTTTTAACGCGGCTACGCTCTAGACGGCTGTAATATCTTGGGGGTTTGTAGGTTATTTCGCCTAGATTGGCTCGAACACCCCAAGTCGTCAAAAAATAAAAAATAAAATAAAATATCCTGGTTATGGTAGATGTGGTCATGCTTTTTCTGTAAGAACCCTGTATTGGGTAGCAAAAAATATTCTCATCAGACCAATAGGTTTATTGTTGAGTAATGCGGTTTCTTGTTGAGTAATGCTGTGTAATTAGAAAAAAATTAACAAAAAACATAACCGGAAGTATGTGGACACTTGTGGGTCTGTCATTTCAAAATAATAAAACCAGAGAAGTCTACTTTAGCTATAACACTATCATTGCCATATCATTTTGGTTTTACTTTCTGGTAATTCTTTTGGTTAAATAGCATTTTCTTCTATTGTTCTAAGAAGTTTGTGATGTGGTGATCAATATTGAAGTCTTAAAAGTTTGTATTGTAGTGATCAGTATTGAAATCATGCTAGCTTTCAGTCAAGTTTGGCCACATTTTGTTTACTGGGAACCACAATGTTGGGATAGGGTATGCATCATTGACAAGTGCCTTAAAAAGTTATGGAGATGAAACTACTAAATTTACCCTGTTTTGGCCAACTGCGTATCAATTTATAAGCATTTGCTGGTCTGTTTCTAAAATAGTAACCCATTGCTGGAGAGATTTGTGAAGATGAGGATGGTATTATCAGTTATATTAAGAATAGATTACTAATAAGATAGAGATGAGCTTTATGCATAATTGCAACCATGCAATTTGAAAGGTTCATCGCAGTAGCCAGTGGACTCATCAGATATATGGCCCAGATTGTGCTTATATAAGGGCGGCATCATCAATTTAATTAAAGCAAGGAACCCTAACAAGAGGAGCTTTATTGTCGTCACTGTGTAATTTGAATAATTCATATAAGTGAGACCCACTACTGTGGCCGAATTGCGCTTTAACTTTTCTTCAGGATAAAAGGCCTCAGTCTTGCATTCAAGGACGGTGTCTTTAGGCAACATTTGTTTGTAGGAATAATAGACATTAGATATGTGGTCGACTCTAAATTTCATATCCCTAAAAATGGGATATGTAATACGAGAGGAATGTGGTATTGTATATCTCTCATATTCAGATTATTTTTTTGTTAAAATTTAAAGGTTTAAAATTATTTTTTATTGTACCTCTTATTAAATTACATCTTTTATTCTATTTTATGTTTTATTAACCAAATATTAAAAAAAATAATACTATGTGTTGTCCCAAATAGCAACACTAGAGGGGGGTGAATAGGGTTGCTTAAAAATTTTGCAAATAAAAATTTCAACCCTAAAACAAATATGTCAAGATGAATATGAAATGCACCCAAAACAAATTATTCAATATTTGTGAATGAAGAGTGAGTAGTAGTGTTTGCAATAAATATAAAGAAAATGGAAGGGAATGGAAGCAAACACAATCGATTTATAGTAGTTCGATTTCAATGTTGCCTACGTCCACTCCCCCAAGGCCTTCGTTGAGATTTCTCCATTATTCTTTGAAGAGCTTATTACACACTAACTTCCCAAGGTGCTAGAAACCTTTCCCAGGTGATTTATCCCCAAATCACTCATACAAGTCTCTCTCAAAGAAAGTCACTTGTTTTGGTTCTAACATTTAAACCAAAACTAACAAGAGTTCACCCAACTCACACAAATTAAAAGGGTTTTAAATTTCCCTTTGTTACAACAACAATGATGAGTTTAAAACTCAATCAAATAAAAAAGAAACTCTCACAAGTTGAATATAAAAGATGAAGCACAAGTGTGAGAAGAAATCACTCTATGTTTGCAAAGTTATGGAATTTCTTGTATCTCTTTGTAAGCACTTTTTTCTTGCTCTCTTTCTTCTCTTGAATCTGAGTTTGAGCCTCTATTTATAGATGAAAATCTCCAAATCGCCATTACTAAGTGAAATGACACTTTTGCCCTTGAAAGAAATTGAATTTCTTTGCTTCCAATGTTGTCTTCCAGATTCAGATTTTCTGATATATATTTGTGACCATTTTTTACCCTCGTAACGTTCAAATCGGACATTGCCTCAGAGTAAAGACTTTGTAGATATATAAGTCAGCTATCATATGTCAAAATTTGAGCTTCATCCAATGGTTAGATAGTCAGATATGGCTTCTGAACTGAGACCAGCTTCTGATAGCTTTTTCTGACATTCTGAATCTGTGTTTATAGTTTAAGCTTCTGTTTCACCATGATATTTTAAAATTAGAAGAAATTTAAAATACAAAAGTTGTAGCTTTTTGAGTCATCTTTTCACACACCAAAAATCAGAATTTTTAAAGCTGTATAGTATAAGTTATGTCTCAAAAACTAAGACTAGCTCCAGAATCTAGAATTAAAATCCTTTCTATAATTACTAATATTTCAACTCATTTTTTGATATCTTAACTTTAGATCTACAAAAATTTTCCTTCGGTAAAGTTGTAGATATGGAAGTCTAGTTTGCTATATTAAAATTTCATGAAAATTGAACCGTTGGATCTTAAGATATGATCTATATGCTAACATGTGTCTGATTTCTCTGTTTGTCCAAGTTAACCTCTAGTACAAATCTTCATCTTACTTTGATTTTGTATTACTCTCAACTTTGAAATTCCTTTGTTTCATCATCCAAATTATGTGAAAATATCTAAAAAAATAATGTCTATCTCTTCCAACTCTATTATCTTGAATCTATCAAATGAATTGTAACATTTCATACAATGTCTATTTGAAAATTAATTGTAAAAATTTAATTCAATATTTGTTATTATCAAAATCAATTATAAAACTAACTTTATAAACTTTGGGCCAACACTATGTTATATTCAATTTTCATATATTATTCATGATATTTCTTATATTTTATCATAAAAAATATTATGTTACATTCAATCTTTTTTTTTTCTTTAGTAACCCAAAATCTGGGGTGGGCAGGTTCTACTGGAATCACTTCGCCTTACCAAACCGGGGGTAGGAGAATAGTCCCAAAGTACCGCTAGGTTAATCGCGAATCTGATCCCAGCACAATTCAAACCCTCGACGTCTGAGTTTCACAGTTTGTTATAAACCCTTATTGACCACTGAATTACCCCACGGGACGTTTTATCTAATCTTATATATATATTATTCTGCAAATATTATTTATCCTCTACCATTTAATCCCCAATCAAATATAACGTAGCCTTAATTCGCTACGTGGTGGATTGCATTTCTTGCCGACGTAGACAGTGCCCTTCTTTTCGTGCTGGCTGCTTTAAAGGATTGTAATGAAAGAGGACTGCCTAGGAAAAATGTCAAAAAGTTCTGGTTCATGTCTCATGCCAATAAGAGCAAAACAAAATGAAATAAAATAAATATAATTACACAATATAAAATATGAAAAAAAATTATAAAATTATACAGTCGTAGTCCTAATTTAGTTGTGTGATATCATTTTTTCAAAACTTAATTTAATTTTAACTCTTATATTAATTAATTTTATTTTTATCTTAAATATTTTGATATCTGGCGTTATTAATCAGACAGTACATGAAAAAAATTAAATTTAGGTAAAAATTAGTGGAAGAAAAATCACGTGATACTTTGAAAGTTGGTTTTTACAAAGTTTGAATTTTTTTTTTTTTTTCAACGAGTCAAGAAGATGATAATTTGGGTTATGCATAAAATCCACGAGTCATGGTTTGGGTTGCTCAAATTAGAGTATATAAGTTGAGGATTGTTTGGTTTTAAAGTATTAATAATTCACTATTTTTTCCTCTTAATTCCAATTGAGGATTAAATTTTAAATCTAAAATTTGGGAAATTTAATTTTTTCAAAAATTTTTGCTAATATTGAATTTCTAGCTTGCATATAAAATTTTAAATTTATCAAAGTTTTTGATTAATATTATTATAAAACAATTTCAATGTACCAGATAACTGAATAAGATTTATTTATATAAATTTAAAATTTTTAAATAGCACAATGTGTGTCTGAAAAAACAAAACTATAAAAATAAAAATAAACAATGCTCTACTATGACAATCTTAAATCGTTATAAGAATCCACATCCATAATGAAAAATTCTAATTTTGAATAAGAGTTTTTTATGAAATTATCTCTCAAACTATCTCTCTTTTTCATATTTCGTTCTTAAACTTTTAAATGTAACTATTACATTCTCGAATTATCCAATTTTGTTATATTTAGTTCGAACACTAATTTCATCCGTTAACTTTAATGAATGAAGTTAGTGAATAAAATAAAATTGGATAATTCGAGAATATAATAGGTACACTTAATAATTTGAGAATGAAATAGAAAAAAGATAAATAGTTTGAGAGATATTTTCATAAAAATCTTTTGTTAAATTTAAGACTCATTTGTAACATTTATGATTTTTTTTTGTTCACTTATATTCAACAGTTTTTGTTTTTAATATTCTATTTTCTATTATTATTTTTTTCTCTAAAATAAAAACAGAAACATGTTTGGTAGTATAATTTTGTTTATGGTAATTAATTTTATTAATTTTGTTATAAAATTAATTAAATTTAATAAAATATATTTGAACTAATTAGTTAAACATTATATATTATTTTTAATAACAATTAATTTTAATAAACTTTATTAATAAATAACATAACTTAATAATAAATTAATATTTTATTTATTAAAATTAATTCGATGTAATAAAAATATTTTAATAAAATAAATAATTTTAAGGTAATTATTACTTATTAAAAATTTTAATTTAATAAAATAAATTATTTTAATAAAATAAATTATTATTTTAACAGTAATATCAATTTAATAAATAAATAGTTTTAATATGTAATTATCAATAATTTAATTTTACTAAAATAAGTTATTTTAATACGTAATTATTATTTATTAAAACATAATCATAATCTAATAAAATAAAATTATTTTAATAATAAATTATTATTTTATTTATAATCAATTCAATTTCAATAAAAATGAATATTTTAATGTTTAATTATTATTTTTTAAATATAATTTTAGTTTAATAAAATAAATCATTTAATTGTAAATTGTTATTTTAATTTTAATAAAATAAATCATTATAATAATATGTTATTTATTAAAAATAATTTTTATTTAATAAAATATTCAAACAAAAGAATTCGTTTTAACGTGATGCAAAAAAAAAAATGAATAAAGTGTTAAAATTAAAAAAATATTTATAAAATAAAAGAGTTTTTATGAAAATATCTTTCAAACTATTTTTCTATTTCGTTCTTAAACTATTAATGCACTTATTATGTTCTTAAACTATTTAATTTCATCCTATTTGATCTGAACACTAACTCTATCTGTTAACTAACTTTAATAAATAGACTTAGTGTTTGAGTCAAATAAAACGAAATTGAATAGTTAGAGAATGTAATAAGTGTATTTGATAGTTCGAAAAAAAAATAAGTTGAGAGATATTTTTATATAAAAGGAAAAAAAAGAAAACTCTTTGAATAATGGGTTCTACATCAATGAAGTGCACCCGCCAACCAGTTGGCGTTCCACCGGACAATTATTAGACGTGGCGTTCGGCAATCAAAGATTTGGTGTTCCACCGGACAATTATTGGACGTGGCGTTCGGCAATCAAAGATTCAACGACCTGACCACCGGCAATTAAAGATTCAACTACCTGTATCGCGCGCGAAAAGGGGAGCCGAAATATATATTTAAATTCTTAAATTTTAATTCGATAATTTTAAACTACAGTGCCACTAAACTGATAATAAATCTTGAGCTACAAAATATCACTTGACTCACAGCATGCCTGGCGTCACCCCAAAACCGGTCCAACGCTACATTGTCTCAGGCATGCATGCAGGCCATTCAATTAATACTTTAGGAGCCACCACACGTGGTGTGAGGTCATAATTTAGCATTGCCTTGATATTTTAGGAGCCACCACACTTGGTGAGAGGTCTCTATTTAGCTTGACTTGTGCTTAGTATTCCAGTCTTTCTGTCTTTTCTTCCTTTCTCCCTTATTTATTAATTTATAGATATTTGACAAAATACAATTAATACTAAAAATATCTTTTCAAAAATCGTCTTCTGAGAATTAGGATTTTTGCAACAATTACAACAAACATAATCTCATGTGTTTATATATATTCTCTGCATGTATATATATGTGTGCATATATAAACTCTTGGACCTATCTTAGTGGGTGACCTCCTGATTGTGGGGGGTCGAGGCAACACCCGCAAGGGTTCGAGTCTCCGCTGGTGAAATCCAGTCTCGTTGAGTTATTCCAAGGGCCATCCATTACAAGCGTAAGTTTGTGACTTAATCGGTTCGACGGATTTGTGGGGTGTCCGTCTGCCCCCGATTTACCGGTTAGTTACACGGTCCATTGAGAACTATAATAAACCGGTCGCGTTCCGAGTCACCAAAAAAAATGTGTGCATATATACAATGCAACAACATTAAAAAAGAGCGTTTTTTAAAAGTGTGTGTGTGTTTTTTTTTTTTTTTAAGTTCCCTTTGAAAGAACATTTTTAGCATTAACTATATTTTTCTAAATACTCATAAATCATCAATATTATCCTATATATTAATTAAATAAACAGCCGAACATAAAAAATAAATATAAAAAATCGTTGCCTGTAGTACTCTCTTTAGTAGATGAATGGAAAAGTAGAAAGGGAAAAAAATGAGGGAGGTTGAATTTTCTTGGCTCTTAATATGTAACCTTTTTTTCTTTAATAATGTTTGGTTAGAGGAAAGAAATAAATAAAATATATACATAAATGATAATTCGAATTTTGTGTCTCTTTCTCTCTCTTCCATTTTTCTCCCTTTTTGGGAAAAAAGAGGGTCCGAAATCCTCCTTTTTCCTCCTAATTTTTTTTTTCGCATCATTTCTCTGTTAAAAAAAGACGAAGCTCGCTCTCACTTCGCCTATATATATTCTGTCTCCACTATTTAGGATTATAATTTGGACTTCACAGAGAGAGAGAGAGAGAGAGGGGATCAAAATCTCCATTGCAATGGCACTTTTATTTCTCACTCTTTTCGTCTACATTTCATGCTTCCAACAAGCAATTGCCTATGGTCCACATACTCAAAACACCATATCAGAGATACCGCAAAACGTCACAAGTGGCGGTGCCACCGCCAAACCTGATTGCGGAGAGTGTCAACTCCCTCCACCGCCACCACCCCCTTCAACATGCCCTCCTCCACCGCCGCCAAAATGTCGTCCTCGGCTCCCAAGAGAACTCAGAAGGGCCAGACGCGCAATCCGAAAATTCAGCCAAACAATCACCTCTGACCCTCAAGGCATTACAAAGACCTGGAGAGGCTACGGAATCTGCAGCGACACAAACTCTTACAAGGGCTTCATTTGCGACAGATTCCCATCTGACAACAGTCTCAGAGTCGCCGGCGTCAAATTCAACGGCTACAACTTGTCTGGCAATCCGCTGAGCATGAGCGGACTCCTGGAAGAGCTAAACGACCTCGTCTTCTTCCACGTAAACTCCAACTTCTTCATCGGCGAAATCCGCGTCAGTATTGACAAAATACCCTACTTTTACGAGCTCGACTTGAGCAACAACAAGCTCCAAGGCACATTCCCAACCTCCGTTCTCGCCGCCGACAACCTCACTTTCCTCGACCTCAGGTTCAATTCCCTCACCGGGAATCTCCCCCCGGAGGTCTTCATGATGGGCCTCGACGTTCTCTTCCTCAACAACAACCAGTTCGTCGGCGAAATCCCAGACAGCCTAGGCCAAACCCCGGCGCTTTATCTCACCTTGGCGAACAACAAATTCACCGGTTCAATCCCTAAAACCATAGGACAAGCCAACGACACGTTGGTCGAGGTCCTGTTTCTGAACAACATGTTGTCTGGCTGTCTCCCGTACGAGATTGGGTTGTTGACGAAATCAACTGTTTTCGACGCCAGCCAGAACCAGTTGACGGGTCCCATCCCGCGATCTTTCGGGTGCCTGGAGAAAATGCAGCGGCTGAGCTTGGCCTCCAACAAGTTTTATGGGCCGGTGCCGGAAAGTCTTTGTAAGCTTAAGAACCTGCAAAATCTCACTCTCAAGGACAATTACTTCACGCAGGTTGGGCCGCAATGCAGAAGCTTGGTAATGAAGAAAGTGCTGGACATAAGTATGAACTGCATTTTGGACCTCCCGTTGCAGAAATCTGCTGCTCAGTGTAAGGCCTTTTTCTTGATGCACAAGACTTGTCCGGATGGCAAGTCGCTGAGTATTGTGCCGTGTCAAATTGATGATGACTCCGATGATGATGATGATGAAGCGCTGCCGCCACCTGTGCCTGCTCCGTCTCCTTCGTATGCTGCTCTAGAAATGCATGCATAGCTCTATATTACAATATATATATATATATTGATCCAGTTTGCAGTATGATTTAGATTTACTTATTGTTTGTAATTGTGCTTGTGCTTGTGCTTTTTTTTTAAATTGTTTTTTGGAAAGGGAGTGCGTATGTATTAATGCAATAACAAGTATTGTTTGAATTATATATTAATTGAAGTGAGATAAAATGTACGCACTTTCATATCTGGGTGCATGTATTGCAGATTTTGCGGGTGGTGAACAAATGAAAAGAACAGTGCGATAATACGTACGAACTTTCATATCTGGGTGCTTGTATTTCAGAATTTGCAGGGTAAACAAATGAAAAGAGGAGAGAGAGAAAGAGGGGTGGGAGAGAGAGAGAGAGGGGGGGGGGGAGAGGTGTTTATGCATAAACTGTCTTTGTTCATTAATAATTAGAATTGAGCTGCTAACGGGGTTCATGATTACAACCGTAGAGAATACCGGATGACATACGACCTAATTATAATAGTCAAGTTAATTAGGAGTTTGAATCTCTTGCGTTGAGTGTAATTTATCCTTATTTAAAATATAATAAAAATTAATTTTGAAAATTTCTATAGAACATTATTTTATTTAAAAAATAGAATAAAAATTAATTTTAGAAAATTCTATTTAACATTATTTGATTTTAGATTCTCCCTACAGTTTATAAAAGATTACATTCTCTCTCTTTCTTTACAGAGTTACATTAATTTTTTTTTTAAATACAAAAGACGGCCATCTTTTAATTTTCTCTCTCTATTTTAAAAAAATGAAAGCTTTTTTCTTTCTTTCTTTTTTTTTTTAAATATACAAAAGATGGCCCATCTTTTAATTTTCTTTCTCTACTTTAAAAAATAAAAGAGGTTTACAAAAATTAACACGGATGCCCGTACTTTAAAAAAAAATCTGAAAATCGAGAGAATAAAATATTTAATCGGTCAACATTAGTTTATATGAAAACGAGGACGGATGCGGTGCGGAAGGGTCTAAGTACTGCAAGCAATTCCACCATCCCCATTAATCAAATATTATTAGAAGGTGACGATCGGGAAGAATAGAGGGGTTGCAATGGTTTTTGCACTATAGGAACTTGAAAATTTCAAACCCACACAATCACACACACAGTGAAAGTAATCACACAAGAGAATAACCAGGAAACCCTATCACAGGGAGAAAAACCTCTATTTATAATCCCACTATCAACGGGTTACAAGACTCTACTCAGACTTTCTACGAATCACTCGCACGAATCCTTTCATCACTCTTGCTCGAATCACTCGATAAACCCTACAAGTAGGCTTTCTGCCTTACACAGAAAGTGAAAAGAAAATACAAGATAAATTTAGAGAAAGAACATGAAAGCTCTCAATACTCAAAGACTCTTTCTCTAGGTCCCTATAATATGTTCTCCCACCTTTGACAATTACAGAGTTGGTTTCACATATATATAGGATTACAAAGTTGCCCTAGTTTGGCAAAATAGGAAATTGAATCCGAACAAAATATTCATAGCTCGATCCCTCGCGCTCCCATCCTCCAGCCTGCGACCTGCACTGGAATTTTTGCGCTTTAGGAAATAACACTGGCGCAACCTCGCTCTCCCATCCTCTTGCCTGCGTACCTCACTGGAATTTCTGGAACAGCTTGGCGCAACCGCGCACTCCCTGCGGTATGCCTGCGTGCTTGGGGCGTACCCGCGCGCTCCCCGCGCCGTGCCTGCGAGGTACACTGGAATTCCATTCTTGTTCCAGAAAGCTGCGTCCGAATTTCATTGGGTTTTGTAATCCTTCACACCAATTAGAATTCTTCAAAATCTTGGTCAACTTGATTCATTTTATCTCCTTAAATGTTTAGAATTTTTTAAATCTTCAATTTGCATCACTTTAGGAAACTTGAATAGCATTCCTAATTTAACTAAGATTTTGATTGGATTTGCCACAAGACTTTACAATCTCCCCCTTGGTAATTCCATATCAAAACTTAAGTTAAATTTTAAATTCTGCTCAAATTCTGCATTTTAAATTCTGCTCAAATTCTGCACGTACTGAACACACACATCAAGGCACCAAAATCTTACCAAAGCACATAAGACATAAAATATCATGCTACCAAAGCACATAAGACATAAAATATCATGCCATACCCTAAACAAGTTCACATATTACATACATAACTTGAAATAACTCCCCCTTTTTGATATGGAAGTGACAAGCTCACAAAACATAGGGGGAATGATGGAAAGATAAAACAAAACAAAAGAAAAGCAGAACAGATCAAAAGAACCCACTGCCATCATCAAAACCACCACTGCCACTGCCACCAGCACCATCAGTTCCTCCAAAAGAACCACCACCAAAGCCAGTGTCATCATCATCATCGTCTTGGGGTAGCTTATCCTGAAATGCTCCCCAATTATCAATCTGGCGATGTAAGGACTGAAATTGATTGGTGCACAAATCTGTTAAAGCTTTGATGTTGGCATCGATAGTATCCAATCGCCCATTAATTGCAGTCTGATCAGCACGAATATTTTCAACCTCTCCCTCAAGTCGCAGCAAAGACAAAGACATGGAGTTCATAGTAAATGGACGTGTGCTACGACTAGATTCAGCCTCGTTTGGTGCATCAAGTGTATCATCCATAGCCTGACTAACTGATTTCCTAGCAGTAAGGCGAGTAATGGGTGTAGGCTGTGGTGTGAGACCAGAAGAAGGCAATTCAATGTGATGGGACTGTATAATTTTGGTGACAAGAACACCAAACGGAAGAGAATCCTTTGTGCGTTTCAATTGTTGGGCAGTGAACATGAGACGAAACATGAACAAGGCAAGATCAAAACGAAGACCCAGCAGTATGGCATACATGACACGACCTCTTCTAAGTGTGACATCAGAATAATGTGAGGTAGGATCTATGGATGCAGACACAAAGAGATTAAGCATGCGATGATCGGTTTTGAGATGCCCATGAACATATGTTTCACCACGCCAGGATGGTGAGCCAGTCATAATACTAAAGACATTGGTCAGTTCTTCTTTGGTGGGAGACACACCATCTTGAGTAGGATAAAAGAGTGAAGACCGTTCCTCAAGAGTAGGTCGAGCAATGCCCAAAATGGAAGCAATAAAATCAGGAGTGACAGTAATGGACACACGATTAACTGAAGTCTTAAAGATGGCATTTTCAAAATCAGTCTCACAAAAATTTGAGTAAAATTCTTGTACCAACTTCACAGGAACACATGCAGATAAAGAAGTAACAGACTCCCAACCTAACTGAGCAAACAAAGGTTGAATCATGGGAAAATCATGTAAGTCTAGTTGACGTTCAATGAGAACAGGGCGTTTGGAAAACAATGTGCGAAATTCATTTTGATTAAGAAATCGATTTCCAGATGAGGAGGAGGACCCAGTTCGAGTTCTTTTAGACATGTTTTTAAGAAAAAGATAGAACCTAAAGGAGAAAGACGTAAAGATTACCTAGTATGCTCACATGCAGACACAGACTCTGGAGAGGAAGCTGGATGGTCGCAGGTGCGAAGGAGTGACACGTGCTTAAAAATGACCCGTGAACTGTCCAGGCCCCATATATACCCCACATCGCTCCCGCGAGCATCCAGCGGGTAGCCTGCGCCATGGGTGGCGAAGGTGCGTGTATCATGCGTATTGCCTGCGAGGATTTGGCGAAGGAGCGCGTATCCTGCGTCCTTCTTGCGAGGCTCTCGGAAAAATCTTGTAAGTGTAGATTTGGACACAAACAATCAAAACCAAAAGAGACAGTAGAAAAATTTATTAAAAATGTTAAAAAAAATTTTAATTCCACTATGCCAATGCATGTACATCAATCTCGCACCCTTCATAAATTCAAAGATTCACATTTTGATTTTCCAAGAAAATTTTCAATTCTGTGTCGTGAGGTGAAATAAGTCATAAAATTGAACAAATGCTTGTGTACGTGTGAGTTTTTGACTATAATATACATATAGGCTCCCCCTCAAACAAATCATAGACTCAAAAAGTTAAATTTGATGTACCAAATGAATTGAGAGCCACTCTTCCCTTTTTTTTTTTTTTTTTAAACAATTGGCGGCTTTCACACGCTTATGGGCAGGTAGCTATTCCTTAACAAACAACGAGTCATTAAGGGGCTTCTCACTGGTCCCACCGGTAGCCCTTTCCAATTTTTTTTTTTTTTTTTTTTTTTATGCATAACTTTGATATGCATAAATCAGGCTCCTCAACATTTTTTAAACACATCAAACAATAACCCTTGATTCGTGGAAAAAAAGAGAAAGAGGTATATGCATGTACAATCAAGTGTAATAGGATGCACTTCAAAATTATGACAAACTTCACCAAAACACTTCGTATCAATTTACAAGGAATGCGAAAATTATGAACTCATTGAAATCTATAAACTTGGAAGATTTAATGCACATGTAACAGTATAGAAGTCATAAAATATTTTCAACTTAATTAATAAACTTCTAGCTTATCTTTTAGATTTCAATGGTGTGTACAAATGCCTACAGATTTTCTTAGAGACTCAAAGCGAAGGGCATTTTGTGAAACAAAACAATTTAAATCTGACTTTCTAACCCAAATAGCTCTAGTTTTAAGACCAGTTGTCTTGACAGGTTTTTCCTCACGTTTTTGACTTTTATGAAAATTCTTTCTCTCAACAAATTTAAAATTTGTACCTCCTCGAAATATTGGATTGTTTTGTTTTTGAAAAGAACGTGAGTTTTTGTAATAATCTTCTGAAAACACTTGAAATTTATTCTTCACAGGGACTCTAGGCTCAGGGTTTTTTGAAAAATTTTTAACATAGTTTAAAGGAAGACCATAGAGTTTGTGACAGTTTGGGCGTATATGACCTTTGATTCCACAATGGTGACAAACAGGTACAAAGGATTGGGATCTAGCAAAATGCATACCTTTCACTGTGTGAGGAGAATGCTGATAGTGTTTATTCTTTTCAAAACTCTTCTTTGGTGGTGCAGTAGACTTATGGAAGGTCTTGGGATTGGCTGCAGGTTTTGAAACAACCTCTTCTACTACTGAAGGCGCTGATGATGATGAAACAATTGTATTTTTCCCTCCAGTGTAGCCTAAGCCTGCTTTGTCTCCATGTGTTCGTTGTTGGCTCCAAATTTCTTCAAGTTTTTGTGAACTGGAGTTCATTCTTTCAATTATCTTCTCATCACTCTTGATCTTTTCTTTCAGCTTACTGACCTCATCCTGAAGTTCTTCAACAGCTTTCTCCAATTCATCAATCTTTTTATTCTTTTCTTCAAGTTTTTCTTTGAACTTTTCTGCACTATGAGACTGAGAAATTTTGTCAGATTCCAAAATTTATATTTTACTTGTGAGTTTTTCATTCTCTGTCTTCAAGGAATCTCGTTCACTTCGGAGTTTACTGTTGCGGGTATGTTGGGCTTGTCTTTGTTTCTTTACCTTACTGTATTCGACAATGAGAGCATCATAGGCCACTTGCAAGTCATTATTGAATTCATCCTCAGAGTCATCATCTTCATGATTAGATATATCAGTGTCGCTTTGAGATCCAGATGGAGTTCCTGCAGACGAAGAGTGAGACGCCATAAAAGCAACAAAATTACCTTCATCGTTTGAGGATACTACTGAAGATGATTCATCTGAACTGGATTCATCATCTAATGTAGCATTCATGACTTTGACTTGTTTCTTTTTCATCTTTTTGTTTGCACAGTCTTGAGCAAAGTGTCCATATCCATGACACTCAAAACACTTGATCTTGTTCTTCTTGTTTTCTTCCCCAGATTCAATCTTCTTGATCTTCTTTCCTTGTTTTTGAGATTGTGACTCATTCTTGTTGTTCTTATTAAATAAACCCTTCTTCCTCATATATCTTACGAATCTTTTAGCCACAAGCGCCATTTCTTTATCCGACTCCTCTTCATCACTTTCTTCTTCCACTGTCTTTAGAGCAATACCTTTTGACGCTTTGCGAGGTTTCACCATATTTGCTTCAAACGTTTGCAAGGATCCCACAAGGTCTTCTATTCTCATGAAGTTCACATCTCTGACTTCTTCTATTGCTGTAACTTTATAATCAAACACTCGTGGAAGAGAACGTAAAATTTTACGTACCACTTTGTATTCTGGAATAGGTTCTCCAAGGTTGTGGCATGAATTAACAATGTGACTGAGCCGGACGTAAAAGTCATCAAACCTTTCGTCTTCATTCATCCTTATTCCCTCAAACTCAGAAGTGAGTTTTTGAAGCTTGCTGGTTTTGACTTGTTCGTTCCCTTCGTGTGTACTTTGCAGAATTAACCATGCTCTTCGGGCACTCGTACAACTGGAGATGCGGCAGAATTCATTAGGGCAAACTGCAGAAAATATGGCACTCAAGGCTTTGAAGTTCCACTCCGAACTCTCTTGCTCAGCTTTAGTCCACGTCTGAATTGACTTTTGTTCGATTTTTCCATCAACATCATGAGTCGGTTCATCCCATCCTTGAACTATTGACATCCAGACTTTGTAATTCATTCCTAAAAGGAAAGCTTGCATTCGTACCTTCCAGTATGAATAATTTGAACCGTCAAACCAAGGGGGTCTGGTGCTTGAGCCTCCTTCACGTGGTGGATCCATTGGTTTGGATGAAGATCTTCACTCAAGAACTTAGAGTGACCCGCTCTGATACCAATTGAAAATTCCAAACCCACACAATCACACACACAGTGAAAGTAATCACACAAGAGAATAACCAGGAAACCCTATCACAGGGAGAAAAACCTCTATTTACAATCCCACTATCAACGGGTTACAAGACTCTACTCAGACTCTCTACGAATCACTCGCATGAATTCTTTCGTCACTCTTGCTCGAATCACTCGATAAACCCTACAAGTAGGCTTTCTGTCTCACACAGAAAGTGAAAAGAAAATACAAGATAAATTTAGAGAAAGAACATGAAAGCTCTCAATACTCAAAGACTCTTTCTCTAGGTCCCTATAATATGTTCTCCCACCTCTGACAATTACAGAGTTGGTTTCACATATATATAGGATTACAAAGTTGCCCTAGTTTGGCAAAATAGGAAATTGAATCCGAACAAAATATTCATAGCTCGATCCCTCGCGCTCCCATCCTCCAGCCTGCGACCTGCACTGAAATTTTTGCGCTTTAGGAAATAACACTGGCGCAGCCTCGCTCTCCCATCCTCTTGCCTGCGTACCTCACTGGAATTTCTGGAACAGCTTGGCGCAGCCGCGCACTCCCTGCGGTATGCCTGCGTGCTTGGGGCGCACCCGCGCGCTCCCCGCGCCGTGCCTGTGAGGTACACTGGAATTCTATTCTTGTTCCAGAAAGCTGCGTCCGAATTTCATTGGGTTTTGTAATCCTTCACACCAATTAGAATTCTTCAAAATCTTGGTCAACTTGATTCATTTTATCTCCTTAAATGTTTAGAATTTTTCAAATCTTCAATTTGCATCACTTTAGGAAACTTGAATAGCATTCCTAATTTAACTAAGATTTTGATTGGATTTGCCACAAGACTTTACAGAACTAAAGTGTAAAATATTAATACGCTTGATTTTCATTAAATTATCTAATGGTCTTGATTTAGATTGATTAAAATTTAGATTAATGGTTATTATATAATAGTTCTGATTTTGAGAAAATCAAAATTTTTGATATTTTACATTTCAATTTTTCTAGTATAAAAATTGCTCTAACCCCCTCTATCCCTAATTGGGAGAGGAAAAAAAAAATGCAAAGTTCAGTTACATTTATGGACATAACGTGCATGCATGAGCAGTATAATGACTGACGTGTAATTTTCCATTCCAAAATCCTATCAGCAAACTACTGCGTTTGGAATTCTCAAAAATTGATAAAAAATTAAAAATTAGTGTAAAAATGATATGTCTCAAAATTTAATTAGACAAAATTGATAAAATTAAAATTTTATAGGGTATTTGAGTTTTTTTTTCTAATGCACTCCAAACACCAACCGACACAAGTTTGAATTATTTATTAGGTTCATATATACAAATAAAAGGAAGTGAAAATATCTCCACGAACGGCACTTTCAAACCTTGTTTTTTGCCACCTGTTCTCAAATTCATAGAGGAAGATATTACCTTGGAAAAGTAGGTCACGTGGACGGATCCCATATTTTGGAGGGTTGTTGGTGACTCTATGACGCAAATTAATTGACTGCTCATGAAGTTCCTGTGATGCAATCTGCAATTTTCTGGGGTTTTTATGAGCTAACAGCTGATATATATACATATACATATATAGATAGAAACAGGTACAGGAAAGTCATGCACCAATTAATATGTCGCAAACAGGTGTGCTGTGTGTGCGTGGAGAAACCAATAATTTATTAGGATCAGAACTCAAGAAGTTCGCCGTTGAGCAAACCAAACGTTATCGGCAGTCCTATCAATCAGTTTTAAGGTGAAGCGCAAATACATGTCGGGAATCAGTTTTAACTTAAGTGAGTGTGATTTCAAACTCAGATAACTTCGATTGGTTTTGAAGCCAGATCTCTAAATTACCACTGTTTGGGCTTGGTTTTTCACAAGAGCAAGCATGCACATATAATGAAGGCAGCAACTAATATTTTCGAAGCAGATGTATATATATATATATATATTAGCCAATCTTCAGCCACTTGTAGCATTCATTATAATAATGCACTTCCATAGCATCTCAAGATGATGAGTTATAGGGCAGAAAATACTTTGAATAATTCTAAAATCCAAACTAATCCATTCATTTTGGGTAGGATTAGGTTTATTAGAGAGGTTAGTTGGGCTAAGTTTTGAGTATAAAAGTTGCTAACCTAATTTTTATTAATTCAGTTTTTGGTTAACATATTATAAGATCCCAACCAAGCCCCGAAAAGGGTCGTCGAGTTGGTTCGGATAGCGGGCTAAAGGGCTTGGGACCAATAGGTCCCGGGTTCGACTCCTCTTGGGGGCAGTCCTTCCTCTAATTGTGGAGGGCCATCCAATAGTCTTCTCGGCTAAACCGGTCAGCCAGGGCTTGCCTAGGCTGGTTTACCTCCTCGTGGTTCTTTGCCGACTAAGGTCACGGGACGGGTTTCACCCAGTGCGCACCGATGGGTAGCGGCTGCGAACTTCTCCCCGACTCCAAAAGATCCCAACCAATTTAATTTTCTGTTTAATTTTCATTACAAATCTCTACTTCTCTCTCTTTTGAAAATCAAATAAGGAAAGGCATTT
The DNA here is from genome assembly GCA_019916065.1 of Vitellaria paradoxa. Taxonomy (NCBI): domain Eukaryota; kingdom Viridiplantae; phylum Streptophyta; class Magnoliopsida; order Ericales; family Sapotaceae; genus Vitellaria; species Vitellaria paradoxa. The sequence continues at coordinate 71,535,904 of CM034233.1, read as the reverse complement.
TCTTTTTTTTTTTTTTGGTAAAATCAATTGCTAAAAAAAATTACATGCTTTTTTTAATTATGCAGTTTTTCTTACACGTAATGGTTTGGACTTTATGATTTTGGTATAAGTCATAGGGACAGAATGTATCCACGAAGGGTACACTGTACTTGGTCGAAACAACAGATTAGATTGGGCTCGGTACTTACCAAAAAAACAAAAAAAAAAATATTGGGCTCGGTGTCTCATAATTTTAGCGTATATTTGGTTGGCAGCGAGAATGGAACAAGTGTAATGTAAAGTGAATTTGAGGGTGTAAATTAATGGAATGATGATGAAAGTAAGAGTAATTATATTTAGTATGCATGAAGACCGAGTCAGAGGGTGAACATAATGTATATTTCGTAAGGTAAAATAAAAAGTAGAATGGAATGAAAGTATTAATAAATATTAACATTATCCTTAAATAAAAACATAAGTATCTTAGCAAGCAGTAAAAATTAAAGTAATTTTATAAATGTCCTCTTGAGACTGATTCTTTGCTTGGGAGAAGAAGTCATTTCGATGATTTTTGGGAAGAATGACTTTTTCTCTGATCGGAAAGAATAAAGGATAGATAAGATATAGCCTTCCATCCTCAAAACATATAGAAAATGAAATAATTATGCTCATTGGATCTTCATTCTGCCCGATCAAACATGCCGAACTGAATAACCTAGCAGGGCCAAATATGGAGCCCAAACTTGGCCGAGGCCCGTGGGCTTTTGCGGTCAACCAAGTATATTGGGCCCACAAGAAAATTTTCACAATTTTCCAAGTTCACAGCTAGTCCAGATGCTGGGATGCGAAGCTATATCATGGCCACCTCAACAGGCTCAGTCGTAGGCAGAGGTTAGAGGTGTCAATGGCGGGTAGGCAGAGGTTAGAAGTGCACCGGCGGGTCAGAGGAGGCTGCAGTTGTTTTAGTTAATATTAATTTTTTAAACAAGTTCAATTAGATCATTATCTTTCTTTTATATATATATATATATATATAATTTGACTGAATTAAGTTTTGATTAAAAATTAATTTTAATCAACTTAAATTAGGACCATTAGATTATTTAGAGAAAATCCTGTAATTTATACCCAATACTTTAACAGCTAAAATACCAAAATGGTTGTAGCCCCCCTAACACGTCAATAGTTAGGGCGAACACACTGACAAAATACGGCATGATACGACACGTTTAAAGTATAATGGAATCGACATGTCTAAATCTGTTTGTCCCCTATTTAAAAAATATAATTTAATTAATATGTAATATATAAATTTCTATTTAAATAATTAGGAATTTCAAATTTAAGAATTTGATATTAAATAATATTTTAAAATATAAGGGAGAAAATTAATTTATCTAATAATTTGTGAAAGTTTTATAATGATTAATACCAAATTACGTTACAAATACTTCAAATAATCATTTTTTTTTTATAATGATAGGGCGGGCTCAATATAAGTGGAGATCTAAAGCGAATTCAATGACAAGATTTTTCTAAAAGTAATATAATTTTTTAATATAATACAAAATATTTTAAAGTTCTTATGAAAAATAATTTTGTTAGTCGATCGTTTGAGACATAGAATTCCTTATTAAATTTTAGTATAGTTCCTTAAACAGTAATTAAAATTTATTAGTTAATGTTATTATATAATTAATTTAGAATTAATAATCATTAAATATATTTTCTAATTGTATGTATCATTTTTAGAATTAAAAAATGAGAGATAATATTGACGAAAATAAAAAATGTAGAGTCTATTTAGATTAATTTTTTAATAAATATATTATATATATACCCTTATAGGAAACTAAAATAAGTTTTAAAACGATTTTAGATTAATTAAGATAAACATTTAAATTTAAGAGAGTATATTCAATTCAGGACTTTCTTATTGGACGGAGGTATTTGGTAATTACCTTAATTGCCTAGTATTAGTGTTGATCCTTGTGTAATGATTCAAATCCATCATAATATATCATGTTAAACTATTCAAATATACGATGAAATCTCTAATTAAGATAATAATATTATATTTGAACAATTTTTCTTAAATAATTAGTACTAAATCTTTTAATTTTAAATTTTTGAATACAAGCACATATACATGTTTATATTTAAATAATTCTTCTTAAATAATTAGTACTAAATTCTTTAAATTTAAATTCATAAATACAAACACATGCATGTGTTTATTATTAAAAACCAAAGAAAAATTTTATAATTAATTTTAATTTTTTTTAATAAAACGAAATCAGCACGCATACACTGCTCAACTCAACACATAAAAAGCATTAACTACAAGGTGCGTGTGAAATAAAAAAATACTGAAATTTTTTAAAAATTTTTTAAAATTTTAAAAAATTATTATTTTTTATTATATTATACGAGTTATAAATTTATAAATTATTTTAAATTATTTTATTTTACTTTCTTACCGTTCTAAACATTCTGACGTGACAAGTTGAGTCGAGCAAATGAGTTAAACGTGCTGCCGCTACGCGACACTCATTCTCAATTGAGACCTTTAGCTGGTGTCAGCGGGTCATATATAGAAGTCTCAGAGAGTGAATGGTGGAAAAAAGTTCTTTCTATAAGTTTGTCTGTTGAGACAATCACTAACTTTTTTTTTTTTTCCTTGTTTTAATAAAATCAATTGAAGGACTGCCTTTCTAGCTACTTGCCAAAAATATTATTTCATTCAAATATACATATTAATGATCTTATAATTATAAAAAATAAAATATTTTAAAGTAATAGATCTATAATCTCCCATTAATTCTGATTAGATATTTTTTTTTATTTTTTTAGTAGTATAACATTGTTTTCCTAATTATTAATTATGAGTCAAATCATAAAACCAAAAAAAAATATATATTAGAAAAAGTGACGAGAATAATGTGAACTTGTGGACCTATGATTTCTAAACAACAAACTCATAAAAATCTACTTTTATTCCAATGCTAGCTTTACCATCTTATTCTAATTGCACTTTTTAAAATTTTTCTGGTGGTAGAATAATAGTTTGGGGTAATTATAATTTATACCAATGAGATTTCGCTAAAAATACATGACTTCGCTTAGTTTAAAGGTTAATACATAATTCTCTCTGTTTTAGATTAAAAATTAGAAAATTAATAAAATTTATGAAATTAACTGAATTTGTGTCTCACTAGTCAATCATATTGATTGGAGAAAAAAAAAAGATTTTTGCAAAGAATGAGAGATACTAATATAATTTATTTTCTTTGTGCTATTAATCATTTTTATGTTAAAATCACAGATATTAAATGAATTTATTGTCCCTTCCACTGTTAATCATTTTTAAGTTAAAATGAAATATTTACGAATTTATTGTTTTTGCGCTATTAATCATTTTTATGTTAAAATCACAGATATTAACTGAATTTCAATCATTTTTGGGTTAAAATGAAATATTTATTTCATTATTTAGGGCCTGTTTGGTGGAACAAAAAGTTGACAAAATGTACAATAAAAATGAAATATGTGACATAAAGGTGATATGTGAAAATTTTTAATTGGAGAAAAGTATAAAAATTAGTTAAAATTGATGAGTTTTGGTGGATTTTGATTCTACCAAACAGAGCATTAGATTCAACACTCGGTTTATAAATAAATTTACTTCTATTTTTTCTCAACATCATGCATTTATGCAAAAAATATATAGGTCTCGGCGTGAAACATAAATTTAGTTAAATTTAAAAAATTCTTTAATTTTACACTCGGAAAGAGTGATGTGTATTGGGGCAAGTACCCGATGGTATTGTCCATTAGTTAACGGATTCCCGGTGTATTTTAGAAGTCACCATACTGAGTGCAAGCTTAAAATCTCTTCTGATAGCATATGAGACTAATGCCCGCAAATTCTAATTTGATTATTCATTCACAAAGTTGGATGTTTTTATTAGTTAGGATCGAGCAATATTCAAATATCCAAGATGAAATTGGGTACGTATGTTTCATTTTTGACGATCAGAACACCCTCACTCGATCTTCTTCTGTGATCTACTTTTGTGTTTCATTTTTGATGAATTTGTGCGCGCATGGTTGTTGGCTTGTTCCTTTCAATTTTTTTTTTTTTTTGTTCGTGGGCAGAGCTGTTGACAGGTCCACCAGAAAGTAATGGCCGGTACCATGTTGTGGTGGGAAATAGTGTTATTTTCCGTGTCCTATCAGGCAAATAGGGTTCATGAACTTCTTCTGGTGATGCTCCTTATCTACAACTCTTTATAAGTGGACAGTCTGAACTTTGAAAGGTCCTTGAGCGCTCAAGAGCACTTCCCTCCTCCCCCACATCCATGTGCAGTTTGATTTTTATTCATATCAGAGCCAAAATTTGGTACATTTGTCCAGAGCCCACTTGTTTCCTCTTTTCTCAGGCATGATGGCTATGACTTTTCTTCTTTCGCTATTCAGATTTATATATTCCATGGTTGTTCTGAAATGGTACCCCCATTCATATTCCTCTAAAAAAATAAATAAATAAAGAGAGAGAGGAGGTAAGAGAATAACGAGGACTCGTCACAAGCAATGCAGTTTTTGTTGGTATCGTGGGACACCACCTTTCTCGAAGAACCAATCAGTCCTCAGCCCACCAGTTCTATCGGATATTACGAGTTCACGTGACTAACTACGATCAATACTCAGCAGCTATTCACCACACATAAGGATACTCAGCAGCCAGCATTTGCCTATATGCAATGGCTGGCATGATTAGTGATGAAATCGAGACTTTGTCCCCAAGCACTTACCTTGAGGCAATGACCACTTCTCGTAAGAACCCACTCCCCACTCGCCAAAGTGACGAGAATATGGGATAAGGGTGCTGTGGTAAGCAATTGGAAGGACTCATAAATCCAATCCAGCCTGGCTAGATGGGGATGTTAATGGAACATGTACTGGAAGGACTCATAAATCAAATCCAGCCTGGCTAGTTGGGGACGTTAAATGGAACATGTACGAGAGTGTTATCGATTCCTTAAAAGGGATCGAAACGGTTTGAAATTAAATCTAATATTCACGTAGATTTAAATTAAATTTAAAATTTATTTGTATAATACCTAATGTTAATACGCGTTTATACTTGTAAGGTACTCGCTAAATACTTGTTAATATAATTATAATATATTATATTATACAGTTACAATTTTGTCCCTAATTAGAGTAGTTAAAGTTTTAGGCCAATAACTATTTGATTGTAGATTATTGTCAGGTATATTTAAATGATAAGTTTCGTGAAGTTATTTAAATACATAAGTAGTGATTGAATTTATATAAACTATGATCTTTGTAGTTTAATTAAATGAGTTTTTTTTTTTTTTTTCCTTTTTTATAAGGAAACTTGATAGAGGAAAATTTTCATAAATATATTTGTTTGGTGTTATAGAGAACACATTAATTGTTTAAAACAAATTTAATTTGTGAACAGGTATTTAAAGGATGGGATGGAAGGAGTTTAAAATTTTAATTAATGTGAACGCAACTGCAAATAAATTTTTGACTAGTTGAAGCGTTAGAAGTTTAAGAAAAATCGCAAGAAGTAGTGGACCTAGAGTTTTGTCGGTAGATTTTGTTTTGAACATAACTTTGATTTATAAAGAGTTACGGGATTCATAATTCTTTTATGTAAAGAGTTATCCACTTAAGATCATTTTTTAGGTCAAAAATCTTCATTTTCATATTTTTTAGGTAATTTTTTTATTATTAGTTGAATACAGCTTCTTTGAAATTTATTTCCTAACTTTCATCTAAAGTTTAAGGTTTATTTGTTTTCAGTTGCGTCACTAATTAAGAAAATAAATAGATTTAAAGTGATAATTGATTGAAAAAATAAATAAATTCAATAATAATAATGAGTAATTAAACGGATATTTTGCTAATTTACATACCGATCCCGTTTGGCAGCACATGCCAAAACCTTGACGATGGTGACTGTCCAAGTGACAATTCCGTCGACACACGTCAGCATCTTATTAGAAATAACACTATAGGTATGTTTGGAATTATATAAAAGTGTATAAAATAAAATAAAATAAAATTGTAAAAGTAAATGTCCCATAATTCATGTAGTGAGTGAAGAATTTAAATTTTATTATTTCGTAATTTATGTTTATAAAATTTTATTTTATTTAATAAAATTCCAAACGGAGCCTATATATGCCGATTTTCTCCACTACCTAGGATATCATAATTTCGATTTGAGAGAGAGAGAGAGAGATAAATGCGCAAAATCTCGGTTTCGATGGCACTTGTGCGTCTCACGCTTTTCATCCTCATCTGTTCAAGCCTACAAGCAAATGCCTATTCTACTTCACTTCATGATCAAAACAGTAGACAAGCATTGGAAATCATAATTGGTGGGGGTGGCGGCGCTCCCTCACCTGACTATCAATGCCCTCCACCTCCACCACCACCACCACCACCCCCGCCGCCGCCACCTCCACCACCACCACCACCACCCCCGCCGCCGCCACCTCCACCACCACCGCAGATGCCACGCACGCAACCATCAGCAGGACCACCATTGGACTCCGAACTCAGAGCGATCATTCCTGTAATCCAAAAATTCGGGAAGAGAATAAAATACGACCCCAAGGGCATTGTCGAAACCTGGAAAGGCAATAAGCTCTGCAGGGACCCCTTCCAAATACAAAGGCTTCTACTGCGCCAGAATCCCCGGAGACAAGAAGCTCAGACTGGCAGGCGTCGATTTCAACGGTTACCACTTCAACGGAAAGCCGAACGAACCCCTAGACTTGACCGTTTTCATTGAACGACTAAAAGAACCTGGTCTTTTTCCACGCAAATTCCAACAACTTCACCGGCATCATACCCACCAAAATCAAAAAACTAACTTATTTCTACGAGCTCGACTTGAGCAACAACAACCTCCAAGGGGCGTTCCCAAGATCCGTTCTCGCCGCCAAGAACCTAACTTTCCTCGACCTCAGATTCAATTATCTCACCGGGTGGGTCCCGCCGGAAGTCTTCACGATGGACCTCGACGTTCTCTTCCTCAACAACAACAAGTTCATCGGCAAATCCCGGACAGCATCGGGAAAACTCCAGCGCTTTATCTCACCTTAGCAAACAACAGATTCACGGGTCCAATCCCCAAAACCATAGGACAAGCGAAAGACGCGTTAGTCGAGGTTCTGTTCTTGAACAATCGATTGTCCGGTTGTCTTCCGTACGAAATTGGGTTGTTGAAGATAGCAACGGTGTTCGATGCCAGCCAGAACCAGCTAACGGGTCCTATCCCCCAATCTTTCGCCTGCCTGGAGAAGATTGCGCTGCTCAACTTGTCGTCTAACCAGCTCTACGGGCCGGTGCCAGAGACTCTGTGCAGGCTCAAAAAAACTGTACAGGCTCACTCTGAAGGACAACTACTTCACGCAGGTGGGGCCCGAATGCAGGAAATTGATCCGGAGGAGAAAGCTCGATTGTGAGGGGGAACTGCATTGTAGGCCTTCCGTTCCAGAAATCCGGAGCTCAGTGTAAGCACTTCTTCTCAAGGCGCAGGACCTGCCCGGATCAAAGATCAATGAGTTACGTACCCTGTCATCTGATCAATCTCATTTACAGGAATCGTCCGATGAAGAATCAGACGAGCCAACTCTTGTACCTGCTTCGTCTCCTTCTTATGCTGCGCTTTGAAATGCATCGGCCCTGATGAACTTTCTCGTATTTGGCCCCATAGCACTGTTCATGTCTATTCATTAGTTTTTCTCCCCACACCCACCCCCCCTCCTCTTTTTTTTTTTTTTTTTTTTTTTCTCCTCCCAATTTAAGCATATAATATGCTTTTGTACTTATTTTCAATTGTGTATTTTTCAATTATGTATGTATCAGCATTGTGAATCACATGGGGATGGCACGCTCTAGTTCTCGACTTAGTGATTTCAAAACGAGTTCAGGTCAAATCCTCAGATTAAAAAGGAAAAAAATTCTAATCACATTCTCGAATTGGAAATGAAGTAATATTATGATAATTAAAATACACTGAATCATTATGACAACTCAGTTTAACCCGCACTGCATTGGAGAATCAAGAACGTAGAATTGAAGCAACAAAACTTGACCAACAATGGCATTAACCGACTAGGCGGTGACTAGAAAAACAAAATTTTTAAAAATAAGTTCAGTTGCATTAATCTAATTAATGCAGGAACAGGTCATTCTGATAATCGAATATGGAATATATAACCTAAATATACTAGCAGCAAGAGACAATGTTATTACATTCACGTCAAGATGGCATTACAGAATTTCACGTTCACAAGAAGGGAAGTAGAAGATAAAATGATCAAGGATCCGATCCATCTTCTTTCACAAAATTGGTTTGTACCTTGCTAACCAATGCTCCCCATAAACAGCTCTTCCAAACTTCACATTCCCACCAGTCCTTTTTACACAAATATCAAAGGGTTCTATTGCAGCATCAAAGTTGTCTGTTTATGAAAAAAAACAGAATACAGAAAGGACAGGTTAAGAAGATTGAACAACCCCCCCCCCCCCCCAAAAAAAAAAACAAAAAAAAAAAAAAGGGTACGCTAATGGAGCAAAGAGATTACCTCGTAGAAGTAGGCCACACAGACCCTATATTTTGGAGAAGAGTTGATGACTCGATGCAAGGTTGACTCGTAAAGTCCATTTGTTAAAATCTGCAATTATTTTTCCAGGTTTTGAGAGGATATCCTGCTCTTGAAAAAGGCTAACATATTATGTAGATTTGTGCAAAGTTCCATACCTTTAGCATGTCGCCAATATTGCAAACAAACGTGCCAGGGATTGGAGGAGCTGATATCCACTCACCAGATTGGTTTCTCACCTTCAACAATTTATTAGGATTAGGAAACAAGGGAAGCAAAGCAGTGAAAATCAATCAGCGGCCCATGATACTTTGGGTTAGAAGGTTACAAACAAAATCGTGTACCAATATGCATGGCCAAACTGCTCTTGTAATTTTAAACACTTGCTTTAATTTTCTTTTTTTTTAACACTTGCTTTAATAATTTTTTTCTTTTTTCCAACAAAAGCTACTACTTAATAAGATTAAAGTTCTTTTGGAAGCAAACTTGCGAATAAAAACTGCAGCCAATCTCCAGCCACCTGTCTGTCCCTAAGTTGACCGTGTAAAGAAGATGAAAACCAGGTGTGGAGAAGGCAAACCAAGCAACTACCTGCAATGAATTGTGACAGCTCTTGACAATGCAAGAAACATGTTTTGAAAAAAAGAAAAAAAAAAGCTGCAGCAATGAACCGACGGAGCAACAAGAGGGAGTGTTCAAAGCCCAAAATTTTTTAAACAAGCACATCTATTACTTCGGCAAAAACTGCAGATGCAATTCTGAAATAAATAGCAAGATCAAAGATTGGGAAGGTGCCATGTAGTTTCTGAAAGGGAGTTGGGATCAAAATGAATGGAATATGTTTGTGGTATCATATCCTAGAATCTAGTGTTACGTCATTTCATCAAGAAAATTTGTCCCTACAGTTTCATAAACAAATGTTCTGGCAAACTTATAAATGAGAAGAACAAGAGGTTTGTTTTTCCCTCGTTTTTTCCTATTTTTTTTAAGTTCAGAATTCAAAGGCAGCTGCAACAGAAGAAACTCAAAAATAGTCAATGACCATACCTCAAGTGCAGTTATGTTATCATCCTGATTAACCAACGTCAACAAACCTGTTGTGCAACAGCATAAGGAATTACATTCAATGGAAAAGATAATCAGAAAGTTTCATAGTGAAGACTAGACATTTCTTACCATAGTCGGTGTGAGCTCCACTGGATTTGTTTGGGAAGGGCAGACACAAAGTAACAAGAAAGAAAGATATCACGACATTGAATGAAACACGAGAATAGCTGCAAGCACTAACATAAACAATATTCAATTACCATCCTACGTCATTTTTTGCACTGTCTTGGTGGCCATTTGCACAGGACTTGCCAGGGTAACCAATTATTCGGAGCACCCAAAATGGATCTCCAGCTATTTCACCTTCAATTCTTCTGCTGATGCACCTAGTGCTAGAGCATCCCCCGCATTATTTTTCTTAGAAAGTTCCTTGTCAGCACTTGGTATTTGAGATTTGTAAACAGGGAAAACAGAACTATAAAAGGAATACACCAAATTTTAAATTTAGTGTCCATTTATCTCAGTAAAAGAGCACCTGTACAAAGTTTAACATAATCCTCCATCATTGTTTAGATTGGAGGACTAGTCGGCCTGCAAGGAGACGACTAATGTTAACAAGAAACCACAAACCCTTTCAGAGTTGCACAAACCAATTAGCATCCAGTCCCCAACTGATACTATAAACAAAGAGCAATCAGTATCAAGCCCTATTATTAGCAAGAAGATGCTAAAAAACGAGTAGTTGAATAGTGATCCAATTATTAAGCAGCTGGGAGTGGCATTTAAATGAACAGAGAATTTTCACAAATTTAACACTGATACAGGGGAAAAAATAGAAATGAAAATCTAATACTCAGTGCATATTCTCACTAGTTGGAGAATGGTTTACTCAATAAATGATAAGCAATGATAATTTATATCAAAGGTTGAGTGCTGGCATAATGTGAATCACGTAAGCAATGAATTTAAAGAAGGAAATAACAGCTTCCCCCAGGAGTTGCCCCACTGTGGCTTACTCAACATAGCAAACTGGATCTTGTGTACGGTATGATAGCTAATCATCGAACGTGAATCTCCATTTAATTTTTCTCCTTCTTGTCACACAATTTAATGATTTCTTTCCTCCACAAATAGTTCATTCCCAGTCCCCCACCCCCGAAAAATATAAATAAAAATTACAAAGTACTATAAAGTATATTGTGTTTACCCTGCCGATCAGCCCATATGCCTCTACAAAACAGTTGTGGTAATTAACTAATTAGAGATGGTAGAGTAGAAAAACTACTGAGTCAAGACATTTCGCATCCTAAAAATCTTACAATAACAAATTAGAAAAGAATAACTTAGCGAATGGTGAACAACGAGAGAGAGAGAGAGAGAGGCATGCATGTTACGAAAGGTCGGCAGCAATTTGGATGGAGATCTCCACATACCATTGATTAGGTCCTTCTAAAGGTTTGCTGAGAGCACCAAACATCCCTGGTTTCACTTCTCTATAACACTGCCACCGAGGGAAGATAAGGAGAAACCAGATAAATGGTTATTAGAATATACGGTGCATAACTACTAGTAGTAGTTCAAAAGAGAGTATAGAGCTTTTTCGCCATGCGCAACATTAATGCCTCATGTCTACCTACATGCCCAATCAAATAAAAGATAACATCCGTGTCCATTAAATTTTGAATAACATTGAATAGAATAAAAGCCATTGGATTCTTTTGCCCAAAATCGCAAAATTACTTCCCTGAAAATATATGTTATAACAAGGAAAAAATATCCTTTATAATCATATAATCATGTTAAAGACTTGGAAAACTATGGAAATATATAATATATAATATATATACACATAAAACTGTAGCCCCTAAATGAGAAAATTTCTCCCAAGAAAGTTTTTAAGTACATCGATAAATTGTCATTGGCGTATGGAAGTAGAATCACTCTACCATGTGGTTAATCCAACAAAAGATAATGCGTTTAACATCTAAACATTGGTGACTATAGTGTGGTACCGTAACCAATTCCACTATACTAATATTCCCAGATACACTGTCTTCCAACATGGTGGTCTTCCATTACCCATGATTAACCCACAGATCAAACTTTTACAGTGGTCAAACAAACACCATTGACTTCCCAAGAAATTAAGTAAAACATACATCAATAGCTTCATGCATGTCAGGGATGCCTTTGGTTATGTTTTCACCAATCCACTGGTATCCCCTGCATGCAAAATGTCATCTCATTGTCAAATTACATATCATTCCATTGAAAAATAACTTGCTCAATAAGTTTGCTCAGGGAGCATACCTGTATCCAGCTGCGGCAGATATTTTAATCTTTAGTTTTTCCTCGCAAGGTAAACTGAAGAATTTGTGTGCCACATTTCTAACCTCTTTGATAATGTAATCAGGAATGCCATGTCCCTTCTGGTTATCACAATACAAAGGATTTAAATACATATATATATATATATATGGAAAGAAAGAAAGAAAGAGGTTACATGTAAAGAGCTAAATTAGTAAAAGAACCATGAGAAGAGAGAATTACCACATAAAAGAATCCAGCTTCTCTGCAAGCCTCATCTAACTGCCTAACGACTCCTGCCACACCTGGGTCTTTGGACATGTTTGGATCATCCCACTTGGCCAATAGAGGGCTAATATCTGCCTCAAAATTGAAAACCCAGAAAACAATTTACAATAACTTAATTAAAGGCGCTGCTGAAGAACTTATGAGACATTTAAAAAAAAAAAAAGCACTCCCCTTTTTCTTAACTTTTCATCAATAAGTCATAATATGGGACGAAGTGATAATGAAGCGAGGCATAACAGAAATCAATTAAGAGGATTTGAAGTTGATCGATGTTTGTTACCTATCAAAGGGATAGATTTGAAATTGGGGGCCATGGCGTTCAAAGAGCTCTCTCTCTCTCTCCATCAGTTCTGAAAAGCAGCCCTTCTTTTTGTCTGGTACGCTTCTCCCGTTCTCCGCCGCCTCGGACCTGTTTGGTAGGTAGAGAAAAGCATTTTTTTCCTTTTTTTTTTTATGTTATATGATTTTTCCATCAAAAAATGACAATTTTTATTTTAATAATTTTTAATGGTACTATTATTCATTATAAAAAAAATTTACGGAGTAAGCAAGAAAAATCAACTTTTATCAATATATTTTTTATTTTAATTAAGGTGGTGTTTGTACAGTAAAAAAATATAAAAAATTAATGTAAAAATAATATGTGATGAAATTTGATTGGAATAAATAAAAAAATTAATAAAAATTAATGAATTATAGTAAATTTTGGTAAACTGTGCACTCTCAAATTTTTATAATTTTGTTTATAAATATAAATAAAGTGCTTAAAAATTATCAAAAATAAAAATCAAATCAGAGTTTTTATTAAAATGAAGAAAGAAAACTCCCAAATCTGATTAAATTAAATATTTTACAGGGATATTAACGCCCTAACTATTTTAGCAATTGAAACGCATCTCCCCAAATTACTTAAAATTGTACGATCAATAAGATAATTCTAAACTTTTGTCAATTTCTTTTAATTTTGAATTTTTACAGAAAACGTTAAATGTTTTTATCAAATTAATAAAAATTTAATTTTTTTTATAAAGGGTGTGTTTGGTTTGCAAACAAACTCCCAAAAAATTCTATAAATCTCTGTTAACTTTATATTACATCAACTTTTTTCTTTCACTGCACGTATTACGAACTCTCAATTTATCTCAATTTATCTCACTTTATCTTACTCCAAACTCACCCAAATGACGAGTTTGGTTAAAGATAAAAGCACCATTTGGTTTGCAAAAAAATAACAAAAAAATTTTATAAATCTCTGTTAATTTCGTATCACATCAACTTTTTTCTTTCACTGCACGTATTACGAACTCTCAATTTATCTCACTTTTTTCACTCTAAACACACACAAACTGAGATAAATTGAGGTAAATTGAGATAAATTGAGAGTTCGTAATGCGTGTAGTAAAAGAAAAAATTAATGTGATATAAAGTTAACAGAGATTTATGAAATTTTTTGGAGTTTGTTTGTAAAATAAACGGAGCCAAAATATATAACTTTAAAGAAAAATTAGATAATTTTTTATGTGCTCGCACTAACGTTACCTATCTTCTTAGTAAGAACACATCCTCCATCTGTTTGACTCCGTCAACTTAAATTCCAGTTTGATAGATTTGTTTACTTTATTAATTATTTTATAATATTTTGAACTTAACTAACTAATGTAATAAAACCATTTTTGTAACTAATCATACATATTTTATTAGATTTCATTTTCCAAAACAACAGACCCACGAAACTGTCGCACTATTATTTTAATGAATCTTTCTATTAAAAAAATTATATTGAGTGTGTTTCAGTGATAACAACTAAGATAAAAATTATGTTTGGAGTATTTAAATTTTTGGAAAAATAGTAAAAAATATTAAAAATTTCTAAAAACTATTCAGCTTTTATTTCACTGTATAAATTATAAATCATTACAAAGGAAACGGTCGTCTAAAGTCTATAAGCGGTCGTCTATACTTTTGACGACCGTTATATAGTAGTCGTAAATGGTGAATCGAGAAAAACCTTAAATGCCTGTTTAAAAGTGGTCGTCTAAAGTCTCGACCGCTAAAAAATTTGTGGGGACCGCTTGAAAGCAGTCGTCTAAAGTCATATGGAATTCTGTCATACTTTTTTGGCGATCGTCTCAAAGTGGTCGTCTAAAGTCTTTGCCAACTGCCGAAGGCGGTCGCGAAAAATCAAAATGTAAAAACCTTTTTTACGATCGCTTTGAGGCGATCGTCTCTAGTATTTTTTTTTAAATTATGTTTATTTCTGCTAAAAGTAAGAAAAACATGTACATTCATACAACAAAGCATGCATATTAATTATACCTATACATTCAAATATATACTACGATAATATGAATTTATGTAGCAAAATTCTAAAGTTTCATAAAATATTTGGTTAAATAATAATTATATCATCCTTAATTTTACAAAATATAATCAAAACAATGTCTTCAAGTGAGTGTCCACCTCAAAACCATAAAAGAACCGACCAAACTTGAAATTAACAAAAAAATCAAATTAAATGTGACTATAGAAACTATAATGAATAAATTTAAAATTAAAATCATAAATAAAACCGCAAGTATAAATATTTAAATTTAATCAAATTAAAAACATAAACTTCCCTAACCCTTTTTGGGTGATCTGTGACTCGGATTCAAACCCACTTATTCCTGTAGCTTTTAAATGACTTAGACTTACTATACATTAGATTGTGTTCACAACGGATGCTGTTTGCTTGGTTTGAGCAATCAAATCCCAAGTTTGAGATTCTAAGTCTTAATTTTCAACTCGAGGCTACCTGGGGCCTTTCCGGGCGATCCGTGACTTAGATTCAAGTCTCGTTTATATCCTATCATCTAAATAACTTAAACTCGCTACACTTAGGTTCCATTAGCAATCAAATCCTAAATTTGAGGTTTCAAGTCTTAGATTTTAACTCGAACTTACCCGAGGCCATTCTAGGCGATTCGTAACTCAGATTTTTGCGTGGCTTATTCTTGTAAGTCCCAAATGGGGGAACTCGTTGCTCGTCAAGTTTCATCCATACCGAAGGCGTATGCTCGGTTTGAGTAATTGAGTACTCCGTGGACGTTTCTAAGTTTCAATTTCTAAGTAGAACCTACTCGGAACCATTCCGGGCGATCCATAGCTCGGATTCTTGCATGGTTTATTCCTGTAAGTCCCAAATGACTAGAAATCACTTCTCGTCAAGTTCTATTTTGGTTGGATGATGCATGCTCGATTTGAATAGTTGAGTCCTTCGTGGGCGTTTCTAAGCTAAAAGTTTCGAGTAGAAACTACTCAGGCCATTTCGGGTAATCCGTAGCTCAGATTCTCACGCGGTTTGTTCCTACAAGTCCCAAATGGTTAGAACTCACTGCTCGTCAAGTTCCGTCTTGATCGAACAGCACATGCTCAATTTGAGCAATTGAGTCCTCCATGGCATGTTTTTGAGTTTCAAGTTTAAAGTTGTAAGTTTCGTAGTTCAACCTATGTTAAATTATCGAAGTTGTAAGTATCATGTATGAACTTATCTTCAACCTATGTTCAAGTTCAAAGTTGTAAGTTTTATTTTTTTATGTTTAACTTTAATTTACATTTGAAGTATACGAATAGAACATCACATATATAGACACCTACGTAGAAGTTTGTAAACTATAAAATAGTAATGAAATTTATTTAAAACAAAATTGATATATGCAGTTGTAAATAATTAAAATTGCACCTCATTGTGATCATCTCAACGTATTGGAGGCTAGGGTAGTTCGGTGTTATCATGGCCACCCTACATTTAATAGTTCAAAATTTTTGTTATTTTAATTATCTGAAAATAAAATTTAAAGATATTAAAATTTAATGTATGTTTAATACTTAATTTTTTTACCTGACTGGAATGTCGTGTGCCACTAAACTTTGCCCGCAGTTGAGCCTGCATATGGTCCATACGCTAAGCCATCTCATCACCGAACTCATCGAGGACCTCCGTCCAAGCCTCGATAAGCCTCGTCTCGAAGCTCAGCATGAACCGAGGCTTGAACCTTAGCTCAAATTGAGGTAAGAATCTCAGCCTGAACCTCTACTCGGAGCTCAGCTCGGACCTCGTCTCGAATCTCAGCCCGAAGATGCTCGCACAAATCACCTCGGAAGGTGTCTAAGCGAGCGGTGATATTGGCCTCGATCTCCTCATCCATACGCCTCTGCGAGGCAACTGAGGAGGCAGCTGTGGTGGCCTGCCGGACCACTAACCTAGGTATACCGCTACCAACGCCGTGCGTATAACCGTGCCCATCTCGACCTACAACCTCCGCAAAAATGGCATCGCGTCTCTCAATCGAATCTCACTCATCCTCAGGGAGCTCAGCCAAGCGTGCCTGTATTGCCTCAATGATCGCCCGCACGTCAGGTTGATGAGTGTCACGTATCCTCTCGAATACACGTAGACGATCAACCCAGATCCTCTTTGCACGCATCTGCACCAACTCGATTCATTAAGTTAGCATATTATATGTAACAACTACTAATGAGTAATAAAAATTGTAAAATTGAGTAATAAAAATTACAAAACTGAGTAATGAATTTATATACCTCATGGATAATATCCTGGATATGCCTCCTCCTATCGTGTGAAGTGTGCCAAGATTGGCCCGATTCGCTGAGTTCCTCGATGACTCAGCCTGTTTTTATAGAATTATAATTAATTAATAAGAGTTATAGGTAAAACATATATTGTAATAAATCTAAAACCTTAATTAAATCATACTTGAGCCTCATCGCTGGACCAGTAGGCGACGAGTTTCGACCACTGTTCTGGGACCACACATGGTATACATGGCTGAAGGATGTCTGATGCTCCCTTAAACGGCATGAAATATTTTTTTTAAACTTTATACTTGTGCTCCTTCCACAATTTTTGGCATTTGGCCATACAAATAGGTCGAAACTCGGGTGGACAATCAACCACGTTATCCTAATTGATTGTATTACATTATATTATTGAAGATATTACATAAGAAATGTTTGAACCGAAATGTGTAAAATTTTCTTACCATAACCTCCTATCAGTTGCGGTCCAAGGTGTCGGTGGGAACCGCACACCTAGTCCATGATAGATAAGGGCACAACGCGTCTATCACGGACCATCACACCCAACTGCCTAATAAGGCTATTACCGGATTTCCCCACAGGGTGATGGTACTCACTGAACGCAACTTGACGAGGCTGGCCAGTACCCCAACCCCGTAGAGGGGCAGTAGGACTTTTGGTTGCATGAGAGGCTACTGCGCTACTCGTCGAACCTACAATTGTATATTTTAACTGTTGAATTATGATCCCAGTCCATGAAAGTTAATAATGTTAAAAGTTATATAGCACTTCTATGTATGTATAGAAACGTATATACCTGATGCAATCGAGGTGCCAGGATCCGGTAACGGTGTTGTGTGGGCCTGGGGGACTTCAGTCGAAGAAGACACAGTGGTGTGTGACGGTACCCGATAGGGCATCGATGCAGCGTAACGCACGTAAGTGGTAATGGATAAACGAGGTCTGGTAGAGCCCGCCCTTGAAAGGGGACACATGCGTGCAGTAGCAGAGTAAGGAGATGAGCGAAGTGAAAAGCAGGATGACCCTAGAGGAGCCATAAATGGCATAGGTGTAAGAGGTGAGTGAGGGCTGTGTATCTGAGGGCTGGCAAATACTAGAGGGGATCGATTAGAGGCGAGTGCCCTAGCGGGTGGCTGTGGGGTCTGTAGCCTAGGGGTGCATGTAGGTAAAGGTGCTTGAGAGGTCTCTGGCTCCGGTACGGGATTGGTGTGATCGTGGGCCTGAGTGGGATCAGGGGCCTGGGTAGGATCAGAATCAAAAGGGGCCTCAGTATTGTCAGGGGAGTGCGTAGCATTGAGATCAACGTGGTACTCTACATCTACAGTTGCCATAGCCGGTACACGTGCATGGGTCACACGCAGTTGCTCACCCATGGTAAGTGGACGATCTCTCTACCTACCATGTGCCATATAATAGCTCATACGTATAGAAAGATATATTACTTTAAAATTTAAATTTAACAAATTACAAATGAATAAGGAATAGAAACTAAGGCATTATATAATGTAATACCCAAATACGTCATGCAATTATATATTCAACTGTATCTCCTTCAACCGTTTCTCTAACTCAATCAGCATCCTGTTCACGAGCTAGCACGATAGTGTCGCTGAGCTCTTGTTGTGGATACCATTCTACCTCTAAATCATCGCAATCAATCTCAAATATCCCCTTTCTTGACATTTTAACTGCAACGTGCCAATTTGGACCTGCGGGGCCCTCGACAAAGTAAAATTGTTCTGCTTGGGATGCTAGAATGTAGGGTTCATTACTGATCCGATCCTCTTTGTACATGAGGTTGTTGAAATTCACCAATGTGAAATGAAAATCATCATTTTTAATACCATGCCTGGGATCTACCCAATCACACTTGAACATCAAAACCTTGTGCAAGTTACTGTATCTAATTTCGATGATATCTGTAAGCAGACCATAATAAAACATAGCTCCCAAATGAGGATTGCTATCCTTTCAGCTTGAAAAACTCAGGGTGTCAGCCTTAAGAGTTCTACCACAATTTTGAGTCGCTCGTCTATCGTCTAACTCTTTCGTACAGAATCGAACCCCATTAACATCACAAGCTTTGTAGGAACGTGCAGAGGTAAAGGGTTCGTCTGCCAGTGTAAGGATTTCGATAGAGAGATTCACCAGACATTCTACCAGCGTGCACCTGATTGCATGTATTATTTAGTCAGGTTACAAATAACAAGAATTTACATATAAATAAATAATGTCAAACTTGTGTCTTACATGCTCTTTGAACCACAGATGAAAGAGGTTAAAGTGTTCACTATGTATTACATGGTCAGCCGCTCGTGGTAATCTCTATCTTATCTCGATTAGGTGTTTCCTGTCGAGAAAAATTACAATACTTAGTTACAAATATATTCAACTGGTAATGATTTAAAATAAAATTGGGATGGTCGAACTCACTGAATGAATGGTCGAACAGATGCCGTGTTGAATAACACATATCGATGAGCTTGAACCCAAGAACTGTTGGTGAGATTAAATGATGTTCCGTCCCCAAGTGGACCTTCTTGAATTCGCTGGGGCCAAGTCAATTTCGTTTCAACATGGCCCATATAAATGGCACAGAAATTAGTACACTCTTCCATCAAATAGCTTTTGGCCATAAACACTTCAGGATGAGCCCTATAGCGAACATACTGCTTCAAGGTCTTGAGATACCTCTCAATCGGGTACATCCATCGAAATTGAACAGGACTCCCTAACATAGCTTCTTCCGCCAAGTGTATTGTCAAGTGTACTATCATGTTGAAGAAGGCAGGTGGAAATATTGTCTCAAGATGATAAAGGGTCAGTGCAATTCGATCCCTGAGATTTTGTAACTCATTCGAGCAGCTAACCTTCGAGCATAGATGCCTGAAAAAGTTACTTAGCTCAATTATCGGTTCAACTACTTTTTTCAATAAGTAACGACGAATAGCAATAGGGATCAGTTGTTGCATGAAAATATGACCGTCATGGCTTTTTAATCCAGTTACCGTCCTCTCTTGCATGTTGACCCGTCTCGAAATATTAGAACAATATCCATCAGGCACCCTAACACTTTTTAGGACTTTGAGAAATAATTCATTTTCATCCCTGCTCATTGTAAACTGTGCTGGAGGTAAGTACGCTCTGTTTACACCTCTCAACTGCAAGTGTAATGGTTGTCTCACACCCATATCCTCCGAGTCACGCCTAGCATTAGCAGTATTTTTCGATCTTATCTTGTCACCAAGTATTGTCCATAACAAGTTGTTGCACACATTCTTCTCAATATGTATAACGTCCAAGTTGTGCATTAGTAAGTTATCCTTCCAATAGGGTAGCTCAAAAAATATGTTCTTTTTCTTCCAATTGTGGGTACGAGGCTGATTTGATCCATTCAACAAGGCTCGTAGGTCATTCAGCTTGTATGCAGTTAGTATGCCATCTGAATAAAGTTGACTCAGTAATTCATCACCAGTCAATCTCTTGGGGGCCGGATTGAAGTCTCGGTTGCCATCGAAGGCAGTTTTGTTCCGCTTAAACTTATAATACTTACAAGGAATCGTCTGTGACCCATGTAACAAAATTTCTTACCATAACGCAGCCACCACGATTGAGTACTTTTATTGCAGGGAGGACAGGCAAATTTTCCTTTTATACTCCAACCGGACAAATTAACATATGCTAGAAAGTCATTAATTGTCCATAACAAAGTTGCACAGAGGTTGAACATTTCATTACCTGCAGCATCAAATGCCATCACCCCTTCACTCTATAATTCGACTAACTCTTCTATCAATGGTTGTAAGTACACATCAATCTTGTCTCCGGCTCCTTTTGGCCTATCAATTAGGATAGACAGAATCATAAAAGGTTACTCATGTATAGCCAAGGCAGGAGGTTATAAGGAATGAGGACAACCGGCCATGTACTGTATGCGATATTCATCTCCTCAAATGGGTTTACCCCATCTGCAGCCAAACCGAACAGAACGTTTCGACTATCCAAAGCAAAGTCCAGGTTCTGATGATCGAAATCTTTCTAAGCAGGGGAGTCAGACGGATGTGTTATGTTTCCATTGTCATTATTGTTATTGGAATGTCATCTCATTAGTTGCGTAGTCTTTGTAGATATAAACAACTTCTTTAGCCTAGGCTTTAGAGGAAAGTATCGGACTTACTTTACAGAGACGGGTTTCCCCCCTTTCTGAAACAGTGGGTGCTACTCTGAGCAACGTCTTGCTTCCATCTAGAACTATTACACACAAGACATTTGTCAAGGCTTGCATGCTTATTCCAGAATAATGTACAATTCTTTGGGCACGCATCCCATGTTTTGTATGTGAAACCCAAAATCTTCTGTCAACTTTTGAGTATGGTAGTAGGATTCACAAACCTTTGCACCCTCTGTAGGACCTTTTTTAACAACTCGAGTAACATGTTGAACGAACTATTAGTCCACTAATTCAAAACTTTCAAGTGCAGTAACTCGACGATAAAAGATAGCTTACTATAATTTTGACAATCGGGGTATAATTTAGTGTTTGCATCGTCGAGGATTCTATAAAAACTCAATGAATCTTCATTGGTACCGGCTTGTTGATTACTCCCGTCCGCTTCATCAGCCTTACTGCAGTAGGCACCCCACAGCCAATATCTCTTGTATCATTTCAATCATATGTTTTCCAGGCACAACATCTGTATAGAAGTCAACTCTTTTCTCACATCGTTGCAATGAAATATAAGCCTCTTCATGCTTTGTCCAATTCTTATAAGTTTTTAGGAACCCATGCCTGATCAAATGATCTCGAACCACTTCCTGTGTGAAATGATATCAATTAATATACTTTCTGTATGGACAATTGATCGATTGTTGGTCCAACGTATAGGTGTATGCTATAAACTCTTTAATCTCTTGTACATATTGAGATGTCAACCTATTTGGTAAATCAATCTAGGTCTTGTCCATCCTTCCAACGTCTAGTGTCATCAAACGTATTAAATAGGTAGACGAAATATGTTCAAGTAATTTACCAGTGAAACCTACACGAATATGTCTTTTAAAAAAACCTAAAACTTCTCACTAAAGGGTAGTTGGTCCTATTCCATTCGAGAATGCACGATCCAACTCTTACTTAATGCCCTCAATCCCTTGATCTGTTGTCAGACAAAATTTCGACAACATTTTCACGTAGTTCTCCAAGTACACAACACATAAACGGTGTTTCCCACATTTATGTATGTGCCCAGAGAACAAGGGGAGCCGCTACACAAAAATCGCCTAACATAAAACTAACATGAGCTATATTGAGTATAAGATGGATAATTGTATTCCCAAACTAGACAATTCAAGGATCGCATACATCGATTTGTGCATCCTCGTCACAAAAATGAGTCAGGTCTTAAAAGACTCAAACTCATCGTATCAAAGATAACCAAATCGACTGTCGTGATACGATCCTCGAACGAATCTAAGTTTATTTTAAAACATGAATATATGTACATGCATGAGGATAACAACCTAAGGGATTCTAAAAGGGAATCTCTGATGTGTTATTAAGAACTATTTAGAGATTTCGAGATAGTTATTTAGAAGCGATTTGTTGACCACTTCGAGATAGATAACATAATTAATAATAATATTTGTTGACCATTTCATTTAAATTTAGGTAATTCCTAGTTAAATTTAATCTTATATTAAACTTGAAAAAGTTAATTTTAACTAATAACTAATTTCAATCCCAACTGAATTCTACCCCAAATTGAATTTAATCATAATTTAATTTGAAAGTAATCACTTAATACATAGTTTAATTTCAAATAATTAATATTAACCGTAATGAAGCCTAAAATTTGTTTTAATTTATATTTTCATTATAAAATATACATTTGAGAATTTGAATAATTTTAAAATTATCAATTACTTGTGTGTACAAGTTGATTTTTTTTTTTTTGTACGAGTTTATTTAAAATTACCAAATAATCATTTAATTTATTCGTTTTTTTTGGATAGTATTATTATTTTATTTGTTGACCATGTACGTACAAGTTGATTTTTTTTTTTCGTACGAGTTCATTTAAAATTACCAAATAATCATTTAATTTATTCATTTTATTTTTGGATAGTTATTATTATTCATTTTATTTGTTGACCATTTTATTTAGAATTTGTCTTG